>CM076581.1:15263996-15798524 GCA_034641835.2 Pinus albicaulis | reverse complement strand
TGTGTATCAATTTGAGAGCCGAAGGAGGAAACACTTACATGTGGTACACCGTACAAGTTCGCTCTACTGAACTAGTCCATAATTAGGTCATTGTGGGAGATTGGGCATAGCTTTTCCTTGAAGAATCCAAATCGGGTCAGACATGTGGCATTAGAAAGAATATTTAGAGGGATACTACAGGGCCGAATTTAGATATTTAATATTTGAAATCACAGAGATAATTCAGTTTCAATATCGAGCTCCTCAAAATTAAGAAAAATGTGTGTATTTTATTGCCAAATTGCGTAAGTCTTGTTTGAAGAATCAATTTGAATTTATTCCAAGGGATTATTGTAGAATAGATATCATTATTGGGTTCTAAAATGCCCCCTAAAAATAATTCAACACCCACTAAGCCTTCAGAAGACTCTACTATGACTCATGAAGATGAAGAAATGCAACATGACATATCAAAATTACAATAGCAAGTGCACCAAATTCCGCTCTCGCAAAGAGCAACAAAAATGAAATGGAATTTTTGAAGAAAGGCATGGAAGCTAAGATGGATGGTTTGAAGAAAGACATGGAAGCTAAGATGGATGGTTTGAAGAATGGCATGGAAGATAAGATGGATGGCATGGAAGCTAAGATGGATGACATGGAAGCTAAGATCGTTGAAAAAATGAAAGACAACATGGAAGACATGAAGAATGACCTAAAAGCAGGCATGGAAGGTTTGATGACAAGGTTAATATAAGAAATGATTCCTAATGGCAGTAAGATAGTAGAGGAAACTCATGATGAGAACAAAATAAATGTTAATCGTGATTTCATAAACTCTAATGTTGGATTGAAAAACCACCATATTCCAAAGATGGATATGAGGAAGTTTGATGGCAAGGATCGTGTAACATGGATACTACAGATGGAGCAATATTTTGATCTCAATAATGTGCAAAACACACAAAAGGTATGCATTGCAACTTTACATTTAGAACAAAATACATTTGTATGGTATTGATGGCTTTGCTCCCGTAAAAAAATTGTCACTTGGTCAATTTTTACGGAGGAAATGATAACACATTATGAGGATACAAAGAGCAACACCTTCTTTAGCCAATTGATAAACTCAAACAAAAGGGTTTAGTGGGGCAGCACATTGAGGACTTCCAAAAATTGAATATAAGGGTAACTGATATTCCAGAGGAACACATGATCGATCTCTTCATAGGCACTTTAAAGGATAACATCCAACATGAAGTTCGTGTTTTGGAACTGGATTCATTAGAGAAGGCATTCAGGTTGGAAAGAAAAGTTGAATGTAAAATAATGGCTACAAGGAAGCCTACCACTCAATTCTATAAAGAAGGAAGTGTTGCTACGTCTAGATTTCCACAACCTACAAGGTTGACACCACAACAATTGGAAGAAAAAAGAGCAAAAGGGATTTGCTACAGTTGTGATTGAAAATACACTAAAGGTCATAAGTGTGCTGAGAAGAAATTATTTTACATAGATTGTGAAGAGGAAGAAGAAAATGAACAAGAAGAGGATATACACCAGGAACCAACCCTAGAAGAGGAAGAAATGAATCCGACCATATCGTGTAATGCACTGGCAGGAATTACTACTCCTCAAACTCTCAAGATACAAGGACAAATCAAGAAGAAAAAGGTAATAGTGTTGATTGATTCAGGTAGCACCCATAATTTTATTCATTGTAAGGTAGCCAAGGAATTAAATTGTTTCCTATACCCAGCACCAGAATGTCAAGTGATGGTTGGAAATGGAGGAACTATAAATTGCTCTGGAAAATGCCATAATATCAAGCTAACCATGGGGGAATATGTATTGACTAGTCCAATGCTTGCCATTCCTATGGGAGGTGCCGATGTTGTACTAGGAGTACAATGGTTACAATCTTTGGGGACGGTAGCTTTTAATTTTCAAGAACTTTTCTTGAAATTTTTTTCAGAAGGAAAGGAAGTCGAATTACGGGGTATTGAAGGGAAGCCAGGAAGGATAATAAGCTCTAATGTCATGACAAAGCTTCTAAAGAAAGAACAACGAGGCGTAACTGCACAATTATGCTCACTAGAAGTTCCGACATCAAAATCATCTATTTCTGCAGATCTCCAACAAGTCTTGGACAATCATTCCAAGGTGTTTGAAACTCCCAAAGGACTCCCACCTATTCGTGATCATGATCATGCTATTCATTTGATTCCATGAAGTTTTCCTCCAAACATCAGGCCTTATAGATATCCTTACTTCCAAAAGAGCGAAATTGAACGTATGATTGCAGAAATGTTAGAGGCGGGTATAATTCAACCTAGTTAAAGTTCTTTCTCTGCTCCTGTAGTATTGGTACACAAGAAGGATGGATCATGGCGAATGTGTCCGGATTATAGGGAGCTCAATAAGCTCACCATTAAAGATAAATTTCCTATTCATGTGATTGATGAATTATTGGATGAATTACATGGAGCAATTTATTTTACCAAGTTGGATCTTCATTCAAGATATCATCAAATTAGAATGAAGACTGAAGATATTCCAAAAACAACATTTAGAACTCATGAGGGTCATTATGAATTTTTGGTCATGCCTTTTGGCCTTACCAATGCACCTTCTACATTTCAAGGGTTGATGAATTCCATTTTCAAACCCTTCCTTAGAAAATTTGTGCCAGTATTTTTTGATGATATACTAATCTATAGCAGGTCTTGGAAGGATCATGTTGAACATGTTGACAGGGTGCTCAAACTATTGCAGGAGAAACAATTATATGCAAAACATCCAAATGTTTCTTTGGAGTACAAGAGGTGGAATATCTGGGTCATATTGTATCTCACGAGGGTGTTAAAGTAGACCCTAACAAAATTAAAGCCATTAAGGAATGGAAAGTCCCCACAACCATAAAGCAGTTGCGAGGATTTCTCGGGTTAACAGGGTGTTATCGCAAGTTTGTTAAGAATTATGGGAGAATAGCAGCACCTCTAACAACATTATTGAAGAAAGATGCATTTTCATGGACTCCTGAAGCAACTAAGGCCTTTGAACGTTTTAAAGAGGCAATGTGCCTAGCACCGGTCTTAGCTACACCAGACTTCACAAAAACCTTTATTGTGGAATGTGATGCCTCAGGAAATGGAATTGGTGCAGTTTTAATGCATGAAGGAAGACCCATTGCTTTTGAAAGTCGTCCAATCAAAGGAAAGTATTTACAGAAACCTATTTATGAGAAGGAAATGTTAGCAATACTGCATGCACTAAAGAAATGGCGAACTTACCTAATGGGAAGACTCTTCAAGGTAAAAACTGATCATGATAGTCTTAAACACTTTTTGGAACAAAGACTATCTTCAGAAGAGCAGCAAAAATGGGTCACAAAGATGTTGGGTTAAGACTTTGAAATAATCTACAAAAAAGGAAAGCTTAATGTTGTTGCAGATGCACTCTCAAGAAAGAATGAAGAGGTGGAAGCATTGCTTTGTGCCATTTCTATTATCCAACCAGATTGGATAACTCAAGCAAGAGATGAATGGAAGAAGGAAAAAGATGTATGGACACTCATTCAAAAGTTGCAGCAAGATCCTAGTACATCTGATACATTTAGTTGGAAAAATGATTCCTTATGGTAAAAATATCGCTTATATCTTTGTAAGAATTCCCAACTAAAACAAAAGATTCTTTTGGAATTGCACACTTCTCCTTTAGGAGGACACTCAGGATTTTTAAAAACTTACCACATGGTGAAGAAAGAATTTTTTTGGGATGGCCTTAAATCTGATATTCAAAAGTTTGTGGCGGAATGTTTGGTTTGCCAGCAGAATAAAGTGGAGACAATTAAGACCCCGGGACTTCTACAACCTTTATCCATTCCAAGTCAACTTTGGGAGGAGATTTCAATGGATTTTATCACAGGTTTACCTAAGTCTGAAGGAAAGAGTGTCATCATGGTGGTAGTTGATAGACTTACCAAGTATGCACACTTTTGTGGATTATCTCATCCATTTAAAGCAAGTACAGTTGCTACTACATTTATGGATAGAATTCAAAAGCTACATGGAAGCCCAAGGGTTATTGTGAGCGACAGAGATCCCATTTTTACTGGAAATTTTTGGACGGAGTTATTTTCTTGTTTGGATACTCAATTAGCTCATAGCTCATCTTATCATCCTCAATCTGATGGTCAAACTGAGATAGTAAATAAATGTTTGGAAGGATATCTTCGTTGTTTTGTATCTGATAAACAAACACAATGGGTCAAGTGGTTACCTCTTGCTGAATGGTGGTATAACACCTCCTTCCATACTGCAGCAAAAATGACCCCATTTATGGCACTTTATGGATATCATCCACCATCCATCACATCATCTTTAAGGGAAAATTCGAAGGTTCAAGCAGTGGAAGATCACATCGAGCATCAACAAGAAGTTTTCCAACTCTTAAAGGATAACCTGAATTTGGCACAAAATCGAATGAAACAACAGGCAGATCAACATCGTAGCGAGAGAAGTTTTGATGTAGGAGATTGGGTATTTTTACGGCTACAACCATACAAACAAATGTCCTTCAAGCAAGCAAAGAAGGATAATAAATTATCGCCAAAGTACTATGGTCCTTACAAGGTGTTGCAAAAGATTGGTACTATGGCATACAAATTGGAGCTTCCTGCTTCTTCGCGAGTACATCCCGTTTTCCATGTTTCATGCTTAAAGAAGGTTATAGGTGAAAATCTTCCAGTTCAAACAATATTTCCAGAACTTGATGAGGAAGGAAAAATCATATTGGAACCTGAAGCGGTCATGGAAACAAGAACTCGACAACTAAGAAATCGATCAATTTCAGAGTATCTCATCAAGTGGAAGAACTTACCCACTGAAGATTCTACATGGGAGGATGAGAATTTTATACAGAAGCACCCAGAGCTACTCAAGCGTTGAGGACAACACTTTTTTGAAGGAGAGGGGCATGTTGAGTCCCTATATTAATAGTGTAGCCCCTTATTATGTTAGTGTAGCCCCCCTTATTGTTATTATTGTACCCCTGTAACCCCCATATTGTTATTATTGTGCCCTCACATTATTATTGTTAGGTCGGCTAGGATTACATTGTGACCTCTATGGACTCTATATATAAGGAGGTTTTTTCATTTGTATCATCCAATAATTGCTTCATTTATAATGTAAAGGAGTGTTTCTTTCTCAAGTGGCTTATTTCTAAGTGTTTATCTCTCTTTTATTCTATTTTTGGATTTGGTTTCATAACATAGTATATGACTTGGTATAATCTCCTACTGCCATGTCAACGCTAGAAGTACTCCAGTCGTGCCCATCTCAAAGAAAAGATCTACTATCTGCTTTGGGGGTTGTGGATCCTTCAGATGATCGTTTGATCATCTTTGATGTTGAAAAGTTAGAACATCCCCCCTTACATTCATCCATCGCCTTCGAAGCTTACCCTCTACCACAATCTAGTACAGGTTTGCATCTGCTTCACTTTTGGTGAAGCCTAGTCTGGTGAAATAATTGTCTATCCAAGTGTACTTAGCACGAGGTGCTTGCTTCAGCCCATACATCGCTCTTTTGATTCCGCACACATGCGACTCACTATTAAAGATTTCTAAACCTTTAGGTTTTCTCTATGTACACCTCTTCCTCAATGATCCCATTGAGAAACCCAATTTTCACATCCATCTGATGAATGTGCCATCCCATCTATGCTGAGAGTGCAATGATGGATCTTATGGATGAGTACCTTGTGATAGGCGCAAAGGTCTCATCATAATCTATCCCCTCGATCTATGAGAATCCCCGGGCCACAAATATGACCTTTTATTTCTCCACACTCCCATCAGCAGCTTGCTTTGTATATCCATCTCGATCCAACCACTGATTTGTCAGCCGGTCTTGGGACTATCTCCCATGCACTATTATTGAAAATGGAATCATACTCCTCCACCATTGCATCAACCCAAGTTGGTTGTTGCACTTCTTCCTGACCGAAAGATGGTTCAGTCACAATAGATTTTCTCATGAGAGCCATGTAACCAGTAAATCGGTCAGGAGACTGTCTCTGTCTGCACTGTGAAGTAAGGGCTCCTACATTTTCTATAGCATCAAGTCTCAGCCTATCAACTTCCGTGGTGTGCCTTCTGCCATTTTTTATGGATGGATCTGCATGATTGGCTTCCTCCACTCCATGATCCTCCACATCTGGTTGATCCACATCTTGAGTCTCATCCTTGGGAGCCAACAGTTCCTCCTCTGCATGCAAGTCCAACTCCCTCTCAAGGGACAACCGCATGGCTTTCCTTGTTGAGAATTTGTAGGACTTGAGATTAATACAAAAATTCTCTTCTTGATAATTACTTGTGATATTACTTACGTATATTCTTCTTTAATCTTTCATAAATTCAATTATCAAATTACTTAGTCAAATGTATAGAGACAAAATTATTTTTCACTTGTAACTGAATTTCTTGACTAGTAGTTAGGAAGGTAAATCTCTGATTTACCTTCCTTACTTTCTACCACTTGTAGATCACTATCTTGACTTTGAAAAAACTCTTTCCTCAGATACATTAAACTCAGAGAGGTTCTTACTGTAATCTTCATGAACCTTCCACAATCTGTTGCACCAATTCTGTACCTTATTTCATCCATCTACACATTGTACCTTCAGTCATTTCCGCAATCTATACTCTTTTGTTTCTTCCGCAATCTGCACCTTGCATCCTCTGTATCTTCTACAATCCTGTACCTCTTATTACATATGAATCCGCATTCAATTATGTCCTTTAGATCTACTCCCTTAAATTCTATCAAATCTCAGACTTATCTGCAATTGTTGCTTGGAGGTTACCGCATAATGCTTCAGTCATGTACCTCTGCTTATTCCTTATCTACATCATTATTTCAGATATCCATTCCGCATTTTTCTTCTTACTGATGTCTGCAATTCTCTTCAGGTCAGTCCATTGTTTTATTTCAATCTTCACCAAAAACTGCTTTCCAAATGATCCACAATTATAGTTATATATATACATGCCTGTGCTTGTTTTTAGGCCGACCATCTAGCTGAGAGATAGGCCAACTTGTCCATAGAGAATAGGCCGACTTGAATTGCGATTTCTTCATTATTTAATGTGGAAATTTTTTTTGTAACTATAGCTTGACTTCCATCGCTGATTAGACTTCCAGCAAGGTCTTGATACTTAATTACATTTTATATCTTTGACTCATTCTTTTCATATTTACATAGTCAACATGAAGACCGACCTAGTTACACTTTTCAACACTCCCTCTTTACTAGGCCCTTTCGGTAGTGACCTGCTTGCGTAGGCCAAAGTCTCACCCGAAGCAGTATGGGAGGGTGATGGAACTAGGTTTCCGCACCTTGAGAGAGAGAAGGTAATACACAAGCCCGCACTTATCAGATCTACACAGAAGGGTGGTTCGCAGGGTTCCAGAATGTAACTAGACTATAGTTTTATCAGATCTTTTCTAGCAGGTTCGCATCCATGTGCATATCATCAATTCCAATCATAAAATAGCATAATCGCAGCCAATATTGTCAACACAGATGGTTCGTGTTCATTACAGAGATATAACTAGCAAGTGCATCGATATTCGTATCACAGTAATATAGTAAATGCAAATACTTTCATGCCAAAGAGATAAACATACAAGTTTTTAGCTTAATCAGGCAACCTTAGTTCGCAGAAATCATAACAGAATAGATTCAGACAACATCATATGGTTCAACAACACTTTGCATATATTACTTATCAAAATCTTCTTACATTCCCCAAATACCACCTGCGCACACAACCAACAGGGTCCGCACACAGCAGGACAGAGGATCTCTGCGCACACAACCAGAAAGATTCCTAACCCAAAACAACCCAACCCAGATCTAACAATTCGTATTCCGCTTCAATCTCTATTCCTTCTCTACCTATCGACTCAAAAAGGTTCAACTATTTATACTACTTTAGCCTACGTATCCAATGGTCTGCAAACTGTGGTTTGCGGACTCTTGGTATACCCTTGACCCGCTTACAATGCATTAGGGGCTTTGACCCACCCCCAAACCCCTACGTTAGACTAAATATAATAAAAAATATACAAAATGGACCAGATTCACAACTTTGTGGGAGACCTTGTTCCAACAGTCCCCCAACACAATATTGTGACTAGTCTCGAATCACTGTGGTGGTGGGGTTTCCACCTGTACCTATAACAGTTTGATCACTTCAGCTAATGGAGGTAGCACAACTTTGCTTTAGGCAGCAACATTCTAGGTGATGTTGACCAATTTTTGTAAGATCGGGCCTTCTGTCGTAGCGGTGACACTTTCCAAAGTTTGGTTGAGCTGCTTTATGGCTACGTCAGCATCCTATGACAATCTAAGTGCGTCAGCAGTCCAAGGCTTCAGGCGGTTGGTGAGGGACTTCTTCTTCTGTTGAAGCACTTCTATTTCAGCTTGGAGATCTTGGTTGGTCCGCAATCATGCCAGGTGCTAAGCAGGAACTAACGTGAGCAGGGTGGCTTCCAACGTTGCAAACACTTCCTCTTTCTACCGCAGTGTCTGGGTTATTTCACGCAGGAGCGGATCGCATTGGACCTTTGTCCACAGCTGCATGGTAGTATATAGTAGTTGAGCACCCTGCGCGATCTGTCATGTGATGACGTTTGTGGCGGTGGTGACCAATGCAGATCGCTGGGCCCGCACCTCCGGAGGTGTTTCAGGCTGCAATTTCTCCTACAGATCGGCAATCTACTGCTCTATTCATGACTTAACCTCTGCAACTTCTGTTTGAGATGCCTTCAATGCGGTGACCAACCCCTCAAACTTTGCTTGGGGCGTAGCGGTAGCCAGAATCTCTGTTGCAGCTTCTGCGCAGAGCTAGTGAATGAAGCTTTCGAGCTCCTTCTTCTACGTGGTGGCCAGGGCAATGGCGATGTTGATTTTAATGATTGATTGCTCAGCCACACCCATCTGTTGGTGAATCTGCAGATCTCGGTGCTGAATCTCCTGAAATATACCTATATGGAGCCCTTGTAAAAAATCTTGGGGTATTTTGGCTAAGTCTAGCTGTATCTCCTGGAAATTATGGAACTGCATGCTGAGGTCGGGCAGACTGATCATAAAAGCAGCATCAGGAAAAGGGCAGAGGCAACTTTCTGCTGGTGTAAGCGCAACACTACTGGTGGCTTGCGACATCCGTAACAAAGTCACAATGGTGTGCAGTGTGTCCGTCTTTAGTTGTAGCTCGCAGAGCTCGGCCTGTAATGCGACGAGTGCAACCTTCTGTTGTTCTTCGAGGGCCTCACATCGATCCTACATGGTGAGAGATATTGCATCAGCACTTTGTTCAAGGTCACCGTTGGTTACGGTGACAATTTCATCATGTTTTGTCTGCTGAGCGTGCTGCTTCTTCTGGGGTCCTTTGGTAGGCTCTCCTATGCACTTCATCCTGTGAGGGGATGTAGTTCCTCTGGAATCTCCTCCTTCTATCCCTAGCTTAGGCTGCAAATATCTTTGTGATGCTCCTTCGGTATCCTTCTCATTAGTCTGCTTCTGTTGCACATCTTTCTTCGCAGCCGGCTCTGTATCCTTTCTGGTACTTTTGCTGGATCCTCCAATATCCTTACTAGTAATAGGGGGAAGTACTTGTGTGGTGCTGGCATCTTTGGGGCCCTACGTTCCAGTATTGAAACCAATCTTCGACTGCAAGGGCCAGAGTACAATTACACTGTCAATATCTTCGTCCGCTACCATATAAGGAAGCGAGGTCCAAGCTTTATCCTTGTGGGCTCTGATCTGGATTTTATGCATGGTAACCTAGAATGCCGCAATGCCTTTGTATTTGTTATATGTTGCTGGGGACAACCGGGGTCGATAATTGATGGTTGCGCCCACGCTACTCTGAAAAATTACCCAGAAGACCTGATTATCCTCAATATGTTGTGTGTCCTTGGAATCCCACATGATGGAATAGAGTGCTCCTTCGCACATGTCAGGCGTGAGCTCTGGGAATACTGCTTCTTCCGGTGCTTCCCATGCGACCAACGCAATGAGTAGCATTAGCCACGAATAACAGAATGGGCGCCCCTGCTCCTGGGCCTCACGGACGTTGGCCAAAAACTCGTTACACAAGTGTTGGGCCCATTTGAAGTAAAATCCTTTTTCACACTGTCCTGCCAGTTGAATGACGTATGCAAGGACGGTAGCAGCCTGGCACTTGCGCATTAGTTTGCATGCTAGCAACAAAGTACCCATCTGTGTTCTTGGGTCACTGATGGTACTGATCATGATCCCCCGCGTATTCCGTTGCACATGGTAAGTCTCGCATACGCCATCAATTATCTTCTGCTCAAACTTCTTGCCTACCCGGAGCATGGGCTCAGGTCCCTCCAAGGGGAGGCCAGTAATCCAGTGTATTAGGGCAGCATCAATAAGGATGCAGTCCTAGAGCCACTGACTACCGTCATGGACCAAGGCGAGCAGCTCGCGCACCAAGCGATCTATAACATTGTAGTGGCCAAAATGTGTCATCCTCAGCAAGTTCAGGAGCCCGGACCCAACCAACCCCCACACCCATCGTTGGGGGTCAACTTTAACTCCATTGTCGTCATGAATTGTGTCGAGGCATAGCGTAGGTGCTAGCTTAGGGAATGCTTCAAATTTGGCTAGGTCATGATCATCAAACTTGACCTCATGAATCTTACCAACAGGTTCGCCAATGATGGGAACCTCGCCTGGGATCAGCGGCATCTGTAGGTAAGTGACCAATCCATCAATATTCTTCAGCATACACATTGATTCCCTGCGTAGTCAAACAAAGGGAGGTAACTAGTGAATTGGCTCGACGGTTCTTTCTTCCTCCTAAGCTTCCTTCGGGGAATTTGCGGTTTGCAGCTTTCCTGCAGCCCATTTCATGGGCTTCGGGGGCTTTCCGGAGCTCTGTGCCTTTGCTTTCCCTTTTCTCGTGGTTGGGCTCGGCGTAGAGAGAATCTCTTCAACCTCAGACTCGATTTCCACTACCTCCTCAGTCCCCCATTCCACCGAGGTTACTCGCTCAGACGGCTCAGCGGGGTTCGTAGTTGTCATCCTAGTGCGAAAAACAAACTCTGGGTTGCTACTGTCCAAGGGGGTAGGTTGTTCGGACATGAAGGAGACACTATACTCACAGAGCGTCTTGCAGCACCAAATCGTCACAGCAAGACATGCCAAGTTCAAGCTATTCAACTAATATGAAACCCTTGTCTGGTCTGGCCAATCCCTTTTATAGCTAGTACGAGCAGTCAATGGTTGGGCAATATGTACTCGGAACTTACCATCATGTAAACGGTAAAAAATCTCCCACAATTGCCTCACTAAATGCCCACTGCCCACTCCATTCAATGGTAGATTTTTCATTTCACTTGATTTGACTATCCCAACGGCTATTTTTCACAGCTCTCGTGGGCTCAATGCACATTTTCACTCCCAATGCGCCTATGTATGTTCAGTGAGCGTCCTGTATGCATGGTGGTCCATCCGATGTTCCATCTTCACTCTGAGCAGGACGATTTTTTTCTTTACTAATTTGAAGCTCCCTTGACACCCGGTGTCCCTGTGAACTTAAACAGTCCTGCAAAATAGTTCTTTTATAGGTGTTGTGATCCATGCATACTCCTTCTTGGTTTTTCTATAGTAGTCTGCGAAGCGGAGGAACAAGCACAATTGTTTCATAGTTGTAGGTGCTCCGAGACCCGCAGCTTCCATAGTATCCATCATCTTGAAATAATTTTTGTAGGGGACACACCTATCATTCACGTGCTATTTCCTGTCATCAGTAGTCATCGTGTGCAAGTTTGTGCAGCTTTGGATTATCAATCTGGGTTGCTTCCTACGTAAGTGAACTAGAAGGTCAAAGTGCAGGAGTAACACAATCCAACATGCCCCCCACTCTTGGAACGCTTTCTTACACTCATCCCACCACTTCGTAGGTGTTGCGCACAGGGCGA
Organism: Pinus albicaulis; assembly: GCA_034641835.2. Classification (NCBI taxonomy): domain Eukaryota; kingdom Viridiplantae; phylum Streptophyta; class Pinopsida; order Pinales; family Pinaceae; genus Pinus; species Pinus albicaulis. The sequence continues at coordinate 15,786,522 of CM076581.1, read as the reverse complement.
GACTGAGGGCCCATATCCTTCGTTCCTTTGGAACTTCTGCTTCAAATGCTTGCAAAAATTCCGTAATGCTACCGTAATCACAAGTAGGGGGAAAATTTACACCATTGTTGCTTAACCTATAGAATACAAGTGGTCATTACAAGGGCAAGAATGTGCTGATAACATGGGGCCTCGCAACACGACGCTTATCACACCATAGTGCCAGCCTACTTGGTCCTGCAACTTCTCTAGGGCGCAACGGGCTAGGTCCCCCGACCTGTATGTAGTCTGTTACTAGCAGACAATTTTCCTTGGTGTGGCTATTTACCCTACATCGTATGCACCATTTTTCAGGGCTAGCCTCCGCTCCTCGTTCCTTTCGTAGGTTCTGGATCTCCATACACATTGCTTCTAGATGGCCTTGTATCTGTTGGACACCCAATTGGGTTTCATCCCATGGCGCAGCCTCCAGCTTCATTGCTATCTCCAAGGCCTTCTCTTGCGACTCAATGTCTTGGTGGCCCATTTGTATGCGTAGGTGGGGCAGCGACATAGCAATGAACCCTTTCACATGTTGACTATCATCATACTGGAATCCTCCTTCTCTAATTACTTTTTTTAATCGTTGATCAGCTTCCCATACTGACTCAGATGGACCTTGCTTTAAATCTTTCAGGTCGTTCACTATCTGGGAGTAGGCCTTAGGCTTCTTGAACTGCTTCTTCAAGGTGTCCTTAATGTCTTCAATGCTTGCGTTTGCATGCTGGTCTAGGTATCCCATGTACCAGTCCAGGGCCCTTCCTTCAAAATCCAGGGAAAGTTGCGCTCTTTTCACAACGTCGGTTACTACATTCTGCACAGTCCATACAGACCCTGCAACAAACCAGAACCAATCCATATCTTCGTCCCCCACACCCTTGAAGGAGGGTAACTTCATCTGTGAAGTCATATTGTCTTCTGGTGGTGAGTTTTTGCCCCTGCATGGACTCAAAGATGGTGTTTATGGAGGGTTATGCACAGTAAAATTAGTCACTGGGCTATAGACAGATCGATCTCCCTCTTGATTAGTTCTGTAGTACTTGCCACTGCGCGTTGTACCCTCACTTTGATCAGAGCTCATTCACTCGGCATGGCTACACAGGACACTCTTTTCGCACAATAAGATCTTAATCAGTAACATCAAAGTTATTAGAAACTTACCCTAGAAGCCCTTAAAGAAACTTCGCTCCGCTTCTGAGTAAGACATCAATTTAATCCCTGAAATTGCTTGTTCAAACCATTCATTAATTTATTTTCCTTTAGATTTCCAATACGGCCTTGGCATTACTCAATCCCTCTCTCAAAATTCTTCGGTCCCGGCAACAGAACCATTTTTTGGTTCGAGGGGTCCTGACCCAAGTTCGAAGGTTAAGGTTTTCCAACAAACCCCTATACTACTGGCCCTTTCGATAGTGACCTTCTTGCGTAAGCCAAAGTCTCACCCGAAGCAGTATGGGAGGGTGTTGGAACTAAGTTTCCGCACCCTGGGAGAGGGTAGGTAAGTCAAGTAGAGCTGCATTCGTATACCGCAGAAGGGTGATTCGCAGTGTTCCAGACGGAACCAGCCTATAGTTCTTATCAGATCTATTCTAGCAGGCTCACATCCATGTGCACATCTTCAATTATAACCATAAAATAGCATAATTGCAGCCAGTTACGTCAACACATGCAGATCGCATTCATTAACGGAGATGTAAACAACAAGTGCAATTGCAGTCTTATCACAGTAATATACTAAATGCAAAGATGTTATATCACAGACATAAAACAGACAAGTTCGCAGCTTAATCAGATAATCTTATTTCACATTAATCATAACAGAACAGATCCAAATAACAGCAGAAGGTTCAACAATACTTCGCATATATTATATATCATAATCTTCAAAATAATACAAACACCACTTCAGTACATTGTACCAAATAGAACTGCATGTCAAATATGACAGAGGATCTGCTAAGGACATGTTGGTGTACAAAGGTATCTTTTAAACACCTAATTAGCCTACATTAATTATCAATCTGTGAGCGACTTTTTATTTCAAGAGTGTACTCTGTCTAAGGCTGAAATTAACTAAGAGTAATGCTATGAAGATGTAGTACATAATTCTAAATACAAGAGTAAATGGATGCATGTAAAGAAATCTAATTACAGTAACATAAATATAAATGCTCTGAAATATTAACTACATCAATCTCCAAACCATCGATCAGGGATACAGTAGCAGTAACTCCTTCCCTTAGAAATCGTTGCAACTGAAATCACACTAAGGCAAGATAACCAATCTGGGAACTTGGAAGCAGTAACCAGTGTCCTCTATAGTTGGTGGTCTTGTTCTTAAAGAAATCGAAATGAAATCAAACTCAAAGTACTTGCTAATGAAAATAACTGAAAGGAACTTCAAAGGCTAGAAAGGAACAACAACTCGTAATTCCTATGCATACACAGCAACTGTAACCAATCTATCTGCTAATCTGAAGCTATGAATTAGAAATGAACAATAAATAGAAATGGAACAGCAATCATGAATTGAACAACAATTCTAAACTTAACGCAATCAAGCAACTAATCTCAATACTCCAACCCTGTCGACAGCCAATACCATGAAACCGTCAATCATAAAGAATCATAAACCAATAGAACAGCAAAGCTTTATAAAGATAGCAAGGTAAATAAATAGCGAATACACTTCTTACAAATGATAAAATAGCAGTGCAGTTCGTTAACGCTCACAATGAATCTGTATTCAATCCAACAGCAATCAATCAACTCTGCAATCGTAATGAAATTAAATGCAACTTCACACAACAATAAGCAAAGGTTAAAGATACAAACAGTAGGGTAATTCCACCAGAGTCGGGCCCTTAGCACTAGCGAAACACTGCTGGGCTACTTCAGAACTTGTGAGATGGAAGGAAACGCATATTTGATATTAATCGAACATAAAGTATTACAGAGACCGCTCTCTTAAAGCTGAGAGTCAATAAGCAAAATATTACAAAGGAAATGTTTTGAATACAAGAATTTCTGACCCCTCAATCACTAAAGGGCATTGCCTTATATATCAGACCCTGACGGACAAGACGAAGAATAAGATGAGGCTTGATTCGCTTCCCTTCTTTTAGTTATCATATGGTTTACTTTGATCGAAGTCGAGTTGTCCCCTGTCTTTTCTTAGCAATGCGTTCGGACTTCCTTGTCTTTGGCAGGATTTGGTCTAACGCTGGTGGAACAACAGTTGCATTCATCTCAGCCTCGCCTTTGGTACATCCGTTCACTTCGTCTAATTCCTATTTTATCAACAAAAATCAATCTTTAGTCATATTTTTACAATAAACATAAACCTTTCCAATTCTACCATAATTCTTATAATAAATTACCTTTCTAAGGTAAAAAGGATTATGTCTATAGTAAAAGAATGAGAAAATACACAGTGATTTCATACCTTTTCCACTGCCCAACATACCCCCCTGCTTAATCTTTTTCATGTCCTCATGAAAACTATAGTTCACATGGAGAGCAGTTAAAAAATAAGAAGGATAAGGATTTTCATCAAAAGGCCTAAAACCATGCAGTGCAGCTAATGCTTCAAAAACATGTTTTGTCTTTCCTTCAGGTAGTTCATAAATGGCTTTTTAGTCTGTAGCAGGATACCATGCAATGGGGCTTCGGAACCAACACCCTAGCCAGAATGGTCCTTCTTTTAAAATGAGATTACTATAGGAAATCAAGCGGTCTGCAGCTAGCCCAAAGTTTTTATAATTAAATGGTTCTCTATTTTTCACATTCTGATTGGAAATTCTCCATCGGACCTTAGCTTCTATGTAAGCCTGGTTTCTAATAGATAAGAAATAATCTGTCCCATTCAAGATAATCGATTTATGGACAGGTCCCAATGCTTGGATGACACCTTCCTTTGTCATCAACTCTTCTCCCTAGCCCAAAATTGAAATGGGTCTTGAGGTTCACTCCTAACCCACAAATCTAACTCATTTTCCTTCCTTTGAAAAGCATTATAGGCTTTAAGCTATTTTAACTGATTTAAAACAAAGGAAATAAATGCCTGGTATCGGACATCTACCACAAAAGGGCTAGGATTTGACTCACAATCATTTTCAAGTATTAGATTATGCAAATAAAACTCACACAAAAGGCGTTGTACCTTAACCCCATAAAGTTTGCAGCATGATACAAAGTCATCTATAGTTTTTAGCTCTATATATTTTCCTACCCTAAATACCTTAATATTTAGCTGTAAGTATCTTTCTAATAAAAATAAAGCATAGTTTTTGGCAGGGCATCTACAGGCTAAGACATTAGTGTACAATGAGAAAAGAGTGTCCATTATATTGTGGGCTAATTTTAATTGATTCATTACCTTTTCAGCCTTATCCTCTGCTTTTCGACACTTCTCTTGAGCTTCAGCTTCTGCTTCATGGATAATCTTCATCTGTTGTTGAAACTCCTGATATCTCTTCCTAGGGACAGTGTCTTCTTCCAACCTTTGCCTTTCCATTCGAGCTTGTGCCAACTCCTCTTGGAGTCTGGCTAATGTGGGGTCACTAAAAGTATTCTGACTACTAGCTTGCATGTTTTCACTTGAAGCAGGTCCCTCTGGAACAGCTTGTGTTGGAACAACTTTTTGCTGTTCCGTATCTCCATAATTAGGCTCAGGCCTGTCTTCTGCAACTTGGGGGTTCATCTTAGCGGCCACTCTTCTCTTTTTCGAAGTTCACTTGGTAGCTATGCTTCTTCTCTTGGGGGCTCGCTTAGGTATTTTTTTCATTCTCAGAACCATAATGGTTTGCCTGAGTTGTTCCACGAGTCTTTGAAGCTTCATACGTCCCCTTCGAAGCTTTTCAATCTCAGTAACTTTCTTCCTTTTTCTCAATGGAACGACTATTCCTTTTTCTGGGCCTGTTTGCTCAACAGGGTTTAGGTCCTCGTCAACCGTGCCTTTAGTTGGGTTCTCTTCTTGGTTTTCTTCTTGGGATCATTCTTGAGGTTCTTCTTCAACATTCATATGCCCTTGGTTAAATTCTTCGGGAATTATACCCTCAATCGACTTTGCAATCCCCTGAGAGCTTCCAAGTTGGGATATTGCTTTGGTATTCTCTTTTTCTTGTTCATGCTTTTCAGGGGAAGCAATCCTAGCTTCGCTAGGGTTTGCTGTGTCATCCAGCATTTCTTCGCCTGTTTTGCCGACAAGCAGAGTGCTCTTGTTTGTGCCCCTAACCTAGTCTCCTAAATTGAGCTCATTTAATTGTCAACCAGGGTTAGTAAACTGCTGAAGTGAAGTGCACCATATGTGCCTAAGTAACCTCTTCCTACTTTGTTGTGTTTAGTGTTTTCTGATGTTTTTGGTTTTATGGTTTTATTTTGAAAAGGAAAAGAACTAAGTGCTAAATGAAGGGAAACTATTGGTCAAAACAGAGTGAAGCCTAAACTATGGATGGTAAAATACAAAGCTTGATAATGACTCTATGGCAAAGAAACAAATCACAACATGAACTTGAAATGAACTTGAGAAATGGAATGCTAAGTGTAAATGAAGTTTTCTCCTAAATCACTAATCAAACAGATAACTTACAATGTACAACATCTCATCCATGAATAAAGATTTGTTGGAAAATATGTGGAAAAGAATATTTGTAACAAGGTAAAGTTTCTACTCTAAACTAGTTTCTACTTCTGTTTTGCAACTCAATTTAACACCATTAAACCTTTCTCAAAATTTATAGATTTCCTTTCAAAAATAGTCTTTGAGAAAGAGGCTTGTTTGTGAAATGATAAAGAGGCTGCAAAATACTCCAGACCTTATAATGATACTATCTTCTGTCCAGATAATTGTGTATGAGTATGAATTTTGAACAAAAGAAGTTTTGTAAATAATTAAGCCCGTGAGATTGAATTTATCAACTAAGGCAAAGTAAACTACAATGGACAACAGCTAAACTTGAAGTGTTAAAGAAATGAGTTAAAAATAAACTAAGATGCTATTAACCTACAATGAACAGTATTAAACTAAAGAGCCATTATCATACTTGAAAAGAAAGGACAAAGCTGAACCACATGCATTCTACCTCCGGAGTATTCTATTGAAATTGACATGCCATTACTCTATGAAATTACACAGTCCATCTTGTTCATCATGAATAAAATGTTGGAAAAGTTTATTAGAACAATTCTGGTTGTATAACTCAATGCAATTGAAACATAAACATAAGACTGAAAGTAAATACTTGTCTAAACTGTGAAAACAGAGCTAAAATACTTATCTAAATTATAAAAACAGGGCTGCACAGGAGGTAGGGGCCCTCCACTACCTGGTAGCATGCAATCTAACTCAAAATTGACTCAGCTCATGCAGCAGAATGATGCTTCTTTCATTAAAGGAGAAAATCTTCAAAAACTGCGTATTACAGTCTTAGACAGCTTAACAACCAAACAGCCACCAACTAACTGCATCTTGGTCTCTCAAGTTATTTTTATAATGAAATTACATAACTACTCTATGAGAAAAACATGGATAAGTGTCTTTCCCACTTCTAATTGAATTAAAATTCTTATTGGAGGTTGCGTACTTTGCTGCAGACAGCTGTAGAGTTTGTGTCCCGATAGAACTCTACCTCTTGGTTTTGGTTTCCCACGTGCATAACCACATGTAGAATTGTGCTCAGACTTTGTAGGGAGCAAGAAAGCCCAAGGACGAAGTCCGGAATTTGCCCATATGCGTCGCTAAGACGACAATTCGTAACCCACCTTAAACTCCCAAATAACGCAATGCGGGATCACCACCACGCACAGCCTACTAATGCCCGTATTCTCGAGCTATTTTGTATTAAAATTATTAAAACAGCAAAAATCATGAAAATACAATATGTTAATCGATTTCATGTAACCTTTAAGCAATCCTAATCATTCTTCATTGATTTTAGGCTTATGAAGTGATAAAATAATGATGGAATGAAGTTAAGGTTTGTAAAAGAGAAGGCAATTATAGAGCTCAACATACCCCCACTGCAAAACTATTGCATGTCCTCATGCAATTTCATCAAAGCTTATTCCATTTGCTCTGAAACCTCTGTTAGAACATCCAACCTTATCTTTCTGCTTCTTTTGGCCCTAATCTATTTTCTAATCTCTGTTAACTTTTCAGAAATTAGTTCTTCATCTTCCTCTTGTAGTGGAGTGTCAAGTTTATTTTCAATTGACTTGTGGATTTCCTTCCAAATACTTGACTTCAACTGATTTTGTCCTGACAATTAGCCACATTCCTCCTCTATGCAGATTATCTTCCTTTCAGAATTACTTTTCTATGCTTGAAGCTAGATTGACTACAGAGTCTAATGCTTTATTTTTGAAACTGTATCTCTGTGTCTGAAGATGGATTAGTTGAAGAATGATGCTTCACCCTTAGAATTACCTTTCTGCACTTAGAGATGGATTGGATGCAAAGTGTAATGGAAGTGAATGGATGGAGGTAATTAAGCTATAAGGGAAAATGAAGTGGCTATGGATCTGATGGAGGGTGAAATAAGTGAATGATACAATCTTAAGGAGATGTGGAATAGTAGGTTGGAATGTTGGATAAGGGATATGGCCAAGATATGTTAATCAATTCGAATGATGGGTTGTTTTAGGAAACATATGATTATACACATTGTATCTATTTCATGTTTTAACTTTTTGCTATTAAAATAATTTTCACAATTTACCTCAGAATTTTGACCTTGTTAATTGCTGTGCTTGATGCTGTTCCTTTGGTCCTCTTTTAGCTTGTTGGTCTTCAAAACAAAATCCTTCAATTTCCTGTAATCATCATCTCTTTGTAGGCTGTACAATTATGTCAGAACTGTTGAATAAGATGTGGCTGCAACATGCAATCTGTAAGAAGAAATGAAGTATGAATATGGAAGATGGATGTGAAATGTAATGGAGTGAAAGTGGAATAGGACTTGTGAAATGAAATGAAAATGGCGTGAGATGGAGTGAAAGTGGAATGGACTTGTGAAATGAAATGAAAATGGCGTGAGATGGAGTGAAAGTGGAGTGAGATGAAGTAGAATTGTAGAATGAAATGAATTTTGCAATTTCTCTCAAATGGTACATCAGACTTCCCTGAAATTTTCTGAGGTTGTTACCAATATTATTATGCATCTTTCGACGAAAAATCTCTGCCATTGGTTACACGGATCTCCCTGAAAATGAGAAATGGATCTAGGTGAAAGTGGCCAATTTCTTGAAGAATACACACTGAAATTTTCTGAAATTTTATGTGTTTATTCACCCTACCTCAATGCATTTACCATAAAAATTTCAGGACCAACGGATGCACGGTTTGAAAGTTATGATAAAATCAATTTCTGCCCTGTTTCACCCTTCATTTTGCCCAATGTTGCAACAAAAAAGTACGCCACGAACTCATTTTAAGGCCAAATTGAGTGATTCAAAAGGGAAACTGTGTATTTTTACCTTCTCTACTGCCACATGCTTCCAGAATTTCATTTTGATGAAGAAAAGGCGCTGCTGTGCAAAAATACTCAAATCTGTCCTATTCTGTCCATAATGCTGAAAATTGAAAATATGCCTGAAAAACCCTTCTGAAATGCCCTTAAAAATTGCTTTTTTCCAAATTATGTCCACGTATTACTCAATTTATCATATTCTGAGAAAACCCGGAAGCTCAGAATTTTTTATTTCTGCACCAATCTCTTGCAATATTTGCGCCAAAACTGCCTTCTGGAAAAAGTTGCAAAAAAAACAAAAACAGGCTGCTACAGCAATAGCTGCAGAAACTGCCACTTTCTGTAGTTGTTATTGAATTGACAAAAATATGAACATGCTGCTACAAGAAACTAATAAAATGTACTGCTGCAAGTTGTTGTTGATTCCATAAAACCATTAGTCTTCATCAAAGCCAACATTCATGGTACAATTCTTACCATGCGAATAAATGTGCCGAAGTCGAGCATGGGAAGAAATCATTGGATTACCGATCAATAATGAAAATCGTTAACCAATGCGAGACAACTCACCGATAATGTAAATGAGTGTCAAGGTACCTCAGTGCATCTTGACAGGGACGAATGAATGTGTCGAAGTCGAGTCGCCTGCAAGATTTGACAATCAAGAGACATTGTTGTATTTCCATTGTTATCAACGAGGAGGCTTGCCATTGATGAATGCAAGCTCCAAGGCACTTCAAATAATCTCTAATCTTGATCCCAGATAAAGTGTTGAAGTCGATGGGACAAGCTCTGTTGGAAGGTGGACCTTAAGGAATTCCACATCATCCAACTCGAGCATAGAACCAAGAATGATTTGAAGAACCATGAAAGATTGAAACCATCATGAAATTGCAGAACTTATTGTGAAATTTGCTTGCCAGTTGCCTAGTTTTCAAGAAAAGCTCATGTCCAATTGCGCCAGCAAGCTGGTTTTCACAATAGGACTTATTTTTCTCTTTACTCTTTTTTTTTCTTTTTTTCCTTTTTTTTCTCTTTTTTTTTTTTATGTCCTACTCTACTTGAAAAATAAAATCTTGTTCAAGTATATGAGTACTTCCAATGGAACCATGTTTGTAACAAGATGATAGATAAACTCATATGCAAGTTTGAAAGATACTCTTTGATATGTACCAGTATATGAGATGCCAACTGTATTGATTTAGATGATGTCAAAAGATATTCAACAATTGAGCATTGGAATCCGATGACTGAATTGAACCAAGATTCAATGTAATCTTGTCTTCCTTGTCTTTCCTCTATCATGAAATGCAAGTCTTCGGAGATGTGATCTTCATTCATAGAATTTGGTGATAGGCATGCATGAGACTTTTCAATCTCTGGTTCCAATATCTTCTCTCTATCAATAGACATCCATGATTCTTGGACCTCATCTGAGTCTTCTTCTGCTGGTTGTTGTTCTTCAATGACAGCTGGTGAATCATTTTGTAATACCTCAGATTTGTAAGTTGATTGAGGTGTTTTATTGTTGAGGATATGAAATGGTTGTGGAGGTAGTGGAGTGGGGAATCTTTGGGGTGCTTGTGTGGATGATAATGGGAAAGGTTGAATTGAGGTAAAATAAGGGTGATATTGATGTTGTAGTGGAGGTAAATGGTATGGATAAAATTGATCATGGTATTGAGGATAGAGAGGGAAAGATTGAGGATATGGTGGATTTCCTTTATAGGGCCTTTGCCAACTTTGTTGCCAAGATTGGTTTTGAGGTTGGGATTGATATGGCCAAGGTTTCCAAGGTTGGTTTTGAAGTTGGGATTGAGATGGCAAAGGTTTCCAAGGTTGGTTTTGAGGTTGGGATTGAGATGGCCAAGGTTGCCAAGGCAAGGGTGTTCTCCAATTACCTTGAGGTTGTTGTGCATAACCTTGAAATTGTGCATAAGGATATTGCATCATATTGGGTTGATGAGGCTGCCATAGTCCTCTTGGAGCTACATAAGAAAGTTTCTCTTGTGCTTGATTTGCTCCATTATCCTTCTGGTAAATTTCCTTCAACCTGGTAATGATGGGCAATCTTTAGTAGTATGTGATCCTGCACAAATTTTACACATTTTAATGTTATCAAGTGGACATTCATGCAAAGTATGTTTCTTTCTACATTTAGGGCAAAATATAAATGAAGCAAATTTTTGCTTGTTTTGCATTCTTAGCATGTTAGTTTGTTCATTTAAATTGCCAAGAATGTTTAGCAAATTGTTAGGTTCAGTTTGACTTACCAATCCTGATGCTGACTTACTTACTTTTGCCATAAATGGATCTTGAGGGGACCTTACACACTTTTCTTTTCCTCTTGATATGTTCTTGCATAGTTCACAAATTTCTTGAAATGGCAATCGATAGACATCTCCTTTTCCCACAATATTAAGAAGATCAATCCATTCATCCTTTATAGCATTTAGTAGGAGAGTTTTTAATGCATCTGATCCTAAATTATGCAATTTAGATATTTTGATATTATAAGTAAATCTCTCCACTAAATCTTCTAGGCTTTCATCCTCTTTTTGGTTCATCTTAAAGACTTCATTTCTAAGGTCATGGTACATGCAATAACCTTTATATTTTTCCAAAAATACTCTTTTCATATCATCCCATGTCCTTATAGAATTTGTTCCTAAAGTCATGAACCATCTAAGAGCTCTATCCTTCAATGTTGCCGGAAACAAATTCAATTTTTGTATGTGCAATGAGTAGCCATAAGATCTACAAATTATTTCAAATTCAAAAAGAAAGGTTTTCGGGTCTTCTGATCTCATACCTTTGAAGTTAGGAAGTACAGATGGATGGATGTTCTTCATTTGAACATTGATATCAGTTTCTTGAATGGGAAATCCAAAAGGATCTTCCTCATTGTCATCATTTCCATCCATTTCTTCAACCTGCTTTTTCACCTCTTCTTCTACCTGCAAAAATATGAATTCATGATGTGGATGTGTGGCTCTTACTGCACCACATGATATAGTGGGTGTGGTAGGTGTTTGAAGTTTTTGTTTTTGTTTTTGTGGATGTAGGAAATCAGGATACCTAGTTACACTTCCCCGGCAACGGCGCCAAAATGTTTGTGCTCAACCTAGTCTCCTAAATTGAGTTCATTTAATTGTCAACCAGGGTTGGTAAACTGTTGAAGTGAAGTGCACCATATGTGCCTAAGTAACCTCTTCCTACTTCGTTGTGTTTAGTGTTTTCTGATGTTTTTGGTTTTATGGTTTTATTTTGAAAAGGAAAAGAACTAAGTGCTAAATGAAGGGAAACTATTGGTCAAAATAGAGTGAAGCCTAAACTATGGATGGTAAACAACAAATACAAAGCTTGATAATGACTCTATGGCAAAGAAACAAATCACAACATGAACTTGAAATGAACTTGAGAAATGGAATGCTAAGAGTAAATGAAGTTTTCTCCTAAATCACTAATCAAACAGATAACTTACAATGTACAACATCTCATCCATGAATAAATATTTGTTGGAAAATATGTGGAAAAGAATATTTGTAACAAGGTAAAGTTTCTACTCTAAACTAGTTTCTACTTATGTTCTGCAACTTAATTTAACACCACTAAACCTATCTCAAAAGTTATAGATTTCCTTTCAAAAATAGTCTTTGAGAAAGAGGCTTGTTTGTGAAATGAAAAAGAGGCTGCAAAATACTCCAGACCTTATAATGATACTATCTTTTGTCCAGATAATTGTGTATGAGTATGAATTTTGAACAAAAGAAGTTTTGTAAATAATTAAGCCCGTGAGATTGAATTTATCAACTAAGACAAAGTAAACTACAATGGACAAAAGCTAAACTTGAAGTGTTAAAGCAATGAGTTAAAACTAAACTAAGATGCTATTAATCTACAATGAACAGTATTAAACTAAAGAGCCATTATCATACTTGAAAAGAAAGGACAAAGCTGAACCACATGCATTCTACCTCCGAAGTATTCTATTGAAATTGACATGCCATTAATCTATGAAATTACACAGTCCATCTTGTTCATCATGAATAATATTCTGGAAGAGTTGATTAGAACAAGGCTAGCTGTGATATTTTAATGAAATCAATGATGATCCTAAACCGTAGAAGCTTGTCTAAATTATAAATGAAAACACAATTAAAATACTCATCTAAACTATGAAAACAGAGCTAAAATACTTATCTAAATTATAAAAACAGAGCTGCACAGGAGGTAGGGGCCCTCCACCACCTGGTAGCATGCAATCTAACTCAAAATTGACTCAGCTCATGCAGCAGAATGATGCTTCTTTCATTAAAGGAGAAATCTTCAAAAACAGCGTATTACAGTCTTAGACAGCTTAACAACCAAACAACCACCAACTAACCGCATCTTGGTCTCTCAAGTTATTTTTATAATGAAATTACATAACTACTCTATGAGAAAAACATGGATAAGTGTCTTTCCCACTTCTAATCAAATTAAAACTCTTATTGGAGGTTGCGTACTTTGCTGCAGACAGTTGTAGAGTCTGTGTCCCGGTAGAACTCTACCTCTTGGTTTTGGTTTCCCACGTGCATAACCACATGTAGAATTGTGCTCAGACTTTGTAGGGAGCAAGGAATGATGTGGATGAAGTCTGGAATTTGCCCATATGCGCCTTTCTTTGAGACGACACCTGTAACCCACTCAAACTGTAAAATAGCTGCGGAATGCGGGATCAGCTACGGAATGCGCGGTCAGCTATAGAATGCCTGTATTCTGTAGCTATTTTGCAGAAAATTGTTAAAATAGAAAAAATCATGAAAATACAATATGTTAATCGATTTCATGTAACCTTTAAGAAATCCTAATCATTCTTCATTGATTTTAGGCTTATGAAGTGATAAAATAATGATGAAATGAAGTGAAGGTTTGTAAAAGAGAAGGCAATTCTAGGGCTCAACAGCCTAACTGATTAATATCAATGTTAAGGTCCAAAGGGCTATGAGGCTACACATATTCACTCATACTGGCCAGAATTTGGGCCAATTGGTCTTCCCGTAAAGGGCTTCGTGGTCAACTTACAGTAGTATTTTCAGGAGGCTCCGTTCCTTCTTTGTCACCGCTATGATTATCTTCGTCCTCCCATCGTCTCTGCACACTGTTAGTTCTTTCCAAACACACAGTGATCGTAATGGAATAGCACAGCACGGTGAATTGGAATAATGTTGTTAAATTTTTGTTATTCCCTAGAATGCAGGGATTTGGTTCGCATACAGATAAAGAAATATCGGGATTTGATCTACATGAAGACATCCACCGCCCCCCTGAAGGATGATAGGTCGTCCTCGACTGTCAATTTAGAGAGGCAAGTGTGGCACATCAGTAGTATAGCAGGAAAAAGTAGGCATAATTATGATACATTCAATCAAATTATAGCAATTACTAAAATCAATGCATGTGATAAATCATAAATAGATATAAAATCATTTGTAATGATTCAAATATAAGGAGAAGGGACAGCTTAAGATAAACATAAGTACAGATGCGTTTATTACCCACTAAAACTAATGTGATCGATTTATGATGATTTTCATGTATAATAGGTTCGAAATCAAAGGTTAAGGATTCATACTTTCATTTGATATTTAAATAGAGATATAGGAAAAAGGGTTTAATGTTACTATTGATGTGTATAAATGTGACTCCAATACCATCAGCAGAGCTCTGTTGCCCACAGGTGTCCATAAACTTGACAGAGTTGCTTTCTCACCCTTGGAACCATTGTCCTTTATTTATACTGAGGAAGTTCTTGTTAAATGTCATAATGGAGGCCATTGTGCTGGCTTGGTGACCAGATAAATCACAATGCCATTCACCAGGAAGAAGTGAAAAGTGGGTAGGTTGGCTCGTGATGAGACCTCTTGTTCCAAGGACTTCTTAATTTTGCAGTTGTCCATTGGACCATATCCCTGGTTTGGTGGCCATGATGGGAATGCGACTTCACTTGCTTCCTTATGATCATGGTAGGCTGGCTCTTGATGAGACCCCCTATCCTCCATCTGCCAAATCATAAAATTATTAGTGAAATATGTAAATATTTTTCTTTTCATATAGCACTTTCCTACTTATATATAAAGGATGGCTCAACACTCCTTAAGAGTAGGGATGGTGGAAGAAGTCTGAACATCTCAATAGAAAAGAATATGCCCTTATTCCTACTCCATAAATAAAAATCAAAGAAATTTATAACATATGGGAAGAACCAACATGATAAGGATAATCAATTAGATTAATTTAGTGGTAATAGGACAACAAAATCATGTTATTGATTATGTCCCTTTTTCCATTTTTTTTTTATCATTACTAAACAACTTTCTTAAAAATGACGATTTCTTTTGATTTTCTGATTACAGTAAGCTTTAATTTGTATGATTGTATATGAATAGTATGTTTTCCTTTAGAAGAGTCATTAGAAATCCTCAAAATGCTAATCTAAAACAAAAAAACAATCCACTCAAAAGGTGTTGTTCCTTTAAAAAGAACAGCAGAAACAATCTGCGGAACTGTTGTTCCTTTCGAAAGGAACAAAAAAAAGTCTACGAAACTGTTGTTCCTTTCGAAAGGAACAGCAGAAGTGATGTTCCTTTATAAAGGAACAAAAAAAACTCAAAACAAATGAAATAAACAGAGTGTTGAAAAAAAACAGAATTTCATGAAACAACAACAAAAAATTCAAAATAAACGAAATAAACAGAGGTTTGAAAGAACGAATTCCATGAAACAAACACTCAAAGTAAATAAACATTATTTATGTACAAAATTTAAAAAAGAAATGATTTAATAAATGGGTGCCGAGGAGGGGTTATCCCCTTCAGCCAGAATTTTCATGGTAGAATCTTCCCATAATTGTTGGTAGAAGGATTCTCGAGTAAGCGGTTTATGATACAATCGTACTCGATGACCGTTTACTTTGAAGGAATGTCCAGATCCATCAATGGTGGTTAATGTAATAGCTCCATTTTCATGCACATTTTTTATTTCATAGGGTCCAAGCCATCGTGTCTGGAGTTTCCCTGGAAAATCCTGAAACCGAGAATCATATAGGAGTGCCCAGTCTCCTTCGTGGAAGATATTTTCTTTGATAAGGGTGTCATTCCATTTTTCTCTCTGTTGTTGGATTAACGTTGTGTGCTGAAGAGAAGAGAGCCTAATTTCATCTAACTCATTAATTTGCTGTAGTCTTTTGGCTTGGGCTTCATTTAAATCTAGACCCACCTTTTGAGTTGTTCTTAATGTCTGAATTTCAAATTCTATTGGAAAGATGGGTTCTTTTCCAAATACCAATTGATATGGTGAATATCCCGTAGTGGGTCTCCATGTTGTTTGGTATGCCGACAATGCTTCTGGAAATCTGTAGGCCCAATCTCGTTTGTGTGAGGCAACGATTTTTGTTAATATAGATTCAATCACTTTGTCCGTGCTCTCTACTTGTCCATTGGCCTGTGGGTGGTATGGGGTTGTAATCTTGTGCTGAATGTGATAGTTTTGTAGTGTTTCAGCTAGTTTATTACCTACAAACTGCGGTCCTCCATCTGTGATTATATCCCTTGGGAGGCCATATCGCACAAAGATTTGGAAAAGAAATTGTATTACAGAGTCCTCTGTAGCTCTTGAAAGTGCCTCTGCTTCAACCCATTTAGTGACATACTTGGTTGCAACTAGAATGTATGTTTTTTGGTTTGATGAAGGGCTAATAGGGCCAACAAAATCAAGGGCCCAGCGTTCAAACGGTTCAATTACTAGTTGAGGGTTCAAAGGAATTTCATCAGACTGCCCAGGGCGACCTACCCTTTGGCAGCTATCACAGGCCTGCACAAATTTTTTGGCATCTTTAAAGATGGTAGGCCAATAATAGCCTGTTCGTAAAACCTTATGGGCAGTTCTCTGATCTGCAAAATTCTCGCCACATTTCCCATCATGGCATGCTTTCAAAATATCAAATACCTCATCCCCCCGGACACATCTTCTTATTTTCATATCTGCCCCCGTATGAAATAGGTAGCCCCCAATCCAAGAGAATCGGGTACTATGTTGTATTATTTGCTTTCGTTCATTAAGGGATAGATGTTCAGGTAATTTACCTATTGCCAAATAATTTTCTATATCAACATGCCATGGGTTTCTGATAGTAACAGCGAACAAATGTTCATCTGGGAAGTGGTCTTCAACTGCTTCTCTATCTGTTGGCTTTGGCATTCTTGACAAAAAATCAGCTACAGGGTTCTCTTTCCCAGGTCGATCTTTGATTGTAATGTCGAATTCCTGCAATAAAATCAACCATCTTGTCACTCTTCCATTTGTAACAGGTTTATTTGCTAAAAATTTAATGGCGGAGTGATCAGTATATAGTACTACAAGATACCCAGTTATATAATGTCTAAAATTATTTACAGCATGTACTACAACGAAAAATTCCTTCTCAGTCACAGTATAATTTAATTCAGCAAGGGATAGATTTTTGCTAATGTAATAGATTGCATATGGTTTCTTGTCTTCGTCCTGCCCAAGTACTGCTCCAATTACTGTGTCCGAGGCATCGGATGAAATTTGGAATGGAAAATTCCAATTTGGGCCCCTCAGCACTGGGGCTGTTGAAACAAGATTTTTCAGATCGTTGAAGGCATTGTCACATTTATCTGTCCAAATAAAATCAACATTTCCAGTTAGTGCATATAAAGGTTCATCTATTCGAGAATAATTTTCTATAAATATCCTATAATAACCAGAAAATCCAAGAAAGCTACGTACCTCTGTTTGTGTGGTGGGTGTGGGTATTAACAATATTATTTGAATTTTAGCTGGGTCCACCTGAATTCTAGCTGCTGAAATATAGTGCCCTAAGATAACTCCTTCGGTCATCATCATATGACACTTTTCATGGCTTAAACAAAGCCTAGTGTCAATACATCTTTGCAACACCTTTTCTAAATTTTCTAATGCTGGCTCAAAGTCATCCCCATAAGGTGTGAAGTCATCCATATATACTTCGAGACCTTCATTTATTAAGTCTGCAAATATGCTGAGAATGGCCGTTTGGAATGTAGTAGGGGCATTGCATAGGCCAAAGGGTAAGACTCGGTAGGCAAATTTCCCCCATGGACAGGTAAAAGTAGTTTTGTCTTGGTCTTCAGGGGCAATCTGGATTTGATTGTACCCACTGAAGCTATCAAGGAAAGAAAATAATTTCTTTCCTGCCAATGTGTCTAATACTTGGTCAATGAAAGGAAGAGGAAAGTGGTATTTCTGTGTTGCCTTGTTAAGTTCATGGTAATCTACACATATTCTCCACTTTCCGTTATTTTTTGGTACCACTACTAATGGAGAGACCCACTTGCTATCAGATATTGGGTAGATGAAATTAACATCCAATAATTTTTGTAATTCAGCTTTCACAATATCTTTAAGGTGAGGGTTTAGTCTTCTTTGGGGTTGGCGAATGGGTCTCGCATCTTTTTCAATATAGATGTGGTGTGTACACAATTGGGGGTCAATTCCCTTCATGTCTGGGTAATCCCATGCAAAGGCTGCTTTGTATTTCCGTAATAATTGGACCAACTTCTCTTCTTGTTCAGAAGTCAGATTTTTGTTAATGTTTAGAGTTTTTCAAGGCTCAATTTCTACAATCTTACTATTGTACACAGAAGTAGTGGGTATTACTTGATCAGGAATGTCTTTCAGAGGATCTTCTTCTTCCTTATTATCAAATGCTGCCTTGATCATGTGACATTGTAGATGGGATTTGATTTGTGGTTTATTAATAAAACTATTGATGATATCATCCTCTGTTTGATCTTTAAAATCAAGAGCATTTTCTATAGTTAGAGGTGATCTCATATTTTCCATAAGATGTGATACAGGTTGTTTTCTTGTTTTGATTATTGAAAGGCTTGGCTGGGCTGGGGGATATAAAGCTAAATTCTTGACATAGTTTCCCTTTGTTATTTTCATGTTGCCTTGCTGGCATCCAATATAAGCATTGGCAGTTGCCAACCAAGGTCTACCTAAGAATAATGAGTGTCCATCTAGCCGGTTCTTTGGATTGATAACCAAGAAGTCAGCAGGGTATTCATAGGAATCTACTGATACCATTACATCTTGTAGTGTACCCTCTGGTTTGACTACCGATCGGTCACCCAATTACAATAAGGTTGTTGTTGGTTCTAGCGATGTAATGCCAAGTTTTTGACAGGTGGTGGTTGTTAGGATATTGATTGCTGCTCCCAAATCAACTAAGGCATTTGGAAACAATTGCCCATGGATCTGTACTGTCACTATGGGATTTCCTAGATCTTCATATTTTACGGGCGTTTCCATTCCTGATAATAAGTCAGATAAAGTACCGACTATTTGGACAGTTGGATTGGTGGTTGTTCTCCTCTTTGGCTTATTTATGCATAATTACTTAATGGTTTTTGCATATATAGGGATGTCTTGGATAGCTTGGAGGAGAGGGATTTTTATACACAAATTTTTTAATTCTCCCAGAAGATCAAAATCAGGATGTTCTAATGGGCGTGGTATGATTAATCGTTCTGGGAATGGTGGAGAGGAAGTTGTTACTTGTTGTTGATTTTGTTGTTGAACCTCCTTCTCTTTTTGTAATGTTTGTTCTACATGTAACAGATCTTCAATATGAACATTATTGTTTCTCTCTGTTTCTACTATGCGCCTAGACCTTAATTGAAGGTCATTGCACTCCCTCAGTTCAGTTTCTAATTCTGGGGGTTCCATTATTTGGACAGACTGAACTGGCCTATTGTTTGGGTTTGGGTTGGGCTGGGCTGGGAGTTATGGTCTTAAGTTGGTCTGGGGGTTTGTATAGGGAGCTGGCAGTGTAGGTTGAGAGAGAGGGATTGTTCTAGCTAGCTGATTTGTAGGTATTTTCCAGTTTGACTGCCAGGCCTGACTCTGGGAAGTAGAGGGGGACCATTGTGTAGGATAATTATTATTTTTCCAAAACGGTGGGCAAAAAGGAAAGCTAGGCCAATTATTTTGATTTGTTTGATTTGGCCAAGATGTTGGAGGAAATGGCTGTTGTGACCAATTGGGGAAAGGTGGTTGATTTTGCCACATTCCACTATATTGCTGAGCATTGTATTGAGGAGGTTGAAAAGAAGAAAATGAATCATTTGGCATACCTGATTGTCGTGGCTACCATTGTCGGCGCTGATTAAGTAGACATACCACTTCTGATTCTTCTTCTGCCTCCTTGTAAACTGCGTTTAAGCCAAGAAGCGAGGTACATTCTTTTGTAGGGTGATCTTTCATGAAAATTGCGCAGACTTTGATCACATCCAACAGGCACTCCTTGTGGCTGTGTTTCTTGCTGCATCTAAGGCAGAATATTGCCAAATTTTGTTATGCTTCTGCTTGCTTTTGTTTGGCTTGCATAATATTGAACTGCGTTGTTAGAGTCCCAAGTATGTTTGTCTTAAAATCTTCTAGCAGATTTCCAATCTCTGCACGAGTCACACCTTCATTAGAGGTCTTATTTTCTCTTGTAATCATATCACGTTCTACTGATTTTAGCCTTGTATTGCCCCTCGAACTCCTGATACACAAATCAATGATGTTAGGATAACTTTCCTGATATATATCACCTTTTCCCATAATATTCAATGTTTCAACCCATTGATCTTTCATTCCCCTAATTAATGTGGTTTTCAAAACATTATCAGGTAAGGGTAAAGATGCATAAGGGGATCTCTGAAGATTGTATTGAAACCGTTCCACATATTTTTCCAAGGTTTCATTTGGTTTTGCTGTCATTTGGAATATTTCATCTTTTAATTCCTGAGACCTGCAACAACCTTGATACTTCTTTAAAAATGCAGCTTTCATCTAATCCCAATCAGTTATGACACCCCCACCTAATCCCATAAACCATCGTAAGGCTTCTCCTTTTAATGTAGAAGGAAATAGTTTTAATTTTTGGGGATCGGTGGTATAATCATATCCCCTACATAACACATCGAATTCAAACAAAAATGCATCGGGATCTTCTGATGTTAGGCCATGAAATGTGGAAATATGTTGAAGGGGAATGGCCTTCATAGGTGCGTTGACTGCAGTATCTACTATAAGATATTGCAGCATAGAGGTTTGTTGGGGTGTCTGTTGGTTTTGAATTTGTTTCTGGGCCATTTGGTCGAAGATGTGCCAATATCCTTCCGGGATCTCAAGGGAATTTATAGGCTGACTAGGAGGAGCAAGAATGGCTTTGACAACACTTCCCTGGTCTGGAATAATAATTATTCCTTGTTGACCTACTGTTTGAGGTGATTCAAGACCTTGGTTTTGAATGATTTTAACATCACTTCCCTTATCTGGACTACTTACTATTTGGGCTTTTTCAATAGGAGATTTTGGGTCTCTTGTTTCTCCTGTTTCCTCTTCTCCTTCCCGGAGATTACTAGAGTTCCCTTCTTGAGGGGAAATTATGCAAGGATTCTCAATTTCTTGGGAATCTTGCTCAATTCCCACTGTTTGACTATGTATCTCAGCAAAGGCTTCATATGGTGACTCTGTAGCCTAAAGGGAACTAGTAGGATGTCTAGAGATAGCTTTTCTAAGTCCTACTGATGGCTGAGATTCAGTCCTTTTAAGGATTTCATCAATAAAATTTGTCCGCCCAAGGGTCACCGGTCCCTTAGGTTTTTCAATTTTAGGAGGAATTTTGTTTTGCTTAATTGGTCTATACATTCAAGAAAACAAGCCTTCATTCCTACCTAAAGAAATAAGCTTACCTACTTCTGCTATGAAGCGGGCTGTGAGCAAGTGTGTTTCTTGCCCAGTGCGTAGGTTCTTACCTTCCGTCTTTAATACCCAATTCTTCGCAAGAAGAAGAAAATCAACTGTGCATCACTCCTTTGAAATGGCATACACTCTCCCCGGCAACGGCGCCAAAATGTTGGAGCATAAAAAGGTATCTTTTAAACACCTAATTAGCCTACATTAATTATCAATCCAGGAGAAACTTTTTATTTCAAGAGTGTACTCTTTTTGAGGCTACAATTAACTAAGAGTAATGCTATGAAGATGTAGTAAATAATTCTAAATACAAGAGTAAACAGATGCTTGTAAAGAAATCTAATTACAGTAACATAAATGGAAATGCTCTGAAATCTTAACTACATCAATCTACAAACCATCGATCAGGGATACAGTAGCAGTAAATCCTTCCCTTAGAAATTGATGCAACTGAAATCACACTAAGGCAAGATAACCAATCTAGGAACTTGGAAGCAGTAACCAGTGTCCTCTCAGTTGGTGGTCTTGTTCTTAAAGCAATCGAAATAAAATCAAACTCAATCTACTTGCTGATGGAAATAACTGAAAGGAACTTCCTCTAATAACAAAATCTGGAAAGGAACAACAGCTTGTAATTCCTATGCATACACAACAACTGTAACCAATTTATTTTCTATTATGAAGCTATGAATAAGAAATGAACAATGAACAGAAATGGAATAGCAACATGAATTGAACAACAATTATAAAATTAACGCAATCAAGCAACTAATTTCAATACTTCAACCCTGTCGACAGCCAATACCATGAAACAATCAATCATAAAGAATCATAAACCAATAGAACAACAAATAGAATTGAATATAGAACAACAAAGCTTTATAAAGATAGCAAGGTAAATAAACAACGAATACACTTCTTGCAAATGATAAAATAGCAATGCAATTCGTTAATGCTCACAACGAATCTGTATTCAATCCAACAACAGTCAATCAACTCTAAAATCGTAATGAACTTAAACACAACTTCACACAACAATAAGCAAAAATTAGAAATACAAACAACAGGGTAATTCCGCTAGAGTCGGGCCCTTAGCACTAGTGAAACACTGCTGGGCTACTTCAGAACTTGAGAGATGAAATGAAATTATTCTTTGATATTAATCGAACATAAAGTATTACAGAGACTGCTCTCTTAAAGCTGAGAGTCAATAACACACAATATTACAAAGGAAATGTTTTTAATATGAGAATCTCCGACCCCTTCATCACTAAAGGGCGTTGCCTTATATATTAGACCCTGACGGACAAGACGAGGAATAAGATGAGGCTTGAACAGTGATCCCTCAGGAGCGAAGGATCCTGAGGGATTCGCTTCCATTCGTTCAGTTATCATATGGTTTACTTTGACCGAAGCTGAGCTGTCCCTTGCCTTTTCTTAGCGATGCGTTTGGATTTCCTTGTTTTTGGCAAGATTTGGTCTAATGCTGGAGGAACAACAGTTGCATTCATCTCAGCTTCGCCTTTGGTACAGCTATCCACTTCATCCAATTCCTGTTTTTATAAACAAAAAGAAATATTTAATCATCTTTTTACAATAAACATACATCTTTCCAATTCTACCATAATTCTTATAATAAATCACCTTTCTAAGGTAAAAAGGATTATGTCTATAGTAAAAGAATGAGAAAATACACATTGATTTCATACCTTTTCCACTACCAAACAAGACACACAAATAGAGTCCTAACCCAAAACAACCCAACCTAAATGTAGCAATTCATATCTCCCTTCAAGTTCTATTCATTCCTACCTATCGACTCAAAAAGGTTCTACTACTTATACTATTTTAGCCTACGCATCCAATGGTCCGCAACCCGTGGTTTGCAGATTCTTGGTCTACCCTTGACCCTCTTACAATGAATTAGGGGCTTTGACCCACCCCAAAACCCTTGTGTTAGACCAAATATAATAAAAAATATACAAAATGGACCAGATTCGTAGCTTTGTAGGAGACCCTATTCCAACAAACTCCTAATCGGAAAAACTTCTTTTAAGATGCTCAAAACCTTCAACAATTGCTCGATGTGAATGCAGAGCGAGTTTTGGTAGCGTAAAAAATGGCTTCTTAGAAAAATGGCTTCTCCATCCATTTACTAATCCTTGTTGTTCCATCATGTTAATAAAGTCATGACACCTTACCACCATGAATCCCCCTCCTTGAATCATGAAAAAACTGACTTTAGAAGAAAAAAGGCTACTACAGGTTTTTTCGTAGCGTATTTCTAGCTTTAAGCTTGAGGTACGCTACGAAACTGTGTAAAAAATTAGAAATTGCCCCTTTCAAAACTATCTTCAAAAACTAACCTCCAGCTACAAAATATTGATTCTCTGCATGTAATGAACCTTATAAGGCATATTAAATCTCAACTTATTACTCCTATGGTGTTTATTCCTCATTAACAATCAGTTTAGCTATAGGCTTTTCTACCACTGTCATCTTTAAACCTTTCTTTTCCAATTCTTCATGAATCAGCTCTAATATCTCTTGAATATATTTCACTTGATCCTTCAGTGTCATGGATTGCAAGTGCAGGTTTACCTTTTTTATTTGATTTACCTCTCTTATTAGTGGTTTAGTCCACTTTATCAGTTTTTCTATATTGTCCAAAGTCCTTGAGACACTTATGACTTGATCTTCCCAGATATTCCTCATTTGTTCAAACTAAACCTTTTCAGCTCTATGCTTCTTTGCCTCTTTCTTCAAGACTGATATCTCTTCACCTGCCTCTTTTAACTAGTCCTTAAGGGTTTCAACTTTTTATTTTTCATTGATTTTCTTTTTACCCTTCTTTTGTTTGATGATCAGTTCTTATTTTGCAGGTGAGGAGAGATCTATGATGCTTGGTGGTGGCTGAGTAGTTTCATTGATCTTTTGATTCTCTTTGCTAGTTTCCATGACCTTCCTTGCATGTCTGGTCATTAGCTTTCTAGGTTGAAACATGAAACCAGCATCATCTCCTGCAAACTCTAACTTTTTAGCTGTCTTGCCTTTCTTTAGCTTTCTTCCTCCATCTTCAAGATCTCCAACTTGGATAATGAGAGTTTCTTCAATATCAATTGCATGCAAGATGTCCTCTAAGTTACCCTTAACCACTATTTGTCTCCTAGTAACTCTCTTGCTACCATGTTTGCTAACTATTGGCTTCTATTGTGCAGGTGTAGTTTTAGGTGTTTGAATCTTCTCGGCAGTTGTCTCCGTCTCCATGCTCACCGGTTCTTTGGTGGGGATGATTCATTCTCTCTTTCAACTTCTCGTTGCCATTGTAGGTGATGAACATTAGGTTTAAACTCTTTAGGAGTTGTTATCTTCTAGTAATTCTTTAGTTGTGAGGTTTTGATTTTTTTATTTAAGTTAAAACCAGACGTAAATCTGCATCAACTTTTAAATTTCAGTGATTCAGCCTTCCTAGGGTTCAGAGAGGGCTCTCTCTATAAGGCTTAACTTTGTTTGTTTTATAAAATATTAGGCTAGTTATGATTGTGAAATTGGTTTTGGTTTTGATTAGTTTGGTGGGAAAAATCACTAAAAGAGATGGATAGTGGGAAATCTATTTGTCCATTAGGCTAAGGAGTCAAAAGTCAAACATACAGAACTAAGATAAAGGCCAAAAAGTCAAATGTTTTCAAGGCAAGATAGATAACCCTTGGAGATCTTGGAAAGTTTCTTTGTGAGGTGATATGATCGGGATAAAGAGAAATGAAGGGTTCTTTGATCCGGAAAATGGAAGTAGTCGGCAGAGGTCAAACGAAAGAGGGAGAAATTAAGGGTTCCCTACTCTGGAAATCAGAAGAAAACATATAAATGACAAAAAATAAAGACATGGTGCTTTTAACAAATCCTGAAGTAATACTCTTGTTCATTCATTCAAATTTAGAACACATAATGGAATGCATGTAACAAAGAAAGGTAAACAATGACAAGAAGGAAATACTTCACTTCAATAGCTCATCACATGAATCCTGAAATATGATGCTAGTTGATCTGATCCAGTTTGCTACTCGAAAATTTGAACACAAAAGCCTTCAAGTCCACAAAAATGACTATAGAAATTTTCAACAATTTATTCCACAATAATACTTCTATAGATGAAGTATTTATACATAATTGATGGCTTGATGATTTTTTCCATAAATAATTCTACACATATGAGATTGGCTCTTTTAAAGTTAAGTCCTTTTGAAGTTCCTTCAATTCTTCATTTAATATAATAGCCTTTTTCTCATGAGTTTTTGCATTAATTTGAGCCAACTCCTTTTGATCTTCAAGATTTTCAACCATCTGTTTCAATATATTAATTTCACTTGTCTGAAGAGACATTTCTTCCATGGCCTTTACCAGTTTGTTGGCCTCATCTGTAGGGTTAGTTGCTGTTGTAGATGACTCTGTAGCTCATGTTGTGAATGATGTTACTGGCACTGCAGTAGTTGTGGAACTTTAGGTGCCAATTCTTCTACTAGAGTTGATGGCACAGCTGTAGTGACCATAGGGATGACTGTAGGTGTTTCCTGTGATTTTACTCTCTTTTTCCTAGACAAGCTTGTCCATCTAAATCTCCACTTCTTTTATCTATGCTGTAAGCTGAGATATTATGTTCATCATATCATCTTTCTCATTGTGTCCTTTTATAAGTTCTTTGGCCTGAGGATGTTCACTTGGAGGAAGTTTAAGCTATTTCCTCAAATCTGCAATGTCCTCATTCTTTTTCTTTATTAATTGTTCTGTTTCCTTGACATTTGTTGGGTCAAATCCAACTTTTAAGACCAGTTCTTCCAAAGATTTGATTCTTAGATCTTTAGCATACAAGGATGCTTTGTCCAATTTCAATTGATCTTTCATATTTGAGATGGTGTTCTGAAGTTTTTGAACACTCGTGGCTTTAGTTGTAATAGTAGAATAAAGCATCTGTGAACTCTGTCTATGAAACTCTATTTGATCAAGTGCATGTATGCTTTCTGTTGGCACTTCTAAATCAATCTTCTTATAATCTACCACTGCCTTTGGAGTTTTCACTGTCGACTGCAATACTGACATGATTAGCTTTTTGTTTGAATAATCAAAGGAAAACAAAAGTCTATTTTGAACACTTGGTGTTTGTTTCAGATATTGAGAGTAGATATTATTTTTTATCTCTTCATTCTTTAACTTGATCTATTTTTACTTTTCTTTGATATCTAGATCTTTCTTCTCAGCTGTTTGTGAGGATGAAGCTTCCATGTTCTGTTTTTTTTCTATCAGCTGTGCATTTCCATTATCAACTTGTCCTTCATTGTGATTCTTAGTAACTGGCTCATTGATGATGAATGTGGCAACATCTGTGTTGGTATCTGGGAGATTTGTTTCTTCAACATCGATGGTTACCTTTTCTTTACCCAATGGATTTAACTTAGGCCTTTTATTGTATCTTAACTTGAACTTAGTTTCAGTGGTGGTTTCAGCAACATAGGTACCTTCTTCTCTTACTCTCTTAGTGGCTTTTTATGTTTGATCTGCAGTCTGTAAAGTGTGACTAATATCACTTTTCTTCACTACATCTACTAAAGTATTCTCTGCCCACTCAGTCGTATTGGCATATTTTTCTATCTCTGGTTTTTTCTCATGAATGAAGGGTGTTAGCTTACACTTAACCCTCATTTTACTTAGGATTCCTTGAGGATCATAATTCCAGAAAAAGCTTCTTCAAATTTGTACTCCAATAGTACGTTTTGATTTGCTTACGCCTCTGAATCTCTGATTTTAAGTGTGGTCCCACTTGAGTTCTTGATTACTCGTGTTTTCTTCTTTGTTGCTGGAAGTGATAGAATCGAGTTTAATATTGTACGATATACGCAAGGAAAAAATCCTCATTGATACATGTTTGGGTAACTTGTAAGGCAACAAATTAGATCCAAAAACTCTAATCTCAGTATTTTTTTCATATAAGTACCAATCACTAGTCTTGGTTTGCTCTGACAATTGTAAAATCTTCTTCATCTCATAATTTATCCTTGGCTGCTCTGTATTTTTTAACATTTTGATCAATGGATGTGTAGAAATTTGCTGAATAATGAAGATTTATCCACTAAGATTATCCTGATCATACACTAATTTGAATTCATGCATAACACATAACCTCTTCTACAATCGATCATCAATATGCGGAAATAGAAACAGTCTCATGCGCACATAAACATAATATGTAATGGGGAAAGCTTATAGCTGAAAACCCCCAGCTATTTTGTATATTATAATAGAAGAGAACATGTAACAATCTCAGTACAATACTCCTCACAAGTACTCAGTACTGTCTCCAAAAGTTACACACAAACTAGCTCGGTTTTGAACAAGTCACAGGTTCAAAACTCATCCACTAATTGCCTGCCTCTACTGCGCAATCCAAGTTGGTTCAATGAGAGATCCAAGTTCGAATCTCCTTGGCTTCAACTGCGCAATCCTCATGGGCAATCTCCTCCAATGCTTGTGCAAATCTCATGCACAACTCATGTCGCAACTAATAGCAAACTCGCCCTTTCATCTACCTCTTCCACTGGTCTCCACTGAACTGTCCATGCACTGTAGTGAACTGATGTGTTCTTGAGTTGAATAATGAGTTAATAATTATTGAATTAAATAATATTTAATTCACTCCACTCATTACTAGTTGATTAGCTAGTTAAACTAATCACAACTAGTTCAACTAAGTTAAACCGAACACAACTCCACCAACTGTCTCATCAACTCCACCAAACTCTGCCACTGAAGTCCTAACTGAAGTCAACCATGAATGAGCTCACCAAACCCCAAGGAATAGCATAATTCATTCTTTCAGATGCATGAGCCACATCCGTAGCTCCAACTGAAGTGCTGTAAGAGAATAAGCTGAAGTTTAGAGTCCAAATATTATTAAGGGCTAATAATATTTGACTGACCTATTTTTAGACAGGCAGTCTAAAAATAGACTTCGACCTGTATGTCTAAAAATAGAGGTCCATCTATTTTTACCAACTCGACCAATCATCCAAGAATAGCATATTGCAACTCTCTTTGGAATTTCTTCTCAATTAGGTATGTGAAAAAGGTTTTACAGACTTTTGACTGGTTTAAAACAAGAAACAAGGGTTTCTTGAGTCTCTTACTGAGAGATAGGGCTAAAATTCTTTTGAAATAGGTCACAAAGGCTTAGGATACCTTCAGAGGTTTTCTGGTTTGAATTAGAGCTTGAAATAGTTCATAAGATTGAAAAAACTCACACTGTTCTCTCTTAGCAGTGCGCAGTAGTAAAACAGGGTTTTTGGAAAAAAATTGATAGGGTTTAGCCTGTTTCTGGGCTTTTTGACAATTTCCTTTAATTGATTTTTGAGCTGTAAATGTGTTTGTTCTTTTAAAGGCTTTAAAAATTACTTGCAGACTCAAATTTCAAAAAAATACCTATATGTATGCAAGCATTGGGCTTCGGAATGGTTTCTGAAGTTTTTTATATGAAACAACATCTTTTGTAAAGCTTTTGGAGCAATGTAAAGCTCCTCAGTGATCTTCAATGATCACAGGGAAAATTTTGCAGGCTTTTGGGCATATAAATGGAAAAAACAGCTTTGTTAAAATAGTTAGGAGGCTTCGTGCAGGGTTAACGCACAAAAGAATAAGAAATGTACGCATTTTGGTATGTTTATTAAACATTTGGTTACATTTAACTCTGCATTGAATGCTGGTCACATCGGGTGGGAGCAGTGGTTTCGGACTCGGAGGATCAAAAGCATCAGTGGTTATCGCACAGCATTTGGGCGGTAAGAGGTTTCGAGGCTTATTCACACGATCAAATAAGAAAAGGGAACATGGAGGAGAGATAAAGTTATAATACCACCCATTTCGCGCAGAAATGGAACGAGGGTGATCACACAAGTTTTCTACGCGATATTGTATTTCAGCCGTCGGATATGGGGGATCAATGCGAACGGTCCAGATCTTTTTGGAAGTTGTATCGGAATGGAGTGGGATCGGGGTATCATATGTGTGATGGGTTTTAAACTTTAAACTTTAATAATCATATGTTTAATTAAATTTTAAACTTTGGGTTTATGAAAATAGCGAAGGGGTTTGGTTTATTTAAATGTTTTTTAATAAAACATTTACAATGTTTCAATCAATGTATAGGTGCGGTTTAATATTATATAGTTATTCAAACTTTTGGCATATGCTTGAACACTATAGGGGGCGGGATTAGTTTTTATAGATAGGTTTAGACCAATGGGATTGTAGGGCGAGGTTTTATATTGGGCATGTGGAATATTAAACTTTGGTCTAAACTTTAAAATAAAGGATTTGAGGGTTTATTTTAAATATAAGGAAATTAATACTATATGGGTAGGTGTAGTTTAGGGATTTAATAAAATAAAAAGTTAGTAGTTAATATGAAAAAACGGATAGTGTGATAAACATAAAGTACATGTTAACTCTAAGTATAGTGCCAAAATAAAGCATTGCTTTATCTTTATTATATTTCACACTTTAACTTAGGATACACTATTAACTTAGGATAAAATGTATTTTGAGGGTTTTTATGAATGATTTTTTTGAAAGGGAACGAGATTAGCTATTTAGGGTTTAGCTTTTACTAAGTAAAAATAGTTTTTCACCTAGGAAAAGGGATTACGATTTATGAATGAAAGGTAAATGTTGATGAATGTGGGTCTAGTGTGGGAATTCAATATTTTTAACTAACTAGTCATCTAGCCTTGGGTCTGGTCCCAACAAAAGTCAGAGAAATGCTCTGAGTCTTTTTTACTAATAGTTTAGATTACTGAATATTTGGAGGGGAGGGGAAATTAGTGATTTTTTCCCGATGATGCTTTATTACATGATTTCTCAGCTGCTTTCTATCTACCCATCTTTATTTCTAACATTTTTACTTCATTTTTATGAGTGCATTTAGGCTTGCAACCCTAAAACATTTTTTCTTTCAAAGCATAAAACTATCTAAGTCTTCCCTATTTCATCTGAGGGCTCAGGTTAAACTATTGAGCTCCTCATTATTCTCTACCTATCTACTAATTTGTCAATTTTAAACTGTTTGAGAAATGTTTATTTTCTATCTAAAACATGAAATTGAAAGCATGAAAAGTTAAGATTAAACTATTTAACTAATCATGGATTATGGCATTTATTGACACTCTGCACATAATCATTATTCTTGCAGTAAAGTAAAATTAGTGGCATTTGGGCTTTCTCACTTTCAGATCTTATTTTATCTCTTTTTTCCTTTGGGGTCTATATTTTTCTAAGTCCTTTGATCTTTCTTTTAGGACTTCTTACCCTCTTTTTGGATTTTTATTATTTTTTTAGTTTTTTTAAAATAGGGGAAAACAACTTGCAGAAAGCAAGGTATGTACATATTTACAAGACTATCAAGGTCAATTCAAAATTTATGAACCTTATTATTATAGGACCCTAACAAGCAGCATGAGAGGATGCTTCAGATTTAGCTTTCTCAATAATCTCCTGAATATACATCTTCCTTCCCAGATCCTTTCCTTTCTTTGGGGGTCTTCCTCTACCCCTCTTATTCAGATATTTTTTCATGCAATTGGTGAGAGAAATTCATCAAAGTAGCAAAAGCGCTCAGGACCTGGGGCAAGACAGATAGCTTCCTCCCTGGGACGAGAGAGTAGATTCAAAACAGAAAATCAAATAAACTAAAAATAAAATCAAGGTTCAGGACCTTAAGTAGGGTAATCAAATACCCTCCCTAGGACGAGAAGTTAGCCCTTTCAGAAAATAATGAAAAAGCATAAAGAAAACTGAAAACTATGCCCGGGACTTAGAGCAGGGTAACAAATACCCTCCCTAAGACGAAAGATCGGTCTTGACAAAAGAAAACAAAGTAAGGAAAAAAAACACACTATGCTCAGGACTTGGAGTAAGGTAGTAGATACCTTCCCCAAGACGAGAGATCAAAATTAAAGAAAACAATAAAAAGCAGAAAAACATAGAACACTACGCTCGGGACTTGAAGTAGGGCAATAAATCCCCCCCCCCCCCCCCCCAAGATGAGAGATTGACCCTTAGATCAATTGCAAATCATGTTCTTATACCATGTTAGCCTACCTCGGCAACAGCGCAAATATGTTGGTGTCGGGATGTGAACAATATTCAATCCCTTTTTCCACATAAATTATCAACCCAAGGGCATTATTTATTTCAAGACTAATGGCACAGTATATGCAAGAGAAATCACATGACCTGCTGTTAGATCACAGGCTTAAACAATGAACACACAGACCATTGTAACAACAACTAAAATGAATTGCAAAATTAAAATTCATTCACAAAAAATTAAAGGATTATACTGGAACAGCAATAACAAACCCAACTAAACATGAAATCAATGAAAAGAAAGGTAACACAACACCTGATCAAAAGAATGGGCCCAACTCTCTTATCAGGGCTGCGGAAAACTCACAAATTACATGTAAAACAATAAAGTGTTGTGCATTCAATTAATTGCAGAATATACTGTTACAAAATTTGTATGTACTGGGCTTAACCCTGATTCACAGCCCGCAGGCCCTCTTTATACAATTTTTCATGAAATAGCGGAGTTCCTCTAACAACTACATATCTGCAATTATAAAATTCGTTACAATAACAACCTAATTGCCAAAAGGAAACCATGAAAAATCCTGAAATATTGTTGGGGTGAAATGGAGTCTGTTACGATATAGCAGCAAGTGAAGGCAACGTTGGAAATTAGGATTTGCTCCATGACTCACAGCTGTAACCTTCCTGTTTTTTCCAAATCTGTAAAAATATCAGAGTTAACGTTTGCAAAAGGTAAAACCTCCTTGACTATTACTTCATTAATCAAATATCCCAAGTAAGATAAAAGAAAGGGGTTTACCTTGTGTGTTTAAGAACAATAATGATACAAAGAGATAGAAAGGTGGGCGAAAATGGGAGAGAAAAGTATACAAATCTGGTACCCAACAGGCACTAGTTGAATATAATGGTAGAAAAATGAAAACGCCAAGGTGTGGGCACTCAATGGACCCCGCTTCAAGTTGACGTGACAATGCCATAAGAGCCACCATGTGGAGGCGATACATATTTCTTGTGCTATAAGATATTAAATGCAGTGGGGTAGTATATTCCCACCGTTATATTTAAATTCGTTTAAATCTAACAGTGGGAATATATTTCCCCACCGCATTTAATATCCTATAGCCCAGGAAATAAGGTTAGCCCCATGTGGATGTCATGTGTTATTTAGTGGACCCTACACGATATTTTCCCTCAAGTACAGATGGATCTAGAGATCTATCCATCTGAGGGTGTTGAATGGTAATGCAACGTTTGTAGAATGGATAAGTCGTAGGCTAGATATAAAGGTGATGTGTTGCAAACACCATGGTGGAGGGCACGGTGGGCCCCATGCCAGTGTTGATTTCATCCATGTAGGGACTATGAATGCCACATGGCAGTTCAATGTTGGCATGTCTTAACATAATTTCTCATACTTTTGATGGGCAAAACTTTCAATCTGAGAGTTAGATTGAGGTAAATTTTATGTTTCCAAAAATCTCTTGACGAGTTGAAAATGATGGTGTAGTTGTTTTGAGATTTGAAATCTTTGAGAAAAAAAGGTTTTTATAACCCCATCTTGATAACATTCCTTGGGGGTTGGATTAAAGAAAACAAGTAACACCTCCCAAATCCAAAGATGGGACAAGGGGTTGGTAGGGAGTGTGTTGTAGCCTCTACAACACCCTCCAAAAAACCCCACTTCAAAATTTTTTGGAGCCCCTTGAACTTAAAGAAAAACCAAGTAAAGAATCCATAAGGCTAAGTCGCAAAGTCGCAAAACTCCTTTTTTAGAAAATTGCGACCCCGCGACCTTGCGACCCCGCGACCTAAGGGTCACAAGGTCGCAGGGTCGTGAAGTCGCAAAACGCAACTTTTAATGAAAACTGCGACCCCGCGACTTTGCGACCCTGCGACCCCCAGGTCGCAAGGTCGCAGGGTCGCGAAGTCGCAAAACACAACTTTTAATGAAAACTGCGACCCCGCGACTTTGCGACCCCGCGACCCCCAGGTCGCCAGGTCGCAAGGTCGTAGGGTCGCATATCTTCTAAATCACTAAAATTGCGACCTTGCGACCTCATTAAATGCCCGCACGTGCGACCCCTTTATATAAGCTAGGTCGCTAGGTCGCACTTTTCACATTCAGTGAATAGAAAGAAACGACTCTGACAGGTCGACTGGCGCGCGTTTTTCCCGGGTAAGTTGCCATTTTCCTCCTGATCTTTCCCTTTTTGTTTTTCTTACTAATCTCAGACATCCTCAGCCTTTAAATTGTTAATTTACCTCAACCCTTGTCTGTTTTGCTTGCTTAGGGTTTTTTTATTCCTGTTTTCTCCCCCACAAGTGACAAAAATCATTAGCTGTTATGTTTCAGACTTCCATGACTGCTCCCCTACACCAAGAATTACTCCTTGACCTTGCCTGGACCCTGTTTGTTTTGTATTCTCCCAGGGCGCAAGGGAAAACACTCCACGCCGCGCGCACTCAAACCCTCGGTGAAGCCCTTAGCGCCACCACAATTCGCGACCTAGTCGCAAGGTCGTGCACTTCCGTTGTTTTCGAGATTATACCTGCTGACCCGGCCGACCTAGTCACAAGGTCGCAAGGTCGCATTTTCCCCCTCGGTTTTCAAAGTCACACCCAGTGACCCACGACTCAGTCGGTCGTGAGGCTGCATTTTCCCCCGGTTTTCAAAGCGCACAGTGACCCAAATGACTCAGCTGAAGGTTCAAGGTTGCATTTTCATACTTTTTCACAATTCGCGACCCTACGACCCAGCGACCTAGTCGCAAAGTTGCAAGGTCGCATGTTGGCTATTTCCTCTCAAACTGCGACCCCGCGACCCAGTAGGCCATTATTTCAAATTTTGTTTGTGCCCCAGCTTTGACAAACTATAATTGGTTTTTATCATCATGTTGTTCTTATCATGGGATTCCTTCATGAATTTGACAGGTGAACTTGAAGCAGACGCGGAGTGTATACCTGTTCTCTCGGATTCTAGCGACATGGCACCCCCAGTGTCCCGGAAGAAGGACAAGCAAGTGGTGGAAGAAGATATAGACACGGACATGCAAATGTCCCCACCGCCGATATACAGAGATACCCTTTGCACCTTTGCAAAAGGGTACAGCATGCGATGGTACCAAGTATATCATGAGTTCGCCATACCGGAAGTGGAATTTCCAGAAGATCTCCCGGACCGGGAAATATACATAAAAGTCAAAAGGTCTAAACTGCATCTCACAGGGGCGCATCCGGCCATATTCCCGTGTCCTGAAATGATAGACTGGATCATACAGAAAACAGATCCCAAAAGGTTTGTGATCCGAGACAGCGAAGGCAAGGCTTTCTTAATGCTCGTAGGCTCGGACGCCCATGTGTATTACTCGTTGCCTCAACCGGAAGAAAACTTTACCCAAGGATGGGCTCTTGCCCATGCAGTCCCTGTAGCTGACACTATCAGGCAGTGGTGGGCGGAACCCGACAAATTCAAAGTCAAGAAGGACCAAGAATATCCGGTGGCCAGCCTGAGAAAAGTACATAAATTAGTAGCCGCCATGATCTGCAGATTGTACGGGCGCCCGGACACCACTACCTTCAACGGCACATGGGCTACTATCATGGAACATGTAACGGTGCATGGCACTCGTTTCAACTGGGCTAATATATTGATGACCTCAATGCAGACAAACTTGTCTTCAGCAATGGCCCCAGAGGAAGGAATGCCTTCTGAGTTTTATATGGCCTCTTATCTGTTGGATGTCGTCTATGCGCGGTTGCATTTTGAGGGATGGGCACATAACTGGGATTCCACGCAGACCCGTGCAATTCATCTGCAAACCAAAGTGTTCTGGGAATCCAGGTACAAACAGGATATAGAACCAATTTCTCAGATATTCATCCCCTCTCTTTTCCGAAAATTATTTGGCCAGGACGCCCCTTGCATGTCTTGGCGAGCTAGGGAGACGCTAGGCCAAGTGGCGCATTGGTTTCCGTTCGCTGAATATACTATCATCCGAGTCTTCGGCACGTTCAAGCCACCACATGCTTTGCCTCGCTTTTTTGCAGACAAGGTGCTCATGCAAGAGATATGCTTCCAAATGACCTCGAGTTTCTCCAGTGTCCTGTCCAAAGGGAAGAAGAAGCCTTGGCCCGCTCTACCCCTTACTATCGGTGCCTATACAGTTAAAGACTTCAGAGAGGTAGGGGCTGAAGGAGAAGAGATTAAAAGTTATCACCTAAGGACTTTGGAGTACCGAACATATGACCCAGTAAGGATAGTTCCCGAACACTGCAAGAAGGCCAAATTCAAATGGAACTACCAACATGTAGAACACCCGGAAGAAGATGAGAGAAGGAACTGGTACAATGCCAATAGACAACTCGCTCTGGGGGCTGACTCTGGCCAGGAGGATCAGGATGACCAAAGCTTGGAGGACAGGAGCCGTAAGTTAGGAGGCGCTTCTTCCTCTCTAGCTAAAAAGCCCTGGACCAGCACTGGGCCTGACACCTCTTCCCAACAGAGAGAAGTAGAGGCCAAAGCCCAGCAAGAGAAATAAAAGAAGATAAAGGAGGATGAGGAGAAACGCAAGAAGAATTCAAAGGCAGATAAGAAGAAGAAGCAGGATGAGGAGGCCAGAAAGGAAAAATAGGAAAAGGAAGAGCAGGCTGTAGCAGAACGGGCACTCAAGGAAGAACTTGAAAAAGCTGAAGCTGAATGCCAAAAGAAAGCAGACCAAGCTGCTGCAGCCGAACGAAAGAGGAAAGCCAAAATAGAAGTAGCGGCAGAAACAGAACGTAGGAGGAGGGAAGAGCATGACAAGGCAGAAACCGAGTGCCAACAAAGGGAAGAAGAGGAAAGGAAGAAGAGAGAAGAGGAGGAAAAGAAGAAGAAAGATGAAGAGGATGACTTGATAGAAGATATCGATATGTCTCCCCTAGAGGTCCCTCTAGGCGGTACAGGAACCATTCTCTCCGATGTTGATTCCCCCCAGGGGCAGGAAGAGGAGGTCTTCGACTTAACCAGGCTCACATTCGACCAATTCTCTTTCAAAATTCGGCAAGAGAAGAGAAGGTCCATGGCACAAATTCCTTCCGTCGCATCCACGGTCGCAACTAAAAAAGACATAGTCCTTGATACTAGGACTAACCCTGTGATGATAGCATCGGCAGGCACTGCTTTCGTCATGGCCACGGAAGAGAATGTCAGCAGAATGAGTAGAGAAATCATCTCTCTACAAAACAAACTAAGAGCAGCGGAGAAGCGAGAGAAGAAGGCAGAACAGGAGAGGTCGGTGTTGGAAAAAGAGATGCAACAACTCCAAAACAAGGCTCCCCCAGTCAATGAAGTTCCACTTGCCGTGATGAAAGAATGCGATGTATTAGAGACGACCATGAGGTAGGTGTATGGAGAAATGCTCACCATAAAGAAAACAGTTGCCCCATTGGTAAGAGCACGAGCAGAAACTAAGCAGAAGCATAAGCAGCTCAAGGAAGCCTTGGTTGCTTTAGATAAAATGATGAACTGGACAGTGCAATACCCTCAAGTTCCCGAGCATTTGCCTAAGAAGGATTGGATTCATACACAAGATGCCAAAGTCCAAATCTGGATGAAGATGCAATCCAAGGACAAGCTATCCAAAGATTTGGCAAAAGTAATGTCTTCATACGACCACCTGATCAGTGGCATAGACTCAATGCACACTCTTCACCACATTCCTTCGCTAGGGGCATTAGACGAAAGTAAGACCTGGGAACAAGTAGATCAAGAAATCCAGTCATTCCTACAACCTATCAAGCAAGCTGCTGCCACCCCGGAGGTTGTAGCATCACAAGAAAATCTGGGTCAGTTGCTTGTCACGCCAGTACGGATTTACACCAAGCTCGCCTCCCTTTCAAACCAGATCTCCCAAAAGAAAGAAACTCTAATCCCGAATGCTCTGGAGTGCATGCATCGGTTGAAAGAGGAGGTCCCTCTAGTCTCTCCCATAGCAGCAGAATACCAGACCTGGCGAGACTTCCTCAAAGGAAAGCAGATTGATGTTCCTGATCTCTCTATTGTGTTGAAAATGGCAACAAGAAACAGTGAAGGAGGCCTCCTGAAACATCTTTCCTGATCCTAGTTGGAAAGTGATCACCTAAACTAGGTGGGGACCACACATGTGATTTTTGTCGAAAAAATCTATTTTTAGACTATGTCTATTTTTAGACATACAAAGCATGATTCGGGGATTCTAGTTGGAGATTCTTGAAGTATGCGACATGTTGGTAAAAATAGATGAGATTCATATTTTTAGGTCACAGGCTATTTTTAGACTGCCTCTCCTAAAAATATGGAAGTCAAATATTATTTACCCTTAATAATATTTAGACTATAAACAGCAGTTTACTCTCTTGGAGCACTTCAGTTTGACCCTCGGAGGTGGGGCATGCAGCTGACATAAGGAAATTCGAATTTCCTATGAGTTAAGTGAGCTATTGCATGTTAGACTTCAGTTAGACTCATGTGGCAGAGTTTTGGTGGAGTTGATTGAGGAGTTAATGGAGGTGGTGTTCTGGTTAACTAGTTGAACTAGTTGTATTTAGTTTAATTGGCTAATACACTAGAGATGAGTTGTGTGAATTAAATATTATTTAATTCACTAATTATTAACTCATTATTCAACTAAAGAACACATCAGTTTAACTCAGTGCATGGACAGTTCAGTGGAGACCAGTGAAAGAAGTAGATGAAAGGGTGAGTATAGCTATCAGTTGGAGGATCAGTTTTGCATGGGATTTGCATTACACTTGGAGGAAATTACCAATGACAATTGCGCAGTGAAGCCAAGGAGATTCGAACCTTGGATCTCTATTTATACCAGCCTTGATTTCACAATAGAGGTAGAGAAGTAGTGGGTGTGTTTTGAACCTGTGACTTGTTCAAAACCAAGCTAGTTTTTGTGTAGCTTTGGGAGATAGTACTGAGTACTTGTGAGGAGTTTGTACTATGTAATTGCTGCATGTTCTCTCCATGTATAATATACTATAGCTGGGGGTTTTTAGCTATAAGCTTTCCCCATACATACTGTGTTAATGTGTGTGATGATTTGATGTGAGATTGCTTCTATTATTTCCGCATGTGACAATTAATTGTAGAAGAAGGTTATGTGTTATGCATGCAATTCGAAATTGATGTATGATCGGGTTAATCTTCATTGAATAAGTGATTTATTCAGATAATTTCTACATATTGCACGCCCACCTCCATGACTCAGTATCACTAGGTCGCAAGTTGCACTGTTCACTAGGTCGTAGGTCGCACTGTTCACTAGGTCGTAGGTCGCACTTCTCCCTAGGTCGCAGGTCGCACTACCAAACAGGTCGCAAGTCGCACTCACTGGCCAGATCGCAGGTCGCAATTTTCTCCCAGGTCGCAGGGCAACTCAACCGGCAGGCAGGGGAAGAGTCAGGGAGCCCAAAGGGCAATTTTGATCTATAAAACCGCTCCGGGGAAAATGTAAATGGATCTTCTTTCTGGCACTGAAAAGACTGAGCATTGTATTTGAAGAGAACACTCTTTTGGCATATGAATACAAATACCTGTTGAAACTCCTTTTGGATCTGATGTGTTTTGCTTGGTGAATACTACGAGTATTTCTTTACAGTTTCAGAACATCTTTTGATTAATGAAACTGCACTCTTTAATGGTATCATTTATGCATCTTGGTTATCTATATATGTGCTAGTGATGTATAGATTAATCGCTTACTGAATGGATGTTAGTGACTTTGTTTATTAGCATTTCATTTTTACCTTTCAGAAAGTAAAGGGGAATCTTGCCATAAAGAACTCTTTCTTTTGTGGTCAGAATCGCCTACAAGCATAACCCTATAGATGTGTTTTTGACAACATTTCCTTCGGTGTGTATGCTTTATTATCTATCTTGCTACGCGTAGTGTTATATACATGTTTAATGCATCAAACCTTGTATTTTGTATCATGTGAATAAGTGTTTGTCCGCAGGTTCGAGCAAGTTCTTTTAAGACCAAAGGGAAGGTGACTGAAGCGGTAGCCGGACCCACACCCCGGATGGGATCCCCATTCCAAACGGTTCAAGGTCTGATTGGGACTTTCTACCGAGGAGATCCCCTATTGTTGGCCGGACTATTTTCCCCGTCAACAGAATTGGCGCTAGAATGAGGGCCTGAATGGCAGCCCCCCAGCACACAACCAACATTCCATCACAAAATCCCCACGGGGAGGTCATAAACAACAAAACTATCCCTCCATTGGAAGATAATCCAAGGGTGGAGATGCCATATTATGAAATCACCCACACCCAGTTGAGAGCCTTGCGCCCAGCCGCCCGCAATCTCCTCAGGGATTTGAGATATGCCCCAATCATGCAATTCTTGTCCCATAATAGAACCCCGACGGAAAACACCACTCGTAATGGTGCCTTGGTGAGTACCGTGCCCGAGTTGGTGAATCTCATGCTTGAAGATCTCGCTGCCGCTGCTCAACGTGACGAACCAACCCCTGAACTCCAAGACGGTGATGAGGAAGATTTTGGTCATACCGAACCTTTTCCTGACTTTCAGTCCAACCAAGCCCAGCCTACCAACAACCAAGCGCGCCCTCCACCTGGGGAAGGTGAGGGAGACAGAGGCCAGGGGAATGAAAGTGACAGAAATAGAGCCCGCAGGAACGAAGGCGAGGCGAATAGGGCCCGCAGAAACGAGGGCGAGGGAAATAGAGCCCGCCAGACCGGAGGTAGAGGAGATAGAGGCCGAGGCCAAGGACACCGTGCTAACAACCATCACCCGAACCCAAATCGGCCTCTTGTCCACAACTGGGGATATCTTAGAGACTTTCTCTACCGTGAGAGACATCAAGATGAACACTCTCGTCATGAGGGAGGAGCCTCGGTGTCAGGTTCGAGAAGTGAATCTGAGCATGAGTTTAGACATCACCAGCGGGCTAGGAGGGTGCAACCATTAGCCTGGATGGCCCAGTCACCATTAAATCTTTTGGGCCCAATCCAAGACCTGCCTAGGCACCCAGAGAAACACCTCCCCAAGTTTGACCCCGAGAAAGGCACCTTGGCTGAAGATCATATAAGCAGTTTCTATCTTTCCCTGCAAATCATGAGGGTTGAGTCAGATAATGTTGCTTGCCGTCTATTTCCGCATACTCTTGAAAACAAAGCAGCCACTTGGTACCGCTCCCTCCCAAGTGCCTCCATCACATCGTGGGACCAGTTTCAACGTGTATTCCTGCAGAAATTTTCAGAGGATAAAACCCCTTCCATGCTCCTCACGGAGCTAAGCACTATTAAATGCCATAAGAAAGAGAAGGTAAGAGACTTCAATCAGCGCTTTGCTACCATATTGCAAAAGTTTCCCCCAAACCTGGCTTTGGATGACTCTATTACCATTGACTATTATACCAAAGCTCTCCCTAGGGATATTGCTGTCTTCGTGAAACGCGAAGCTCAGCCCACACTGGCAGCCAACTACGCAGTTGCCCTCACTGTAGAAAGAGACATGCTTTCTATAGGAGCCATAGATCATTAGGGGAGAGATGACCACAAACCAATCGTGAAAAGAGGTCAGCCTGCCACAAACAAAACCGCAGATAAGGATAAGGATGCTTTTGACTTTGAGGGTATAGCGAAGACTCTAAAGCTATTATCAAATGAAGTCTCCGATCTGAAGAGGAAAGGTATAGAGTCTACATCTAGTGCCAAGGCGCCTAAGCCCTTCTTCAGAAAGAGCAACCCCAACACTAGTCGACCTCCGTCCAACCTGAACACTGTTCTGAACGTTGAAGACATAGGAAAAGATAACTTCTGCTCTTTCCACCAGGCTGCCCATTCTGAAAAAACATGCCCCCAGTGGATTGGCAGCATGACTGCAGTGGTAAACCAGCTTTTGGATGATCAAACCCCAGGGGACGTGGGGGAGAATGATGTTTCAGACCATGATGAAGAGTTTCCCCCGGATGAAGAACCAGCATCCTCAGTCCTTGCATTCGATGTTATTCGAGGGGACAACCACCTTACAATCACTGATATCAACATGGCAGACAATCCTAAGACCACACCTGTAAGAAACTACAGCCTTAGGAGTAAAGGACCAGTCCCTGAACCATCCTTTGAGGAGAAGAAAATGGCTTTCTTACGGAAAATTATGCCGCCGGGAAATGAACAACGAGCTACCTCTAAGAAGCCCACAAATGACAGTACCCGAGCGGATCCAAAAAACAAGCTCCCCATGAGTTCCACCACAACCACCATCGAACCAAGTCCCCAATTTGATTCCACATACAACATCGTAGAGGACATGAAGAAAACCAGAGCTAACATATCCCTCTATGAGCTTGCTCGCATCACAAATCAACGGGAACTCATTCTTAAAGCCTTCGCCAATACCTCAGTTACTAAGCATGTGAGCAACACTTCCGCACAACCTAGTCCAAGTGTTCAGTCCATCGTAAACGCCATCAATAAAAATTCCAGGGGGTCTACTCCTCCTTTTCTCCTGTCTTTTGAGATCTTCAACTTCAACGTCCATAATTGTCTGGTTGACTCCGGCGCCTCAACAAACGTCATGCCACTATCTGTTTGCAAAAAACTGAACATCCGCCCAAAGAAAACCGACGCAAGGATCATTCAACTTGACATAACTCAAGTGCCAGCTGTAGGAGAACTGAACAACATCATCATCCGCCTCTCGTCCGATTCTAGAGTCCACCAATGCATCGACATTGTAGTCGTTGACATTCCGGAGGCCTACGGCCTACTACTTAGTAGGGATTGGTCCAGCAAAATGCAAGGATATTTCGCTACTGACTAGTCCCACCTTTGGCTTCCTTACAAAGGCCGAAATAACCAAATCCGGGTCGAAAGAGAGCCTTATATGAAACATATTGTGACTAATTTGGATGCTACTAATGAACCCATCAGTTTTTCTCAGGAGGAGCTTGGCATGTGCTTCTTGGAAGCCATTTTTGGATGTTATCACCCTCCTCAATCTCCAGTAGATCCCCAGATTCAGTCTGAACTAACCCTTGTCGCGGAAGATCAATTCGCTCCCGTCTCACACCAAGCTGAAACTGAGGTTGCGCCCCAACCTGCAATCCCAAAGGAACCAGAAAGCAATGTATGGACCCTATACTATGACGGTTCCAAAACTCTTGATGGAGCTGGTGCGGGCTACATCTTGCTAGACCCTCAAAAGAACAAATTCTTGATATCATGCCGGCTCGAGTTCCAATGCACAAACAATACTGTGGAATATGAAGCTCTGATCCTCAGACTCAAGAAGGCATTGGAATTAAAGGTAAGGTGCTTACGAGTTATTGGGGATTCTGAGATTATCACTCGACAGGTACGCAATACCATTCATTGTTTATCTCCACATTTGAAGGCTTATCAGCAAGAGGTATGGCGTCTTATTTCTGGTTTTGATGCTTTTGGAATTAAATCTGTTCTTAGAATGCACAATGCAGTAGCTGATACTCTGGCTAATGCTGCTGCTAGATTTACCCCTTTGAGGGATGGTTTTTCTATTGAAGTGATTTATAGACCATCCGTGCCAGATAATGTTACTAATTTCAGTGTTTTTGATGATGATCAACAGATATTAGAGTTTATGCTCAACACTAAAGTATTCAAAGACGCGGCGATTGATGAAGTGGATCATGACCAAGCCTTGCAGGAAGAGCATGAAAAACGCAAGGAAAACCCCATGCCTAAAGGAATAGTATCACTTGAAAAGCTCTTCGACCTGCAAAGCAGATTCTGCGGCCCCCCAAATACTAAGGTGCAAATTTCCATTTTGGCACATCGGCAAGTAAATTTGGGATCAGAGGAGGACCCGAAGTTCATTAACCTCGGGAAAGAGTGTACCGACGAAGAGACGCAGGCATTCACCCGACTATTTCGGAAATATCGAGACGTATTTTCTTGGACGTATAATGATTTACGCACGTACGACACTCGAATTATTCAGCACGTCATACCCATGAAGGAAGGTGTGAAGCCATTCCAACAGAAGCTCGGAAAAGTACACCCTACTTTGGAACCAATGATCCTGAAAGAACTCAAGACGCTGTTGGACGAACGCATCATTTTCAAAGTTCGTCACTCCACATGGGTATCAAATTTGGTCCCGGTACGGAAGAAGTCTGGTGAGATCCGCTTATGTGTAGATTTCCGGAATTTGAATCAAGCCTCGAACAAAGATAATTACCCAGTG
Source organism: Pinus albicaulis (assembly GCA_034641835.2). Taxonomy (NCBI): domain Eukaryota; kingdom Viridiplantae; phylum Streptophyta; class Pinopsida; order Pinales; family Pinaceae; genus Pinus; species Pinus albicaulis. The sequence goes on along the minus strand of CM076581.1, from coordinate 15,742,886 downwards.
CCACCTATGGAACAAATATTGCAAGCTGTGTCTGAAATGTTCTCTTTATTGGATGGATTCTCCGGTTACAACCAGGTGCTGGTAGCCGAACCGGACAGATTGAAAACTACCTTTCGGACCAAATGGGGAACATTCGCTTTCAGGCGCATGCCTTTTGGATTGATTAACGCGGGGACAAATTTCCGGCGAGCCATGGACATAGCTTTCCGTGGTTTGATAGGTCAGAGCGTGGTAGTCTATTTGGACGATGTCACTGTGTTTTCAAAACACCGGGGCGATCATTTACGCCACCTCAAACAAATCTTCGAGAGGTGCAGGAGGTACGGGATTTCTCTCAACCCGAAAAAGAGCATTTTCACTGTGGCAGAAGGGAACTTGCTGGGCCATATAATTACAAAGAAGGGCATTGTAGTAGACCCAGAGCGGGCGAAAACTATTGCCCAGATTTCCCCCCCCCCCGAGCAGTAAGAAAGCAATGCAATCTTTCCTAGGAAAAATCAATTTTGTCCGCAAGTTCATATCGGATTTCGCTCAGATAGTTAGACCGTTGCAGGGGATGATAAAAAAGAATTCAATGTTCAAATGAAACCCACCAGAGAAGGAGGCGTTCGCCAAAATAAAACAGGCCATAGCCGAAGCACCATCCCTTCAAAGTCTGAACTTTAGCAGAGGCTTCATCCTATATACTTTTGCTTCAGATTCTTCACTTGCAGTTGTCCTCACGCAGAAAGACGACAACAATGACGAGCGGCCCATTTCCTTCATGAGTACTGGTTTACAAGGAGATGAATTAAACTACCCTAAAATCGAGAAGCAAGCCTATGCGGTCTACAAAGCAGTCAAGAACTTCAGACCCTACATCTTGAAAAACCATGTCACAGTATTCGTTCCACACCCAGCGGTCCGCTCGTTGTTTGTGCAACAGGAGCTAGGAGAGAGGCGAGGCAACTGGGTGACATGCCTGCAAGAGTATGATTTAGAATTTAAGCCAGCGCACACCATCAAAGGACAAGGTTTATGTCAAATGGCTGCGGAGGCGGCAAGTTCCCATGAAGTCGAGCAAGATTGTTGGGAACAAGAGATCGATATGTACCAGAGCGACCATGTGCCTCAGTTGAGTAACCCTTCGTGGTACTCGGACATTTCAGGATACCTTTCCCAGGGTACTCTGGACCTCGCTTTAACTGCTCGGCAGAAACGCGCGATACGACTCAAAGCGGCATCTTACCAGCTCATCCATGGGAAGCTTTTCAAGAAACATTACGATGGGGTCATGCTACGCTGCTTAGAACATGATGAAGCGTAGAAAATTTTAACTGAACTACACGACGGACCAGCTGGGGGTCATTTTTCCAGGGATACCACCGCCCATAAGATAATGCACGCAGGATACTATTGGCCAACCCTGTTCAGAGATGCGCATGCATATGTCTGGAAATGCATCCAGTGCCAGAAGTTCGCAAACCGAGAAGCGCGGCCAGCCGCCCCCTTACTGTCGATAACAGTAGAAGAACCTTTTCAACAATGGGGCTTGGACGTCATTGGCGAAATCATACCTCACTCCTCCAAACAACACCGGTACATTCTCACAGCTACCGATTATTTTACCAGGTGGGTCGAAGCAGCACCTTTACGCCAAATCAATTATCAGGAGGTAATAGAATTCGTCACTCGTTCCATCATCACCAGGTTTGGCGTTCCAACTTCCTTGGTTTTTGACAATGCAACTTACTTTTCATCTTTTAAAGTATGTGATTTTTCCCTGGAAAACGGTATCGTTCTTAAACATTCGGCAAATTACTATCCCCAAGGAAATGGTTTAGTTGAGTCGACTAATAAAAATCTGATCCGCATCATCAATAATACCCTATTATCTCACCAGTGCAACTGGCACAACGCCCTTCACAATGCACTTTGGGCCGACCGCATCACGCCTAAGTCCTCCCTAGGCACCTCTCCTTATTTTCTCGTGTACGGAAAAGAAGTTGTTCTTCCTCCCCACTTATCTCTCCCTGCCCTTCAGCTGTCCCAAGAATGTCATGGTACCCCATGCCCTACCTTGCAAAATCGAATTGACACCCTACTGAAGTTGGAGGAGGAAAGGCAAAAAACCCGGGAAAAGTTCGTCGTCCACCAAAGCCGAATCAAGAGATGGTTTGATAAAACATCCACAGGGAATAAAAAATTTGAGATAGGAGACCTGGTCCTAAAATGGGATAAATCTCACGAAGAAGAAGGAAAACACTCTAAGTTCCAAGCACTATGGATAGGTCCTTTCCATGTTAAATAAAAATTAGGTTCCCATACGTTTAGACTACAAACCCTTTAGGGAAGAGTCGAGGTCCTCCCGGTGAACGGCCATGACCTCAAACACTATTTCACTTAGCAGCCCTTAGAGGGCTATCTTATCCTTGTACCATAGTTTTTGTTCTCGCCTTTGTTGAAACTCAAAAAAAAAAAAATATATATATATATATATATAACTTTTAAAGGAAGGATCTGTTAGATCCACGCAATTGGCACACTGCAACAGGTTCTATGTTGATGGAAGGCCTTTTCCGATAGACTCGAAGGTGGCAAAAGCTTACTTGTTCTCTGCACCTGAAGGAAGCGTATGACCTAGCTCAAGTCATCAAGCGGAAAGCCCACCTCGCTAGCCTGAGAGGGTGTCTGCAAAAGAAAGTACGATGTAGTGGTAACTAGATCAGAAGGGAAAAGAGGTACTCTATGCTACGATAGGGTATCTGGGAAAAACCAAAGTCCTCATACCAGACCAGGAACAACCTCTCTGCAAGAAAAATAAGTCGGGATCCCTCATCCGCCCAGGCTAAATTTCCAACTCAAATAAGTGCCACGAGCACATCTAAATAAGTGCCTCAGGCACATTCAAAATAAGTGCAATAGCACACTAATAAAGGGTAAAGGATTGAGAAAGGCTTCCTGCGCAGAGAGGTGATGTAACGACTCCGTCGGGGTACTAACCAGGCTCGCTAGCAGCGGAGCAACGTTCACGATTCCTAGGCAGTGACTCCGCCGGGACCGAGAGGTTCACTGGCAGCGGAGCAACACAATGAGGACAAAATAATTGTCGCGGACCCTATAGCCGCCTGGAGTTCTCCAACCTTTCCGGTCCAGAGACCTGAAGAAATGAATTTTGGTTAAACAGCACCCGAACAGGCCAGCAGATTGAGCAACCCAGCAAGGTGCCAAAAGGCTAGGCAATGTTGACCGTAAGGTAAAAGAAAACAGCCAGCAGAGACCCCTCCCTCCCCCCTCCAAGACTAACCATCGGCACAGACTCTGAGTTCGTCCAGCGAATCGCCATTTGTTGTAGCCTCTACAACACCCTCCAAAAAACCCCACTTCAAAATTTTTTGGAGCCCCTTGAACTTAAAGAAAAACCAAGTAAAGAATCCATAAGGCTAAGTCGCAAAGTCGCAAAACTCCTTTTTTAGAAAATTGCGACCCTGCGACCTAAGGGTCGCAAGGTCGCAGGGTCGCAAAGTCGTAAAACGCAAATTTTAATGAAAACTGCGACCCCGCGACTTTGTGACCCCGCGATCCCCAGGTCGCAAGGTCGCAGGGTCACGAAGTCGCAAAACGCAACTTTTAATGAAAACTGCGACCCCGCGACCCCCAGGTCGCCAGGTCGCAAGGTCGCAGGGTCGCATATCTTCTAAATCACTAAAATTGCGACCTTGCGACCTCATTAAATGCCCGCACATGCGACCACTTTATATAAGCTAGGTCGCTAGGTCGCACTTTTCACATTCAACGAATAGAAAGAAACGGCTCTGACAGGTCGACTGGCATGCGTTTTTCCTGGGTAAGTTGCCATTTTCCTCCTGCTCTTTCCCTTTTGTTTTTCTTACTAATCCCAGACATCCTCAGCCTTTAAATTGTTAATTTACCTCAAACCTTGTCTGTTTTTCTTGCTTAGGGTTTTCTGATTCCTGTTTGCTCCCCCACAAGTGACCAAAATCATTAGTTGTTCTGTTTCAGACTTCCATGACTGCTCCCCTACACCAAGAATTACTCCTTGACCTTGCCTGGACCCTGTTTGTTTTGTATTCTCCCAGTTAAAGGAAAAAAACACTCCACGCCGCGCGCGCTCAAACCCTCGGGGAAGCCCTAGCGCGACTTGCGACCCGCGACCTAGTCGCAAGGTCGCAGTTTCCGTTGTTTTCGAGATTTGCGACCCAATGACCCAGCGACCTAGTCGCAAGGTCGCAAGGTCGCATTTTCCCCTGGTTTTCTAAAGTTGCGACCTAGTCGCAAGGTCGCGAGGTTGCATTTTCCCTGGTTTTCTAAAGTTGCGACCTAGCGACCCAGCGACCTAGTAGCAAGGTCGCAAGGTCGAATTTTCATACTTTTTCACGATTCGTGACCCTGCGACCCAGCGACCTAGTTGCAAAGTCGCAAGGTCGCATGTTGGCTATTTCCTCTCAAACTGCGACCCCACGACCCAGTAGGCCATTATTTCAAATTTTGTTTGTGCCCCAGCTTTGACAAACTGTAATTGGTTTTTATCATCATGTTGTTCTTATCATGGGATTCCTTCATGAATTTGACAGGTGAACTTGAAGCAGACACGGAGTGTATACCTGTTCTATTGGATTCTAGCGACATGGCACCCCCAGTGTCCCAGAAGAAGGACAAGCAAGTGGTGGAAGAAGATATAGACACGGACATGAAAATGTCCCCACCGCCGATATACAGAGATACCCTTTGCACCTTTGCAAAAGGGGACAGCATGCGATGGTACCAAGTATATCATGAGTTCGCCATACCAGAAGTGGAATTTCCAGAAGATCTCTCGGACCGAGAAATATACATAAAAGTCAAAAGGTCTAAACTGCATCTCGCAGGGGCGCATCCGTCCATATTCCCGTGTCCCGAAATGATAGACTGGATCATACAGAAAACAGATCCCAAAAGGTTTGTGATCCGAGACAGCGAAGGCAAGGCTTTCTCAACGCTCGTAGGCTCGGATGCCCATGTTTATTACTCGTTGCCTCAACCGGAAGAAAACTTTACCCAAGGATGGGCTCTTGCCCATGCAGTCCCTGTAGTTGACACTATCAGGCAGTGGTGGGCAGAACCCGACAAATTCAAAGTCAAGAAGGACCAAGAATATGCAGTGGCCAGCCTGAGAAAAGTATATAAATTAGTAGCCGCCATGCTCTGCAGATTGTACGAGCGCCCGGACACCACTACCTTCAACGGCACATGGGCTACTATCATGGAACATGTAACGGTGCATGGCACTCATTTCAACTGGGCTAATATATTGATGACCTCAATGTAGACAAACTTGTCTTCGGCAATGGCCCCAGAGGAAGGAATGCCTTCTGAGTTCTATATGGCCTCTTATCTGTTGGATGCCTTCTGTGCGCGGTTGCATTTTGAGGGATGGGCACATAACTGGGATTCCACGCAGACCCATGCAATTCATCTGAAAACCAAAGTGTTCTGGGAATCCAGGTACAAACAGGATATAGAACCAATTTCTCAGATATTCATCCCCTCTCTTTTCCGGAAATTATTTGGCCAGGACGCCCCTTGCATGTCTTGGCGAGCTAGCGAGACGCTAGGCCAAGTGGCGCATTGGTTTCCGTTCGCTGAATATACTATCATCCGAGTCTTCGGCACGTTCAAGCCACCACATGCTTTGCCTCGCTTTATTACAAACAAGGTGCTCATGCCAGAGATATGCTTCCAAATGACCTCGAGATTCTCCAGTGTCCTGTCCAAAGGGAAGAAGAAGCCTTGGCCCGCTCTACCCCTTACTATCGGTGCCTATACGGTTAAAGACTTCAGAGAGGTAGGGGCTGAAGGAGAAGAGATTAAAAGTTATCACCTAAGGACATTGGAGTACCGAACATACGACCCAGTAAGGATAGTTCCCGAACACTGCAAGAAGGCCAAATTCAAATGGAACTACCAACATGTAGAACGCCCGGAAGAAGATGAGAGAAGGAACTGGTACAATGCCGATAGACAACTCGCTCCGGGGGCTGACTCTGGCCAGGAGGATCAGGATGACCAAAGCTTGGAGGACAGGAGTCGTAAGTTAGGAGGTGCTTCTTCCTCTCTAGCTAAAAAGCCCCGGACCAGCACAGGGCCTGACACCTCTTCCCAACAGAGAGAAGTAGAGGCCAAAGCCCAGCAGGAGAAAGAAAATAAGATAAAGGAGGACGAGGAGAAACGCAAGAATAATTCAAAGGTAGATCAGAAGAAGAAGCAGGCCGAGGAGGCCAGAAAGAAAAAACAGGAAAAGGAAGCGCAGGCTGCAGCAGAACAGGCACTCAAGGAAGAACTTGACAAAGCTGAAGCTGAACGCCAAAAGAAAGCAGACCAAGCTGCCGCAGCCGAACGAAAGAGGAAAGCCGAAATAGAAGCAGCGGAAAAAATAGAACGCAGGAGGAGGGAAGAGCATGACAAGGCAGAAACCAAGCGCCAACAAAGGGAAGAAGAGGAAAGGAAGAAGAGAGAAGAGGAGGAAAAGAAGAAGAAAGATGAAGAGGATGAATTGATAGAAGATATCGACATGTCTCCCCTAGAGGTCCCTCTAGGCGGTACAGGAACCATTCTCTCTGATGTTGATTCCCCCCAGGGGCAGGAAGAGGAGGTCTTCGACCTAACCAGGCTCACATTCGACCAATTCTCTTTCAAAATTCGGCAAGAGAAGAGAAGGTCCATGGCACAAAGTCCTTCTGTCGCATCCACGGTCGCAACTGAAAAAGACATAGTCCTTGATACTAGGACTAACCCCGTGATTATAGCATCGGCAGGCACTGCTTTCGCCGCGGCCACGGAAGAGAATGTCACCAGAATGAGTAGAGAAATCATTTCTCTACAAAACAAACTAGGAGCAGCGGAGCAGCGGGATAAGAAGGCAGAACAGGAGAGGTCGGTGTTGGAAAAAGAGATGCAACAACTCCAAAACAAGGCTTCCTCAGTCAATGAAGTTCCACTTGCCGTTATGAAAGAATGCGATGTATTAGAGACGACCATGAGGCAGGTGTATGGGGAAATGCTCACCATAAAGCAAACAGTCGCCCCATTGGTAAGAGCACGAGCAGAAACTAAGCAGAAGCATGAGCAGCTCAGGGAAGCCTCGGTTGCTTTAGATAAAATGATGAACTGGACAGTGCAATACCCTCAAGTTCCCGAGCATTTGCCTAAGAAGGATTGGATTCATACACAAGATGCCAAAGTCCAAATTCGGATGAAGATGAAATCCAAGGACAAGCTATCCAAAGATTTGGACAAAGTAATGTCTTCACACGACCACCTGATCAGCGGCATAGACTCAATGCACACTCTTCACCACATTCCTTCGCTAGGGGCATTGGACGAAAGTAAGACCTGGGAATAAGTAGATCAAGAAATCCAGTCATTCCTGCAGCCTATCAAACAAGCTGCTGCCGCCCCGGAGGTCGCAGCATCACAAGAAAATCTGGGTCAGTTGCTTGTCGCGCCAGTACAGATTTACACCAAGCTCGCCTCCCTTTCAAACCAGATCTCCCAAAAGAAAGAAACTCTAATCCTGAATGCTCTGGAGTGCATGCATCGGTTGAAAGAGGAGGTCCCTCTAGTCTCTCCCATAGCAGCAGAATACCAGACCTGGCGAGACTTCCTCAAAGGAAAGCAGATTGATGTTCCTGATCTCTCTATTGCACGCCCACCTCCATGACTTAGTATCACTAGGTCGCAGGTCGCACTGTTCACTACGTCGCAGGTCGCACTGTTCACTAGGTCACAGGTCGCACTTCTCCCTAGGTCGCAGGTCGCACTACCAAACAGGTCGCAAGTCGCACTCACTGGCCAGATCGCAGGTCGCAATTTTCTCCCCAAGTCACAGGGCAACTCAACCGGCAGGCAGGCGAAGAGTCAGGGAGCCCAAAGGGAAATTTTGATCTATAAAAACCCCTCCGGGGAAAATGTAAATGGATCTTCTTTTTGGCACTGAAAAGACTGAGCATTGTATTTGAAGAGAACACTCTTTTGGCATATGAATACAAATACCTGTTGAAACTCCTTTTGGATCTGATGTGTTTTGCTTGGTGAATACTACGAGTATTTCTTTACAGTTTTAGAACATCTTTTGATTAATGAAACTGCACTCTTTAATGGTATCATTTATGCATCTTGGTTATCTATATATGTGCTAGTGATGTATAGATTAATCGCTTACTGAATGGATGTTAGTGACTTTTTTTATTAGCATTTCATTTTTACCTTTCAGAAAGTAAAGGGGAATCTCGCCATAAAGAACTCTTTCTTTTGTGGTCAGAATCGCCTACAAGCATAACCCTATAGATGTGTTGTTGACAACATTTCCTTCGGTGTGTATGCTTTATTATCTATCTTGCTACGCGTAGTGTTATATACATGTTTAATGCATCAAAACGTGTATTTTGTATCATGTGAATAAGTGTGTGTCCGCAGGTTCGAGCAAGTTCTTTTAAGACCAAAGGGAAGGTGACTGAAGCGGTAGCCGGACCCACACCCCGGACGGGATCCCCATTCCAAACGGTTCAAGGTCTGATTGGGACTTTCTACCGGGGAGATCCCCTATTGTTGGCCGGACTATTTTCCCCGTCAACAGAGTGTTATAGTGGTAATGCATGAATTTAGCACTCCCCATGTACACATAAGTGGATCAAATACCACCTGTTATCATCCTTAACACTGGATAATAGTTGTTATGGCTATGGCAAACATTTTTCCCAAAGGGGTTGGATATATCAATAAGGAATGTGGCTTTCTTCATCAATGATAAAAGTTAAATTCCTATGAGGAAGACTAACCCTATGGTTACTATGGGGATATATAAGGTAGTGATTGAATGTGTGAAACTTTCATTAGATTATCTATGCACACATGAGTGGATCAAATTCCAACCTCTTTTAATCCCTAAGACTAGGCATTAATCATTACAACTCCAACCATAATTTATGGGGATGAGGGTGAAGTGGGGGCATACTATGAATAGCTACAAATAATGAATTTGAAGCGATATATACACTTCATGGCCTCAATATTATTCATAAGAAAGGAATAAAAAATGTGATGTAATAAAAGACTCAGTGGTGATCATTCATGTTTTATTTTTATTGGAAGTCTCGTGCTAATATAAATCTCTCTAGAATCAATCAAATATCCTCTTCCCTAAGGATATATTTTCATAAAATTGAATTCATCCATATTCTAAGACAACTAAATTAAGATATTGATCCAGTAGTGAATCACAAGGTTCAGTAGAGCAAGGTTTGACTTTGGCTAAAGGAAGGGGAAATGAATCCTCTTATTCGATGCCCCCACCATGAAGTGCTTGAGAATATTAAAAAAGGTTGTCTTCTACAACAAGTGACATCCCCAAACATTGGAGTTTTCAACATAATGGGAAAAAATAATATGATTTTTCTTAGGGACTCGAAATAGCCTTAAATTATAAATCCAAAGCATTAGCTACTCTTAATGACCTCACTATTCTTAGAATAGAGGAATATAAAAGGTGAAAGTAATCAAATAGTCAATAACAATCATTAATTCTCTAATTCATCTACATTCTCTTGCTAAACCTCTCTAGAATATACACAAGGTCCACTTCCTTGAGGATATGTTATGACAATATTGAATTTTTCCATGTCTTATGACACCTCAATGGAGACATTGATCTATTGGAAAATAACATGTTTAGTTGAGAAAATAATAACTTTAGGTAAATAATAAGGGGATGAATCCTCTTATTTAGTTTCCCCACTATGAATTTCTTGAGTATATTAATGGAGTTTGTCTTCCATGATATATGTCATCCCCCATCAGCTTGTTTCCTTTGCCTTATACATTATCCATGGATTTTCTCTTTGTTATGTGTGGGTGTAAATGGTTATACCCAAAGTTAATGCTCATCCACATTGACATTGAAGGCATGAAAGAGGTTATAAATCACATGCGAGGGGGATCCAGTCAACACTAATGGTATTCCTAAACATATATTGCTCTAGTTTGTTTTTTTGAATCTCCTCATACTATGGGTGTTGGCAAGGTTCTTTACAGAGAAATAACCAAGGATAGTTGTCAATGTTGTTGTGTTTATTGCATTATCTACGAGTTAAATGGGGTTAAAGAAGATATTTTTCTAATGGCATTGGAAATCCAAGAAACACAGAATAATCTTATGTAATATGTTCTTTAATGGTCTAGGTGGAAGGATGGAATTGAGGAGAAATATAGGTAAAATAGCAAGGTTTGGGATGACTTTGCCTTGGAAATTGGGTCCCAGTTGCTTAGTTTAGGAGAATAGGAGATAAAGTCATGGGCTACCATGATAATTCAAAGAGGCAAGCAACTAGAAAATGTAGTTGTCATAGGTTCCCTTCAAGATTTAGTTAAAAAAATTATGACTAATTTAAACCTCTCTTTGAAGGGTACACTTAATTCTCCACCCATGAATACTCAAGGAAACTCTGTTAACTTCATTTTTTTTAATGTTTTCTCTAACATTTCCCCTACCCCCACCCTAATTTTGACATATCAAGGTGAGGGTGGGGAGAAATATTGGAGAAAACATAAAAACTAATATGGGGGGGGGTTTGGGGGGGGAATATTGGAGAAAATGTAATAAATACTTTTTATGTTCTCCAATATTTTTTTATGGGTGAGGGTGGAGGTGGGGGGAATATTGGAGAAAACATAAAAAATAATGGCAGTGTGGACATTGGAGAAAACATCAAAAATGGAGTGGGGGAAGTATTGGAGAAAACATAAAAAGGGTGTGGGGGAAGTTGGAGAAGACATAATAAACAATGTTTATTTTTTCTCCAATATTTCTCCCCACCCCTACCCTTATATGTCATCACCAATGCAACAAATATTTCCTATTAAAATGTTACCTTTGAAGATGTTATTAAAGGGTTCTCTTTGAAGATGTTATTCAAACCACTTGATTGACCTTAGTGGCATCCACTTGTGAAATTAAAGGAAAGTGCAAAGGATATTAGGGCCAATCTATAACACGAGTGAGAAGCACAACCTCTCTAATTATATTATCCAACAATGGATATTGTGGATTGCATTGACATTTAGTAATGACTAAAAAATCATAACTCAAGACAAAAATATATTAAATACGATGATTGTTTCTTCAAATCCATACATATTGCACATTGGTACCAAAATAATTGTCTTTATAAGAGACCCATGAAGTTTGTTTCTTAGGGGTTAAACAAAATGCATTTAATGGATGAAAATTCAAGAAGATACTTTGTATGCCTCAATTCCCTAGCATCAAATGTTGTCATTATTGGATAACGAAAGGAAAATAAAAAAAATTCTTTTTACTACGAAATTTAACACCTTTGATGTATATCAAAATACATGGTATTGATCTTCTCAATACCTAAAAACATCATACACAACTTTAAAAATAACCTTAAAAAATATGACATAAAGGTTGTGAATAATAGCAAGGAATTATACAAGTTCAACCAAATACCATTCCAATAATTTTCAAAATGAGTGTGATTGTGAATCAAGATTCATATAAATGTTCACATGTAACTCATTCAATGTGTCAAGCTGAAATAAACATATTTATTAAATTATTATTTTCAAATATGATGTAAATTTTTTAATATTGCATTTTCATTTATTATTATAACCAAAAAGTATTTATCTAATTTTAAAATATAAAAAACAGTGTCTAACTTAAGTACAAGATATTGTTTACATAAGCTACAAATTTGGTCGATAGTTTTCTTACTGAAATTTGGTAAAAAAAATCAAACAATCAAAATGCTGAAGTGTTTGAATAACGTTTTTTTTATAGTGGAAAAAAATTCAACACTATCAAAAACCCTAAGACACTCAAAATTCAAAAATTTAACAAATATAACATAAAATTTCAAAAATTTCTATCAAATTATATTCTAATCTTACCTAAATTTTATTATTTTCCAAGGAATTTTTAAACTACGCTCCAGTACAGTAGTTTCAAGAAACTTAAACCACTCATAATAACTATGCGTATAGATTGAGTTTATAGAAAAAAGGACATCTACTTGGATAACGTGGATGATAAGTACAATGAAAAGATATTTACCGAAGTCAGGAAAAAGGACAAGGCAAATTGCAGTTTCGTACGGTAAATAGGAGTTCAGTCACTTTCACCTCTCCTTTATGGAAATTGGTTCAAACTTATAATTATGATTTTGTTAAGTACATTATTTTAAGGAGATTTAAAAATTAATAGTGGTTATTTATATAATTTGTTGTAAAAAAAAAAGATATTAAAATATTTTTGATGTTGTTGAAAATTTCTAGTAATTTGTGTATTTTGTTTGAAGAGTTCAATGTTTCGGGTGAACACTTCACTTATCTTCAGGGACAAGAAGTTTAACTAATAATAAGAAAAGTGTTTGATCAAGATATATGGAGAATGGGGGAAAATTAGTCGTTAGCCATTCTCCATATACCTTGGTCAAACACTCTTCTTATCATTAGTTAAGCATCTTGTCTCTGAAGATGGGTGAAGTGTTCACCCAAACTGTCGGGCTCTTCAAACAAAATACACATGTTACCAGAAGTTTTCAACAACATTATATGTTACTGAGTGTGGGAAGTTTTCAACAACATTATATGTTACTGAGTGTGGAAATATATATGCCCTATTTTTTGTGTTGTTTAATGAGGTGATGGTTTAGCTAATACAATGAATTTCTCGTTAGAATTCAGTTATTTCTTTTTAAAAAATGACTATGGGAGTGTTTGAATCATTTTTTTAATGGTAAAAATAAATTCAGCACCATCAAAACCACACAAATTCTGAAGTTTAACAACTATAAATAAAATTTCCAAAAAATTCCACCAAATTTCATCAATAATCATATTAAATTTCTCATATATTCCTCAACAAAAACATCACCTTTTTAAACTACAACAAATATATAAAATAATTTATATACATTATATTTAACTCTTAACAATTATGTTTTATAGCGATTTTATCATCACATATATCTAAAAAATATAAGTAAAATGAAATTTTATTAATGAAAATTATTAGATATTACTTTTATTTTAATAATCATAGATATTTGTAAAACATGTGAGGGTCAAAATCCTACCCCATATCTACATAAAGAGTATTTTAAATTCAATACTATTGCCAAACCACATCTATTGGATGGGATCTTCAAATTAATGAGTACCAAAATATGTGACTACTTCAAAGACACATTATTTAAGAAATAAATTATCTATGTCATATTGTAGGATATGGACATCAATATTTATATTGAATTAGTTAGAGAGAATCTTTACATTGGACTTTTATTTAATAATTTTAGAAAATAATTCTTTAAGGGATGATGTCATTGAGGAAGAAAGGATCATAAAACAATCATATGATATAAATTGTGCAAAAAGTAGACATAGTGAACAATCATATGATATAAATTGTGCAAAAAGTAGACATAGTGAGGGGATAAGGCTTATCGACATTCAAATGGTATTGATGAAAGATATAAGATAGAGAATGAATGACAAACACTCAATATAATATGGAAAATATTTAAATTTTTATAAAAACAATTGTTCAGAGAAAATTTAAAAATGAGTTATTGGAAACTTAAAAACAACACTCATAGATGTACATAGTATTATATGGACATAATTATCAAATATAAAATGAAATGAAAAGAAATAAGTAAATAAGTAAATATAGATATGTAGACATCAATGAAGAATTAATTTGAAATGAATGGAATGGTCAAAGTGAGAGGGATGCTAATGAATGAGACTTTAAAGGGAGAGTGATGCTAATGAATAATGATTTATTGATATAGGCACATCAATCAAACATCATGTCTATGTATTTTATTTTTAATATAATTTTATGTTTTAATGAGTTCTAATATAGAAACTTCAATTCTAAGCTTAGTAATTAATAATATGTGTTTATATCTTATATTGAAGTTGTTGAAAATCACATGCACTCTTCTCTCTTATTCAGAAATGTGAATTTTGTGAAAAAAAAATATTGTAATTTAATTATGATGTTTTTAAATAAGGTAACTATGTGAGTAGATAAGATTACTCATAATGATTATTTTCTCTATAATTCTTTATATAATTCGTTTATGTTCATAATATTTTTGTTGAGTTCTATATTTATTGTTCTTATATTTAAATATTAATATAAATCTATATTTTTTAATAAAATAATTACATTTCTTTAATTTTAGTTTTCTTGTAAATTTGATATAATAATTTTATTTTTGTAATTTTAATATATTAGCAAATATATATTATGGTTTTATGTCAAAGTATATAAATATGTACTTTTTAAAATCGAATTGATATAACTGAAAGATGATATTTACATTATTTGTTTTTGTAAATCAAGATTTTCTATTAACTCAAAAATTTACATCTTCTTTTGGTGTTTCTAAAAAACATGTTGGCCTTACTCTTACTAGATTTATTGGCCAATATCTACATACCCAAATACAAAGAAAACTTCCAAAATGATAGATATTTACATAAGCTAATTGGCAAAAAAAATGCTAAAATACCCAAAAAAACAAAAAGACAACCAAATAACATAGGTTCTCATCAAAATTTACCATAACAGGGTGATATGGGCCCGAGCCAAGTGATGGACAGGGCTTGAATTCGTAGTGCATATGCCTTTCTATGTGAGCCAATCGTGTATCCAAACAATCCAACTACTCCTCGATACGTTGTTGTCCTCTCCAAAGCCTCACCAACCGATCATACATCTCCCATAGGTTTCGTTGGATATGGTTCATGGAGTCCATAATGTCATTGTGGTCATCTTACCTAGCTTGGTTAAGTTGTTCTAGTGAATTTTTCAACTGCAGAATGAACCTACCATTTTCCTCTAACACAAAGACATTAACCGTAGAGGGAAGAGATTAGGCAGTGGGTTAAGAATTCCACCCTAACATAACTCGAGCTATTGTTGTTGTCCCTGAAGGCCCCTCCCCTTCATCTCTCGATGGACCCAACCTCATTCTGGAGGCATATTTATCTCCTGCCTTAGGTCTTGTATCTTCAAAGAAAATATAAATAGTCACTCTCCCCAATGCAAACACCAATTTTTAGGAAGATCCCCACAATCCCCCATAGAAGCCTCCTAGGCATTCAAACGAGAAATCGCTTCACCACACCCATGTCTAATTATGGAAACAGGTAAGCATGTCAATATCCCCAAGAGGGTCGAAAGGTACGTGAAGAGGGAACAACATACAACCATGATTCCCACGACCAAACTGACAGACAACTATATAGGCTCACCATTTACTTGCAGATAGCTTAACCATAACCAACCTGAAACCAGGGAACTCAAATGATTGTGGTAATACCCCAATTTCCCTAATCCAGATGAATAAAAGAGACCAGAGCTTCCCTTACTACTCAGCCAGTCACAACTGATAAACTTATCACAACAAAAGTTAATAAACACACAAATAATCGATGGAAGCATAATAAAATGACATAAAGATTTTAACTTGACATGAATAACCCACAACAACTGCATGAAGGCAGCCAAAGAACCAACTTCAATAGTGGAATCCTTTTGTCTCTTGATAATTTCCCCACCTCGCTATGGGTTATCGTGTATCCCCTTCTCTACTCGCTAGAACACCTTTCCCCTAATGTTCTCCCTACCAATTCTTCTTAGGAAACTTCCTTTCTCCCCCGAACTGAGGCAGAGAACCTTCCTCTCAATCTTCTCCTCATACCTTGACTTCTAAATATAAAATTCCCAAAATTTTCTCCCTGCCCCTCTACATTTGTGCCTCAACCATCTTCGAGCATGCCAAGGTCCTATCACTAGTACATGAATTGAATGAGTTGAATAACCAAACTTAAGACTATTAATTGCCACCCTTTGGTGGATTGAGGCTTCACACAAGCATGCATGTTGCCCAACTGTCGTTGAAGTCCTTACATTATGTCAAGGGGACTTATAGGGTGGTGAGCCCCTTCCATGCTCCCCAATGTTTGTTGTTCTACCACCCCCATTGGTGTGCCATTTAAATTATTAAAATCAAAATATTAACATGATTAAACTTTGTAATTCACACTATTAGAATATGATAGTTTTAAAATTAAAGTTAGAGTTGGTCACTCGAAATTTAATAAAGCAAGTATCTTTTATTATTAGTATTTTTTATTTAATATTTAAATATATCTATAATAATTTGAAATTATATTTTGTTTTATAAATATAATGTGATAGAAAAATATATCAAAATCAAATAAATAAATGAATCAGTAATTTTTTATGGACAATATAGAACTTTAAATAAATAATTTAAAATGGATCTATCTTAACTTTGAATCTACCAAACGCTCAGAAGGATCAACTCTCTTAAGATGCAAATCTCTTTTTCAGTGCAAAAGTGGAGGAAACATTTGCACCTCAAGGGATTTGATTCCTCTAGGGTCATGGTATATCTGTAATTAAGAAATATCTGTTGGTTTTGAACAACACACTAATAAAATGTTTTACCTATAAGAAATTTTAAATTTTCATATGTTTTGTATAATAAATAAAATTATTTTTGTTATTAATATTTTTTAAATTGCAACATAACTCTCTCTATATACACATACATTGAATTTTTTTTGCTATTAATAATTTTTAAATGTTATATGTCCACTTCATATTAAACATTGAAGAAATTACAAATTTCTATCATACCTTGAATTATAATTTATTAATGGAATTAGAATTCTCTCTCTCTCTCTTATTGCGCAAAGAGGCCCATTCTACAGCCAGTATGACCCCGATGTGTAAGTATGTCGGAAGCCAAAATAAAAAACTTATTTCTTTTTTAAATAAAATATAAATAATGCCGGCTTTAAAAATAACTTACATAACCATATAAATAAACAATTAAAAATAAATTTAAACAATATAAATTTAAAATATGAAGAGTTTTACAAACATTCAAAAAAGAGATATGGTAAATAAATAAAAATATAAATAAACCAGAGGTATGGTAAATAAATAAAACATCTTTTGATATTTGCTCAGGGTAAGTAAATACAAATATAAATAAACTAGAGGTATGGTAAATAAAGAAAACCTATTTTTATATTTACTCCATAAACCTCTTTATATTACAAAAACTCAAAAAAAAAGTTCTATTTAAGTGAAGCCTATGGGCCAAATACCATGGGACACATTACTATTAATACCATGGGCTGAATACCATGGGCCAAATACCATATTTATAAAAAAAGTATAAAAAAGTAAGGTAAATAAATAAAAATATATCAAATAGGAGCAGAAATCAACATCTAATTATATTTGAAGCCTATGGACCAAATACCATGGACCAAATTAATAATAATACCATGCAAAAAAAAATTATTAACCCTACATTAACATTAAAATATTATTATTATTATTGTTATTGTTATTATTATTACTAAATATAATATTGATATTAATATATTATAATATTAAAATTATTATATTTAATAACTTTATTAATACAATATGAAATATGTTTTATATATATATATATATAAAATCTAGATATATGTGGGAGGGAAGAACAAAGACATATGATAGAGGTGGAGAAATAGAGGGAGTGACAAGGGAGAGATGAGGGGAGAGGAGGAATGAAGAGAGAGAGATGTAGAGGAGAGAGAGAGGCAGAGAAGGGTAAGAGAGAGAGAGAGAGAGAGAGAGAGAGAGAGACATAAATATGGAGGTGGAAGAGAGAGAGAAGGAGAGAGGGAGGGAGAGTGAGGAAGGATGAGAGGAGTAAAGAGGGAAGGATAGGGAGACAGAGTTGGAGCGGGAGAGAAGAAGAAAGACATAGAGAGTGAGAAGTGGAGAGAGAGGGAGTGACAAGGGAGAGATGAAGAGAGAGTGTGTTTATTTAGGGGTGAGATAAAGAGACATAGACAGAGTGATGGAGACAAGGGGGAGAGAAGGAGAGAGAAGAAGAAAGAGAGTGATATAGTAACATAGTTGGAGAGAGAGATAAAGTGATGAGGGAAGAGAGAGGATTTGAGGTCATAGAGAGAGAGAAATAGTGGGGGGGGGGTGAATATAGAGGGAGGGAGGTGATAAAGGGAGAGAGAGGAAGAGAGTGATGGGGTAATATAGAGAATTGTAGGGGAGAGAGAGAGAGAGGAAGGATGAGAGAGAGGAAGAGAGTGATGGGGTAATATAGAGAATTGTAGGGGAGAGAGAGAGAGAGTGTGTGTGTGATGGGGGAAGAGAGAGGGAGGTAGGAGAGAAAGGGAGAGAGAGGAAGGAAAAGAGAGGGGACTTGAGAGTGAGGAGGAGATAGAGACGAATAGAGAGATGGAGTTGGAGGGGGAGAAAGGAAGGGATAGAGAGATGGAGTTGGATGGGGAGAGACAGAGGCATAGAGACATGGAGTTGAAGGGGGAGAGAGAGATGGATAGAGAGAAGGAGCTGGATGGGGAGAAAGGGAGGGAAGAAGAAATACATAGAGATTAACAAGTGGAGGGAGAGAGGGAGTGACAAGGGAGATATGGAGAGAGCGTCTGTATGTTTGGGGGTGAGATAAAGAGACAAAGAAGAAGAGATGAAGAGAATGGGGGAGATAAGGAGAGAGAGAGCCATATAGTGACAAATTTAGAAGGTGGAGAGAGAGAGAGAGAGAGAGAGAGAGAGGGAAAGAGTGTAGAGAGGTAGGGATAAAGAGATGGAGCTGGATGGGGAGAGACGGAGGCATAGAGACATGTATTTGGAGGGGGAGAGAGAGATGGATAGAGAGATGGAGCTGGATGGGGAGAGAGGGAGGGAAGAAGAAATACATAGAGAGTAACAAGTGGAGGGAGAGAGGGAGTGACAAGGGAGATATGGAGAGAGGGTGTGTATGTTTGGGGGTGAGATAAAGCGACAAAGAAGAAGAGATGAAGAGAATGGGGGAGAGAAGGAGAGAGAGAGGCATATAGTGACAAAGTTAGAAGGTGAAGAGAGAGAGAGAGGGAGAGAGTGTGAGAGAGAGAGGAAGGGAAAGAGTTTAGAGAGGTAGGGAAAGAGAGATGGATACGGAGGGGGAGAGAGAGGGAGGTAAGAAGAAATACATAGAGAGTGAAATTTGAAGAGAGAGGGAGAAAGAGAGAGAGAGAGGGGAGTGATAAGGAAGATGGAGGGAGAAAGAGAGAGGATAGCAGGAGGGAATAGAGATAGAAGCATGAGAGAGGGAGGGAAGGGGAAGAGATAGAGGGGGATAGAGATGAGGAGGGAGTGATAGATAGATAGATTGGAGAAAGAGAGTGTATCTTTTAGGGTTGATATAGAGAGACAAAGGGAGATAGAGATATAGATGGGAGGTGAAGAGAAATAAGAGATATATGGAGACAGGGAGGGAGGGACAAAGAGATTGATAAATATGGAGTGAGAGAGTGTGTGTGTTTGTGGGGGTGAGATAAAGAGACATAAAAGGAGATATGGAGGGACATATAGATATATATGGAGGGGGGAGAGAGGGAAGAATATTTCTTACAATAGATGCATTGATTTCAGTGTAGATGGTGATTTCTAATCCTATTTGATTTTTTGAACTAGATGCATTGATTTTAGTGTATATGTTGGTTTCTAATCCTATTTTCTTACTTGCACTAGATGCATTGATTTGAGTCTAGATGTTGATTTTTCATCCTATTTAATTACTTGCATTAGATGCATTGACTTTTGTGTAGATGTTGTTTTCTAATCTTATTTGATTTCTTATTGGGCAGAGAGGCCCATTCTACAGCCCAGTATGACCCCAATGTGTAAGTATGTCGGAAGTCAAAATAAAAATCTTATTTCTTTTTTAAATAAAATATAAATAATGTCGGCTTTAAAAATAACTTAAATAACCATATAAATAAACAATTAAAAATAAATTTAAATAATATAAATTTAAAATATGAAGAGTTTTATGAACATTCAAAAAAGAGATATGGTAAATAAATAAAAATATAAATAAACCGAGGTATGGTAAATAAATAAAACATCTTTTTATGCTTATTTAGGGTAAATAAATACAAATATAAATAAACTAGAGGTATGGTAAATAAATAAAACCTTTTTTTATATTTACTCCATAAACCTCTTTATATTACAAAAACTCAAAAAGAAGTTCTATTTAGGTGAAGCCTATGGGCCAAATACCATGGGACACATTATTATTAATACCATGGGTTGAATACCATGGGCCAAATACCATATTTATAAAAAATATATATAAAAAAGGTAAGGTAAATAAATAAATAAAAATATATCAAATAGGAGCAGAAATCAACATCTAATTATTTTGAAACCTATGGACCAAATACCATGGACCAAATTAATAATAATACCATGCAAAAAAATAATTTATTAACCCTAACATTAACATTAAAATATTATTATTACTAAATATAATATTGATATTAATATATTATAATATTAAAATTATTATATTTAATAACTTTATTAAAACAATATTAAATTTGTAATATATATATATATATAAACTCTAGATATATATGGGAGGGAAGAACGAAGACATATGATAGAGGTGGAGAAATAGAGGGAGTGACAAGGGAGAGATGAGGGGAGAAGAGGAATGAAGAGAGAGAGAGACGTAGAGGAGAGAGAGAGGTAGAGAAGGGTAAGAGAGAGAGAGGGAGACATAAATATGGAGGTGGGAGAGAGAGAGAAAAGGAGAGAGGGAGGGAGAAGGAGAAATGATTGGAGGGTCGAGAGAGAGAGAGAGAGAGATAGATAGAGAGGGAGAGTGAGGAAGAATGAGAGGAGGAGAGAGGGAGGGATAGGGAGATGGAGTTGGAGCAGGAAAGAAGAAGAAAGACATAGAGGGTGAGAAAGGGAGAGAGAGGGAGTGACAAGGGAGAGATGAAGAGAGAGTGTGTATATTTAGGGGTGAGATAAAGAGACATAGACGGAGTAATGGAGGCAAGGGGGGAGAGAAGGAGAGAGAAGAAGAAAGAGAGTGATATAGTAACATAGTTGGAGAGAGAGATAGAGTGATGGGGGAAGAGAGAGGATTTGAGATCATAGAAAGAGAGAGAGAGACAGTGGGGGGGTGAATATAGAGGGAGGGAGGTGATAAAGGGAGAGAGAGGAGGGATGAGAGAGACGAAGAGAGTGATGGTGTAATATAGAGAATTGTAGGGGAGAGAGAGAGAGAGAGAGAGAGAGAGAGAGAGAGATATGGGGGAAGAGAGAGGGAGGTAGGAGAGAAAGGGAGAGGGAGGAAGGAAAAGAGAGGGGACTTGAGAGTGAGGAGGAGAGAGGGACGAATAGAGAGATGGAGTTGGAGTGGGAGAAAGGAAGGGATAGAGAGATGGAGTTGGATGGGGAGAGACGGAGGCATAGAGACATGGAGTTGAAGGGGGGGAGATAGATGGATAGAGAGAAGGAGTTGGATGGGGAGAAAGGGAGGGAAGAAGAAATACATAGAGAGTAACAAGTGGAGGGAGAGGTGAAGTGAAAAGGGAGATATGGAGAGAGCGTCTGTATGTTTGGGGGTGAGCTAAAGAGACAAAGACGAAGAGATGAAGAGAATGGGGGAGATAAGGAGAGAGAGCCATATAGTGACAAATTTAGAAGGCGAAGAGAGAGAGAGAGAGAGAGAGAGAGAGAGAGAGAGGTGGGAGAGAAAGGAAGGGAAAGAGTGTAGAGAGGCAGGGATAGAGAGATGGATCTGGATGGGGAGAGATGGAGGCATAGAGACATGGATTTGGAGGGGGAGAGAGAGATGGATAGAGAGATGGAGTTGGATGGGGAGAGAGGGAGGGAAGAAGAAATACATAGAGAGTAACAAGTGGAGGGAGAGAGGGAGTGACAAAGGAGATATGGAGAGAGAGTGTGTATGTTTAGGGGTGAGAAAAAGAGACAAAGAAGAATAGATGAAGAGAATGGGGGAGAGAAGGAGAGAGAGAGGCATATAGTGACAAAGTTAGAAGGTGAAGAGAGAGAGAGAGGGAGAGAGAGTGAGAGAGAGAGGAAGAGAAAGAGTTTAGAGAGGTAGGAAAAGAGAGATGGATATGGAGGGGGAGAGAGAGGGAGGTAAGAAGAAATACATAGAGAGTGAAAGTTGGAGAGAGAGAGAGAAAGAGAGAGAGAGAGGAGTGATAAGGAAGACAGAGGGAGACCGAGAGAGGATATCAGGAGGGAAGAGAGATAGAAGCGGGAGAGAGGGAGGGAAGGGGAAGAGAGATGAGGAGGGAGTGATAGATAGATAGATTGGAGAAAGAGAGTATATCTTTTGGGGTTGATATAGAGAGATAAAGGGAGATAGAGATATATATGGGAGGTGAAGAGAAATAAGAGATAGATGGAGACAGGGAGGGAGGGACAAAGAGATTGATAAATATGGAGTGAGAGAGTGCGCGTGTTTGTGGGGGTGAGATAAAAAGACATAAAAGGAGAGATGGAAGGACATATAGATATATATGGAGGGGGGAGAGAGGGAAGAATATTTCTTACAATAGATGCATTGATTTCAGTGTAGATGGTGATTTCTAATCCTATTTGATTTCTTGAACTAGATGCATTGATTTTAGTGTATATGTTGGTTTCTAATCCTATTTTCTTACTTGCACTAGATGCATTGATTTGAGTCTAGATGTTGATTTTTCATCCTATTTGATTACTTGCATTAGATGCATTGATTTTTTGTGTAGATATTGTTTTCTAATCTATTTGACTTCTTGATTAGATGCATTGATTTCAATGTATATGTTGATTTCTGATTTGATGTAATTCGATGTATGATGGTACATTAATTTTAAAGTCATTGGATTATCAGTGTGCATTGATTTCAGTAAGCACACAAAATTATTGACAACGTAGAACGATTTTTGTGTTATAGTAATTAAACCTAATAATATTGGAGAGCAAGAGAGACAAGGTATGATTTTTACTACAATAGCTCAAGCTAAATATTTAAATTGTTTATGATTTATGATTTATACTGTATTTTTCATATAATCGATATGAAAAGATGACAAAACTAACAAAGGTGAGAATAAGAATAGTAGAAGAAAATAGTTTGAGATTGATCACAATGAAGGCTATTTGTAATTGACAACATTCTTATTATTCATATTTTCTATCATTCAATATTATTACATTGTCACATTGCATTCAAAAAATTCATTTCATCATTTTTCATCATTAAAGTTATTTACAATATTTATCATCTCAACAAACTGAGGTAACTAGGCAAATTTAAAATTAAAATGAATCGATAAATCTCAAACATATTTGGAATCTAGGCTTCGTGATCCATAATATAATTCTTAGGTAGAAATCACATGTAAAGAACGTACGAATTAAGTTGAACTAATTGTGTGGTTCATCATCCCGATGATGAACCACACTGGCTGGTTCGAAACGCGTCGACTATTTACATGTGATTTTTACCGAAAGAATTTCTACTAAATCTCAAACATATTTAACATATTTAAAATGGTAATATTAAAATTATATGTATTTACACGTTATTGATATAATTAATCATATGTTCATCATATTATTGATAGATTTTCCTTGGTCCCACACGAATGAAACCAGCCTAGATCCATCTTAACTACGGATCTATCAAGCGCTGAGAGGGATCAAATCTCTCGAGGTGTGAACCTTTTCTCAAGTTTTGCACTAAAAAAAGAGGTTTACACCTCAAGAGATTTGATCCCTCTCTGCGCTTGATAGACCCGTAGTTAAGATGAATCTAGACTGGTATGATATTAACATCATTTACTTAATATGCATATTGAAATATTTCATTTATAACTGACATTAAACATTTTTTTGTTATTAATTTTTTTTGGATATTATATATGAACTCCATATTAATAATAAAATAAATTATACATCTTAGCACATTGAAAAATAAATAGAAATTACACATCATGTAGTATCAACAAGTGCTACATAATAACTAGTCTCTATAGTTTAGTTTAAATATAACGAAATTAAAATATATATTATTGCTAAATATATTATTTTTATTAATAATTTATAAAATATATAGTAAGATTTTTTTAGTGATATAATAAAGATTTGAATAAAGTTAATAAGATTTTTATGGTCCATTATAGTGTACAATAATAGTTGTAATTTTCCACCATATCTCAGCGACCGAAAATAGTAGTTAGCATAAAAAAAACCTCTATTTGTAATTCTTAACATCCAAATTTAGATTCACGTTCAAGAATGTTATACATTCCTCATACATTTTACACGACTTTCAAAACGATATATGTTTATAAATGTTATATTGCGCTCATCTATTGTACATGGGAAATTTTGTATCTATTGTACATGGGAAACGATATATGTTTATCGATAAACTTTACAACACTAAAGTTTTTTGTGAGTGATGTTTAAATAAGCGATAGATCATTACGAACCTATGGTGGATCATGTGATTCCGAGAGTCACTTCGCAGTGGCAGCCTGAACGCTTTTTATAAATTTGGCTAGATGTGTCTTTTGTAGTTATTAACTAATATGGGTTTGACCAAAAAAACCCAATGTATTATCTATTGTTTTTTAAGCATGAAAGTAATATTATTTTTATATGTCATTTCTCAGCTCTATATTAAATAGTGAAGGAGTTAAATATCTCTCTTATACTAAAAAGTAAATTAATTTATTTTTATTTTTAATTACATTATCTCTTCATATAAAGTTTAATGTAAAGTTAAGATTGTAGAGTGTCTCTCAGCGTAATAATTTAAAGTATTTTTAATTAAACTAAATATAATTTAATCTTCATACAACTATTCAATATAAAAATTAATTAATAATGTTAAACATACCCATGGTGAGCACGGTAAATACACAAGACACATGAGAAAGATAAACTTTTGATGCACTATTACTCACAATGATACATATTTATCATACATGGAGTGACCCTTGGATTCCATATTCGAGGGTCTCTTGGACTTCCTATGTTCGTTCGTCCTCTACACCTACCCATAGAGGATTAGGTGTCCAACATCCACCCCCCAATCCAAAGGGGTATGTGTGAGTCCAAGAAGAGAGTTGTAATACAAATATGCAAAGTATGCATGGCAACACTTAGGCTGAATCAACTCTGAAACGTTGGCATAAAAAGGTGGTTTAAGGATGACCACCAACACTGGAACGCTTAGTGTAGTTCTCGGAACTTTTCCAAAATCTGGCAAGAAGCTGAGGGCTTCTGCTAGAGGAAGTGGCCCTCATATTTGAAGAAGGAGACCTTCAACCAAGAAGAAGGGAGGTCTACAACCTGTGATGGTTTAAGGATGACCACCAACACTGGAATGCTTAATGCATTTCTCGGAACTCTACCAAAGCTGGCAAGACGCTGAAGTGTTCTGCTAGAGGAGGTGTCCTGAATTCTTTGAAGAGGAAGAATATCAACCTCGCATGGATGGTCTAAGGCTGTCCACAAACCAAAGGAATGCTCATGGCATCCGTGTCTCTGTCTACAAATCTGAATCTGGAATGACAAGTTGTGGCTTAGGCTCGCTTGAACTGCTATGCCTCTGGCTACAACAATGAATCTGGAATGAGAGATTGTGGCTCAAGCTCGCTTGATGTGGCTTTGAAGCTTGTAGATGACCACCATTTCCCCCCCTGTCAGGTACAAGGTGAGATGATGGCGAAAACTCAACTGCAATATTGTTCAATATTTTAGAACAAGTTCTGACATGTGACTTAAACATCTTCTTGGTTGTTGATGCCCATTGCCAAGAAGTGATCCATCCAAGATGAATCTTTGGTCTTGCAAGAGGCTTTTTTTTGAAGCATCTGTGTGAATAATGGGTGTGCCGACCACAGTGCTTGCATGAGTGAAGATCGAAACAATGATCTTTCGTATGGCCAACTCGATCACAGTGTTGGCATTTTTCAATTTGTTGTTGCTGGTTTGGAAGAGGAGCAGGATCTGGAACAACTGAAGGTGAACTACCATGAAGAAATCCAACACTTTGAAATTGAATGGGCTTGGAGTAGTCCAGAATATGAAAGGACAATTCCTTGTCATATCCAAGACCAGTTTTGTGCTTGTTGTGGACAAGTTGTTCCCAAAGTCTGATGATGGGCTTGGGAGGTGAAGTGTGAACATCTACATCTGCATACAAATATGCTTTTAAACTAGGCACTGAATGTGAATCGACTGCAAACATTATTGGCTTGCTAATTGTGGGAGTCTCTTTCTATGTTCTGAACAAAAACAGGTTCATAATGATGATTCTTTTGTTGAATCTCATCTTGCTGAAGCCGA
Organism: Pinus albicaulis; assembly: GCA_034641835.2. Classification (NCBI taxonomy): domain Eukaryota; kingdom Viridiplantae; phylum Streptophyta; class Pinopsida; order Pinales; family Pinaceae; genus Pinus; species Pinus albicaulis. The sequence continues at coordinate 15,716,581 of CM076581.1, read as the reverse complement.
GACTCCAACTGCAAAAACTCAATCTTGTCTTATGCATCTTGCAAGCAAGTTTGAATATTAAAAAGAGCATTCTTGATCATTTTTTACCATATAATGAATAGTGGAATGAATGAGGTTATTCAATAACTCTAATGCATCATTGATTTTATCCATTTTCTCAACAACTCAAAGTTACACTTCAAACACTGACTGCAACTATAAACTAAGAAGCAACGCCCATTCACAATGTCAGTACAATACAATGTCACTGCAAAATATTTTTGCAAATGTGCAGCAAAAACCACTGTGCAATAGCCCTTTAAGGTGAAAAATACTAATGATTTCTCTCCTCTTCAAAGAACTATTTTACACCAACAAATCTAATTTGTAGAGAACGAACCTCCAATGAGCAATACTCACTGCTTCATACAACCAAAATATTTGTATCCCTTCAACATCCAAATCTTGTACAGGCAAAAAGGACAATGCACACATTACAATGTCTAATCAATATGTAATAACTAAAGTCTCCTCCAAAAAGAGTAAATGTTCAAAGTAGAACATGTGAGTGGTTTCTTGGCACAAATCACTCTTTCTCAACATCTACCATTAAGACCATACATCTTATCATAATACACTGGTGCTTGGAAATATGAGTCAAGTTTTTCTTGAAGAAGACCAAGAGTCTTCCCCTTATTCGTCTTGCATTCAAATGCTAACACGTCTGCAACTACTAACATGAAAACGAAGGCATAGGGTCATACAGGGGGAGACCTCTCAAGCGATGCCGAAATGGGAGAGTCACAAACATGTTTTCCTTGCTCATTAGCTTGCGAACCACGAAATATATGAGAGGGCACCATTCAAAAATCTGGTCCAAACTAACACAATTTTTATTCAAACTCATATGAAATGAACCATCGCTTAAAGGTTTCTAAAGAAAACCCAACACACATCATTCAAGCATATAAGCCTTCGACAATGTTTTGATGGTACCCTTAAACACTTCAACTCCACCATATAGAAATCATGGATTGATGGAAAAAAATAGCGCATATCTCTCGGTATGTTTTCATGGTAGTTGAATGGTTTATGGTAGCAAGAGTAAGAAGAATCCACTCTGGCTAGTTTTTTTCACGTAGCACGCAGGATGTAGCTACAGTGGGGAGGCGAGTTGACAGAGGAGTGATGCCTGAGCAGCAGTGGGAGGGTAGCATGTGAGGGATGTATGAGGAGCAGTGGAGAGGCTGGTGGTAGTGTGGGGAGAAAAAGAGGGAGGTGAGCGGAGGAGTTGAGGCAGCGTGGGCGATGGCCGAGAGGGAGGATGAGTTATAGTGTATGGAGGCCTGACACAAATGGAGCGGAAGTCGACTGTGGGAAGGCCAAGCCACGTTTCTGGAAGACAAGAGGGCAAGCTTCAATATGCAGATTCTAATGGCACATAAATTCCTTGCTTCCGGATTGTCGACATTGATCAACGCTAAGAGTGCGACTCTCTATGCCATTTTCACTCAGAAATACTCCCCTCAATATTTGCATTCAACCCAACAACAAACCAATCATATCTCCTCCAAAATAAAGCCCATCAATTGAAGGGCTTTGGTATTCAACCACATCAACATAAAAATCAGTCCCACAAGCCTCAATAATAGTCACGTTCAGCAGAGATAAAGGAGAACTCGTTCCAGGCTTTAGAAAATTGCTCAACTAAAATAATGAGAACTCGGTCCCATGAATGCAGACTTTGACCCAAAAAAGAAGAGAGCAATTCCTTCTTCCAAATGAGATAAAATCATGGTTCTGATGCCTATGGTTCTGAAAACACGACCCTCAAGAAAACACAAAGATAATTTATTAACCTTCAATGGTGATTCAACGCAGGTGAAATTTATAAGCATAACTAGCACACAAGTATGTGGAGAAATGAAACTGTCTAGTGTGCAAATGTTTCATCCAAGAGCATTGGCAGTGAGAGGGGAGAGCCTCCCAATGTGATGGAATGCGTAAGGTGATAATGCTACATACAATACACAATGCAGAGGGAGCAGGCAGAGCGTACAAAACCTCTGTGTGGATGCATTATTGAAGACGTTACTGAGGCATCACTAAAAATGCATGGCCCTCTTACATAAAAATAGGTTCTGACATACAATTAAAACACTGATAGGATTTGGCCATGGAAAGGTCAGGTTGCCAGAAAATGGACAGAAATGCAGTTTTCTTGCTGGCTTCCCCAATATTTACACTGAGTGGAAATGTGTGGAAGAATTAATGATTTTTCTCATCCTACAGAACCTGTGCCAAGGGAGGAAAGGAATCCCAAGGGACAACTATTATGTGCGCAGAGGAAATAGGAGTCACTGGCAAAAAATTGCTAAAATAGGGGCTGGAAAAATATGAAAATTCCAGGGCGTGATAGCAGAGAAAAACCACAAAAACAAGTGGCTCATTCACATGAACAGGCAGTAGATCTCCAGCTCTGATACCATGTTAAACACCCATGGTGAGCACGGTAAATACACAAGACACATGAGAAAGATAAACCTTTGATGCACTATTACTCATAATGATACATATTTATCATACATGGAGTGACCCTTGGATTCCATATTTCAGGGTCTCTTGGACTTCCTATGTTCGTTCGTCTTATACACCTACCCATAGAGGATTAGGTGTCCAACAAATAATTTAATAGATTAATAATAAAAAATTAATTAAGTGTTTTATTAATTAATTGTGTATTTTTTTTTTAATATCATCTTAATAAACACATCTATGAATGTTAAGAATGTCATTATCAAGAGGTTATATCTGAGCATAAAGTCTCTTATAACCCTTTTATAACAAGGTCTCTACAACCCCTTTGGCCATGACTTAGGGTTGATACTGCCCTTGGGCCTGTGGCTGCCTCGCTAGACCTTTGTCTCGTCTGGCGCCGTCCTGACCACCTACTTGTGCTCGACAGGTCTCTCCATGGCAGATCACCATGGGGGGGCTGTGGATACCCCCTCCTCTGGCTTTCCATTCAATGGCGCAACGACAAAGTCTGACAACACCGATTAGAACAACTCTTCCCCACTCTCAGGTCCTACAGGGAAGCCCCCAGCAATGAACTCCCTTCCTGAAGGTGCAACAGTAGCACCAACCATTACCTCTTCCACATGCATTCCAAAAATAAATATCGAACTTCCAGCACACCAAATCCATGCAAAAATACAATACATGAAGGATCATGCTTTGATCAGCAATTTTATGGGATTCTGGACGACTGAAAAGGCCCTCCTCGGCTGGATTGCCCAAAGGGTTTATTCAACATCATATTTACATGCACCAAAGACAAGAACAGAATCATGGACGGTGGCCCATACTTCTTCAATTCAACAGGCCTTTTTCTCTGAAACTGGGTCGAGCACTTCAATCGCGACAAGGAAGACTTTAGCTAGGCTCTGATGTGGATATGTCTCTACTCCCTGCCTCAATAATATTGGGACGATCAAACCCTGAAAGAGATTAGCAACATGCTCAGATAATTAATCGAAATAGCAGACGAGACAATAATCAACAAGCATACAGCCTACACAAATATTTGTGTCTACATGCACATAGTCAAATCTCTTCCTGATGAGGTAAGTCTTCTCCATGACGATTTTGAATGGATACAAACCGTGGATTATGAACATGTACTATTCATATGCATAAAATGATGCATTCATGGACATCTATTCAGGTACTGCCCACTCAATCCAAGCTCCTCCATGAACAAGGACTTTGCAGCCAAAGGTTCGAAAGGATTCACAAAAGTCACCAGCAAAATAAGACATACTAGCAAGTCACACAATGCACCTTCCACCAAAGCTCCACCAACCAGAAACAACTTTGAAACTCTAGCTAACCTGAACTCGGAAAATTCTGCTATCCCTAGCTCCCTAGATATGCCCATGCAGGAAAATACACAACCACAAGAGCATCTGATGACCACACAACCTATGGATCTGCCCAAGAAAAATGAAACCCAACATCCTCCTCAAGAAAACTTGGGTAAAGGAAAAATATCGGCCTTTGATCCTGTTAGCCATCAGTATTTTTTACATGTTAGTGATGACTATATCTTCAGCTGAGTTTTCTAGAAACTGATTTCCTTATGTCAATATGTCATCCAGAAAACCCTCCCAAAACTTTTTTCACCCTTCTACCTTTTCAGTTCGCCCATGCCGAAATCAAAACCTCATTGTCACTAGCCTATCTAGTTTCAGCCTTCTTGATCTGCCCATCAGCTTTAAAAGGCAAATCCACATCTGTTTCAAAAGTCTCCCCTATGTTAGGAAGTGACGCTTTAGGACATTTCACCCTTGGCAATCACCAAAAAGCCAAAAAGCCTCCATCTGCAACAGGCCTACCATGACTGACCTCTTACTTTGCAAATGAAATTGACAAACAGCCCTAAGTCGCGCCACTCACACCCCCTAGATCTCAACACTGCATAAAACCCAATCTCAAGCTGACTATTAGGTTTTTCACAGTGTTCTATGGTTCTACAAAGGCAGGAAATATATTTCATCTCATGGAGTAAATGTTTGAGTTTTTGAGGAAGTAGAGGAACAAATCGCTTCTAATTGTAACTTGAGCTTCTTTAGATATGTCTCGGCAAAACGTAAAGCTACCATCTCGACTTTACAAATTTTTTCGCATAAAAATCATAGTAAGAAAAGGGTCACCACTCGTCTCTGCCAAACTCGTAAATTTTCAAGGCCCGTAACCTCCTTCATTTACAAGCGTAGGGTTAGGGCGCCCTTCATCCATAAGCAAGAGGGCGCGGCCAATATTGACTGTATGACTAAAAAGATCCGTGTTTGAATTGAACTCGGGAACAAATGAAACAGTGACCTTATGTTTTATGAATGTGGACCGATGATCATAACAGAATATACCGGAAATATGCTAGCTCAAAGAAAAGGGGAGTTTCTAACCGAGTTGTGGGAGCTATTTCAAACTTGCATATCATGTGAATTGTTGAAGCTTTAGAAAGCATGTCATCAGTAAACATTCCAATCTTAAGTAGCCTGTTTTGTCCAAGATCAAATGGAATAGATGCTGTTAACCAATGCCATTACACAGGCAGAAGGAAAGTCCTTGGTTTTTCAAAAAGAACTGACCTTCATAGTCACAAAGATTTTTGTCAAGTAACCTGTCATGAGATGACCAAGCACAATGATAAATATCTCAGTCACCCTTAGAACAGTGCAAGGAGACAATGTCACTGTGATTGGGGTTTCTTCTGAAATACAGTGATGTTTGCAAAAAGAGATGCTTATATTGATGTTTTTCAAGTAGTTTACTTACCATCACATTCAGAGAAAGGCTGTGTCAAACATAGTGGTCAAAAAGCCTTCAGATACTTTACCTGATGAAGAGCCTCCTCCATATATGAGAAGATGGCCAAAGCTTTGCAGGTTGCTGAAACTGATTGATATAAGAAAGCAGTGGAAGGATACCAAAAAACTGAATAGGAGTCATTGCACAAGTAAGACATCGTTATGATGCAAAGGTATTGATTTCCCCTTTTCAAGGAGTCAGTTCGTCGACCGTACCCGTAGGTGAAAAAGAGAAAATATTGAATACATGTATGCTCGATACCAAAAAGAAGTAAATTTTCCTCAAGGGAAAGGTCATACAACAAACAATATCACATGCCAAAGGTCCAAAGAAGCGCTTTTCAAGAAATGGTGTTCAAAGTTTTCAAATATTTCTGGCGCATTATGAATGGTCCTTCCTTGATAAAAATCACTAAGAAGGTAAAACAGTGGCAAAAGTTGAGCTATAGAATGCATGATGAACAGGTATACAATGCTATAAATAGACAAAGAAGTTGTTTGATAAATTGTCAGTTTTTGAGTTTGGGGCAAATGCATCTCTCTCACCATTCAAGAGACAGATATATCATGAGTAATGTACCTTCAGGCAGGAAGTTATTTAAAACAAAAAGGATGCGCCTTTTGAAATTGAGAAACCATAACCAAATCCAAGTTAGGTCAGTAAACTTGGCACCTTTTGTATTTAAAGATTGGAGAAAGCAGTCAGAAGACCCAGAGTTGTCAGAGCAAATTGACAAACTACTTGTGTTATTAAAACACCGTAGCTGAAGTGGTGGAGTTGGTTGAATTGTTTGTCAAAGTTTAAAGTTCGGGGTCAAGGTCGTGTTCGGGTTCACATATTTAAAAGGACAAAACCCACTGTTTTAAAACAAAACAGAGTTGAGCACCAACGTTCCTTTTCCAAGGAAATGAACGGTGGAAATTTGTTTTAAATCGACATCAAATAGGGGGAAGTATTGTCAATTTCAAAACTAAATCCACCCCCGTGCCTCCATAGCATCAAACAAGAAGAAATCGGGTCGAAATAACACAGTGGCACGTTTTTTGCACTGCGCGACGTGCCTGGGGTTTTGCGCGACGTGCCTGGCACGAATTTTACACAGTTTTCTTTGTTGGCGCGACGCGCCTGTACATTGGCGCGACGCGCCTGTACAGGCCGCCCGACCGCCCAGCATATCGACCCGACAGGCCCGACAAGGGTTTTTCTGCGCGACGTGTTTTCTTCAAAGAGTGCCGCGCCAGTTTTGGAGAATTCCGGTGCTACTCAAGCATCCTTCCAAAGGATTTCTCCTCGAAATTCAAAAGGTATTTCGACTCCTACCTCGGAAATCTCGAAAACCAAAGTTAAATTCTGTGTGCCGTGGTTTGAAACTATGCATTGTTGAAAAGGCCTTGACCATTTTAAGAGAAACCCTTGTAGCCTCTGCTCAAGCTTTGAGTTTTTAAAGCCCTGTTGCCTCCGCTCTGAAACATGATTTTGACTGTATATCCACAACAAGGTTAACTCTAAAAATGAGCATGTTTTTGTTTAAGTGAAATAGCATACACAGAGAACAATAAATTTCAACGAGAAGGGTGGGTGTTAAGACTGAGGACAGCCTGCTTAGGACTCCAAAGCATCGAAAGACAGAGATTTAGATTTTGAAACTGCAAAGAAGACTTTGTTATAGAAAGACAAGGTTCTGGTCTTAAAAGAGAAACTGTCCTCACAGTCTTCCAGACATTTCCACACTACTAAAACAGTAAAGTGCACTCAGTAAGAGGAGTTTTGACATTCTTGTTGTTTGAAAGAGATAACTCATATAACCTCTGTCTAAAGGCTTGATAGTTTTCTGAAGCCCTGTCATTATCACCCCATACCTGTGTATTGACATTCTTAGCATATGTGTGGTGATTTGCTTGATATGCAAACAGTGAAAAGAGGGCACACCTATACAGGACAAAACTATTAAATGACTATAAGCCTTCTTGAGCAAGGAACGAGGTGTGTTGGTTGACATCAAAGATTTCAAGAACAGAGTGATTGTTGGCATTCTCTCACAAGCACACCATTTAGCAAACTGCCCCCTTTTTCACTATATTTTGTCACTACTGTGAAGAATTGTTGAACAGAGATTTTCCAAAGGTGCAGGGCCACTTTCTACAGGACAAAAGAAGGGCAGAGGTTGTTAATAGTTGAATTCTAACATTGGAGACAGAGGTATAGATGTATTGATAGATCTTTTGAACTCATAAACAAAGGGTGTGTTTTCCTAAAAATCATGGTGCACTGATATGTCACCTAACCTAGCTCTGCCTTTCTTTCATTATATGGTGTCATGTTGAAGGGATGTTGTTTGTAATATTTTTCAAGAGGAAGGTCATTTCTGAAGAACAGGGTTATCAAAACACTTATCACAACAAGCCCCTTCTAGCAATCTGCCCCTATTTCACTGTATTTCACTACTGTAAGTTTGTTGGCAGAGAGTTTCCAAAAGTAACAGCATATTGAAGGACAGAGTTGTTGGTGATTGCATTTAACATTGAGACAGAGGTACAGGTGTAGTGTTGACCTTTGAAATTCACAGGCAAAGAGGTGGTTTTCCTAAAAGCACTATGCATTGATTTTACACCTAAACTAGGTCTGCCTTTTCCTTGCACTATATTGTATTATTCTGAAGATTTGTTGACAGAGAGTTTCCAAAGGTGACAGCACATTAAAAGGGCAGAGTTTGTTGATGAGAAGTTAAACATTCGAGGCAGAGGTACTAAAGAGCAGGGTTTTAATATTGAAGATTGGTCTTATAGATGCAAAATGCAAGGGTTGGTTGATCTCTAGCAAACTCACCAGGAGGAATGATTGCTTAACACTACATACAGGAAATTTATACAGCATATTGTCTCATCTTTATTGATGGTTTCCTATTGAGAATTTTACATGGCTGAAGTGCATCCAGAGTTGAAAAGGACTGTTTTTAAGAAGTGCAGAGGTGGCTTATTCAAAGAAAAATTGTTGCATTTTATTCAAATCCACAGTGTCCATATCTGTCCAAACAGTATAGTGGCCAGTTTCAATCCAGCAGGGCATTGTTCATACAGTAAAGACAATTTGCCTCTTCCAAAGTTTGATCAAAGTCAAAATGCCTCCAAAGCGAGATCACAAGAGCGGTCCACATAAGAGATATGAGCCTATCTCCATAGAAGAAATCAATGCTCACCCATTAGTGCTTTTCAATTTCCATGAAGTAGGCTGTCTTGATTTCTGCCAGAGGATAGAAGAAGTCAAGAGTTTTTCGCCACTTACACATTTGTGCGCTTTGAGATTCAAGGACAAACACTTCTAGTTAGCGGGTCTTGATTTCAAAATCTCCCCAAGGTATGTATCCAAGGCTACCAAGATCCCGTATCATGGTGAAAAGTGGTTTAAACAAGCGCATCTTGATCTAGAGGATTATAAACCTTTCATCAAACCTGAACATAGGGAAACCATCACTGCTATTTTCCCTTTTTCCTATCTTCTTGACAGTTATGCTCCGCTGATGAAAGACATAATGAGATATTTCACTTGTGAAGGGAGGTTTAGCCAAATTTTTGCCTATCATGTCCGTTTGTTGATGCATTTTACCAGAAGCAGGCAATTAAACCTTCCATACTTTTTGTCCAAAAGCATAGAGAAAATGGCAGCTACTGTCCAAAAGAAGGCTCCACCTCAACAAATCCCTTCTCTCTTTCATCATTCCTTGATCAAGATTATCTTCTTACACCAGCTGGAGAAGAAAGGGGTTTCATGGGATTCATTCATTAGCCATGCAGATTTCGCCATTGTCCCTCCTCTTCATGTATCTCCTACTCAGCCTGTCCATCGCCCAGTGCCTTTGTCTCGTAGGCCTACCCCTAAAAAACTCAAGATGACCACTGGGCAGCCAAGTCAACAGGGAGAAGGAGAGGGCAGTGAACCACAGGGAGGAAAAGAAGGCAGTGAACAGCAGCAGCTAGATATTGAGGGACAGCAGCAGTTGGAAATCAGTGAACATCAGCAGTTGGAGATTGATGAACAGCAGCAACTAGAGATTGATGAACAGCAGCAACTAGAGTTTGAAGATCAGCAGCAGCTACAGGTTGATGAACAGCAGCAGGTACAAGAAGAGGGACAGCAGCAGACAGAAATTGAAGAGCAGCAAGTTGAGCAAACTTTTGAAGCGCCTTTTGAGCCACAAACTGGACAGGATGTTGAGGAAGGACAGCAAGCTGAAGCTGCCTCCTTGACAGTGACCAAAGCTGTTCCTAAAAAGAGGAAATTGACCAAAAGGACCACTTCTAGCTTGCCAAGGAGAAAAAGCGCCAGATTAGCTTTCAAAGGCAAAAGCATAGTTAAAGAAAGTGCCAAGCATGGAGGTAAATCAGCTGTCATCCCCATCCCAAGCGATGACAGTGATAACGAGGCCCGCATCCTTGAAAACCTCCTCATTCACAAAGAAGGGCAAATTGAGGTGCTACAAGAAGATCTTCAAAGGGCGAGGAATTTCAACCATTTCTTGGAGATTGAAAACAAACAAATGAAGTTTCATGCAGCTATCCATGAAGCAAGAGCAATCAAGTATAAGAAAGAGGCAGAAAAAGCGCAAGTAAGAATTGAAGAGCTCATTGGCGAGTTTGATGATGAAGAGGAAGAAGATCAGCCTAGGCGGAAGAGGCCTAGGACCATCGGGCTTAGAAGAGCCTTGGCGAAACAGAGAGCAGAAGAACAAGCTCATTTCGAAGCCTTTCCACTCACTGCCCTCCTTGAGCAGGAAATTGAGGAAAACAAGGAAGCATGGCTTGAGAGGGCTAACCAGCATTTGGAAACAAAGCTTGAGAAGGCAAACAGGGATCTTGAGCTACAGAGAAAAAGGACTCTTCACTTTCAGAAGCTAAATCAGTTTGCCAGGCGAAAATTAAAGGTAGCGCAAGAGAAATTGAAGAAGTTGAAGGAGAGGCGCCTAGCACGGAAGGAAGAAAAAAGCATATCAGCCCTTGATATTTTGGCTTCAGCTTCGGAGCATGTTTCTATGGACCCTTGAGGGTCATGCATGCCAATTTTGGGCCTGTTTCGGCAACTTTTTGTTTTTTGGCATTTTTTGGGTTTTTGGCCAAAAACTCATAAATTCGCCATTTCAGTTTGATGAGTTGTCAAGGGAGGAGGATGATACCGATGGATGCCATAATTCCATGAGCAGGTCTCCAGCGATTTTCGGGGCATTTGAAGATCATTCGCCCCCTCAAATTGGCGAAAAACAGCCTCATTTTGCACATTCTGCCCGCCATATCAGCAGTCTGCTATTTTCTGGGTTTTTGCACACAGGTACAGTTTTGAGGGACTTTCAGAGATCAGATTGAGGTGATTTCACTTGCGTCGGAAAGCAGACACAGAGAGCTTTCCAACGAGCCATCATGAGCCTCATTTCGACATCGGGAAGGCTGCCATTTGCCTTCAACAAGTCAGGGGACCTTTTTCAGGCATAAATATGAAGTATTTTTGTAATTTTTGAACTCCAAAAATCTGCTTTTCCCAAATGTGCGTTAAGCTATTTTTATCATGGGGAAATCATGTAAAGTCAATATAATTTCCGTTTTTAGCAGTTTTTAGATATTTTATGGGATATTTTGTGCCTTGGGCTTTGCAAAGCCTCAAGGACAAGTTTAGATATTTTGACTTGGCCAATGGGATAGCTAGTTGCTCCATGAGGTTTTCCTCCTTCTAGCCTATTTATCCCATGGTTCTCATTGTAAATCGGAGGCTGAACTTGAGAGAAGAATTAATGCATTGGTCATATGAGCTTTGAAGAATACACTTGAGTTATGATGTTTGGATTGCCTCTTGGATGCTTTTGAGGAATGTTGAAGGTTTGTTGATGGATTCCTTGACATGGTAGAATGGTATAGTGCTTCTTAATGTGTTTTGTCTTCTAGTTTTCACTCATAATTCATATTTCTTGCTGCTATAGATCGGTAAAGATTGATTTTGAGATATGCCCATGGAGGCACCTCAAAATCCCTGAATCTTCATAGCTTGATGTTTTCTTCTCCCTTAGTTATGCTAAAGAATTCTTAGCTGCTCTTTGGTAACCTAAGGTATTGTTGCTAAGTTTTATTCATCAGTTCCATTTATGTTGAGTAGGATGTATGGTTTGCCCTACCTACCTATCAGCTGCCCATAGTTCTGTCCATAAAACTTTCTCTTTGACTGATTTGTTGATCATTTTGTTGAACCAAGGAGGCCTAGTCCCGATCTAGCCCTTTGCCTAAAACTATGAAAACTTGTTTGTCCAAGTGCCCAATGACTTAGAGACTATGTTTAGGCGTTCCGGCGTAGTTTATGAGTTGTTATTTTGTCTCATGTGTTTTCCCCAAAGTCTGATAGCCATTTCCCGAAGTTAGAGGGTCTTATACCTCTATGTATGGCTGGAATGTTTGATTTCTATGTATTAATTAGCTTATAGTTATACTTAGCATGATTAATGGCTTGCTATTACATGTTCATGTCTGTTATTAACTAGTTACACTTGAAATCCCTTGTCTTTCACCAACTTATTGTCCATTTAATCCATTTTGCCCAGAGATCCCTTCTATCGTGAATCAAATCGGCCCTACAGCAGCTTTACATCATCACCTCATAAGCTTTCCTTGACCTGTTTGACCCCATAGCCCAATTTATCTACACCTTGTTATCCAGTTTATGTATTTGATCAGTTTCATCCCTCACAAACTTAAAAACTAAAAAACCAAAAACACACTTCATAACTAGCCTAATATCAGAACACCGCAAGTAAACACACCGACATCTTTTACACATATAGAGAGAGCCCTCTCTGAGTCCAGGAAGGCTAGGTCCTCGGGCTCCAAAGCTTGGTTTGATGTTACATCGTCATTTGGCTAGCCAATCGGCCAAATCACGGGACCCTAACATAATGGCGATCATGGTGGGACCTATTGAGTTCATGATAGTCTAGCAAACTTTTATAGACTCCTTAGTCCTTCAAATTTTAGCTTAAAACATCAGCCTTTAGAATCATTTAGTGTAAACTCTCTGTTTCACCATCTTAGCAAAGTGATGAGTCAGGTTTATAACACTCTTACATCCTAGGCTGCACATAAAACTCAGAAAAAAAAACCACAAAAAACACTCCCTTAGATTGGTTTTTGACATTATTGGTGGTGGACCATACAGGTATATCTCAAAACAACTAATTGTCCACCTGGCGACTCCACTAAAACTTCTAGTAAGCCTTACTACTTTTCAAAACTCTAGGCTACTATCCGATAGACCTATCCCATCGCTCACTAACATAGCAGGAGATGGTGGGACACTGAGTACATGACAGTTTGGCAAACTCTTATCAACTCTTTGGTCTTTTAGATACCTTAAACAAGCAAGAAGCCCATAGACCCATTTAGAGTAAACTCTTTTTGTCCTCATCACCCTAGCAAAGTGTTGAAACAAGTCTAGGATACTTTAAACCATAGGCTGCACATAAACTCAGAAAATCCAAAAACATTCTCAGAATAGTTATTGTTGGTGGACCATAGCTATCTTCATAAGAACAACCCATTTTTCACCTGGCGACTCCACTAATCCATCCCTTTACTCTTGACCATCCTTCACCTTAGTAAAACCTTAGAAAACCCACTCATCCAGAACATTCACCAATATCATTCTCTCTAACTCTGGATCTAAAATCTGGCTTCACGAAGAATCAATACCAGATCCCATCCAGACCCAAATCCCCCTATCATAGTAGATGACCCAGAGAAGATTCTGTGGCAAGCTTTTGAAACTGATCATCTAGCTACCGATAGATCCATCCGTAGAGCAAGATCTGTACCTAAACATCGCACTATCCTACTAGATTCACCTTTTGAATTAGAGTCATCACAAGCTCTTCCCAGAAGCAAATCATATAGTAAGATAAACTTTGACGATCTTGAAACCCTAGACCCACCACAGAGTACTATTAGAGAAGCTTCACCCACCACTCCTCCTGATTTCCAGCTTCTCTATCAGTTTGGCTCCTATCATCCCAGATCTGCTCAGAACCAGATCACTAGTCCAAGTTCATCCGCCACACCTGGTCAAACCGCCACTGTTCAAACCACTTCATTTCAGCCTACTAGTCCTCATCTTGTACATCATCCATTAGCTTCAGTCATGGCAGCCTGGTACGCACCATTGGTGTTACCACCACCCTTGGCTCCTCTCCCAAACAAATATCAAGACAAAATCCCACACTTTACTGGAGAAGACACCACCACTCCTCAACAGCATATAAGTAGAATGACTGATGCTTATGAATACCTAGAGGTACAAGACGAGACTGTCAGAATGAGAATATTTGCCCAAAGTCTTGGTGGTGAACCCAAAGCATGGTTCAAAAGCTTAGCTCCAAACAGCATCCATGATATCCCCGAACTACATCAAGTCTTCAGAAATAGGTGGGAAATCCGAAGGAACCCCATTCAAATCCTGTCAGAATATAACAGCCTAAAACGGGAAAATGGGGAAAGTGTCCAAGCTTACTGTACTAGGTTCAACAGTGTATATAACTCCCTCCCACCTCATTTCAAACCTCCACTTGGTTTAGCTTTGGAAAAATTTCCTGAGGGTTTTGATCCGGACATGACATATCATCTGAGAGACAAAGATCCCCCTACCTTGGAGGAAATGCAACAAATAGCTATAAAAGCAGATGCCAACTTAGCTGAAAAAAGAGCTAGAACTAGATCAGAAAGAAAGGTCACATATAGAGACGAGGTCTCCACTTCATCACCTTCCCTAGATCCTAGAATAGATGACTTAGTCAAATCCATGGCCAAAATGTGGGAAAAGATCAATGAAAAAGCTCCTGTTAGGGACAACCAGCCAAACCCTCCAATCAGAAACCGAAACCAAAACTTTAGGAGGGAACAGCCCCAAAACAGACCAAGGGAAAATGACCAACAGATTAGGCCACCATTCAATGAAAACTATGTGGAGGAAGATGATAGGGACTCAGAACCTCTTGATGAACATCATTTAAACCTGATAGGGTCTGACAATGAGAGTGAGGTGTACCTCACAGAAGAGGAACAAGCCTTCTTTTCGCCTGATCAAGATGAGACTAACTATGAAGATCTTGACGACCCTGCCATAGATTTTCAGAATGCCATCATAGAAGCTCACAGGCAATATGACCTTAGAAGTAAAAGAAACCAGGATAATGTCAAGAAAGGTAACTCTGATACTGCTAAAGCTCCAAATACCATCCTCAAAAAAGCATCAAGCAGTGACAAAATCAAGGTTGAGAAGACTGACCAAAACAAAGGTAAGACCATTCAGACAAGTACTAACTCAGACATTCCTAGTAACTCTAAAGAAACCCCAAGGGTGACTGTATCAAAAGAAGTCCCAAAACAAGGTCAACAAACTCAGAACATGGACAAGGTCTTAGCTGAAAAAGCTGAAACAAACATATCTAAACTTCAAGTGCCTTTTAGCTTTGAAGGCGAAATCGCTAAGATCAAAATCACCATGCCTCTTACTGAACTCATTGCCCAAAACTCTTATAAATCCCAAGTACTAAAGGTCTTAAATCTAGGGAATGATGCAAACACTGTTAATCTCACTGATGACATTCCTGAAGTATTGTTTGGTCCAAAGGTAGAGGGAAAATTCCAAGAAGGAGCTACTCTTCCATTTTACATTAGCCTAAACATCCACGACCAAATCCTCCACAATGCCATGCTAGACTCCGGCGCCTCTCATAATCTTATGCCGAAGGTAGTAATGGAAAGATTAGGCTTGGAAATCACAAGACCATACAAAGACTTGTATTCATTTGATTCAAGCAGAGTCCAATGCATGGGTTTGATCAAAGACCTTTGCTTTAGTCTGGCCCAAATACCCGCGAAACATCTAATCATGGATATAGTAGTGGCAGACATTCCTCCCAAGTATGGGATGCTTCTATCTAGATCTTGGGGAGCCAAACTCCAAGGGAATATTCAATTGGACATGTCATATGCCACCATTCCTGTGTTTGGTCAGAACAGGATACTCTACCGCGAATCACACATGAAATACATGATTAGCAGCCAAGATAGGCCAGATAACATTCCAATGTGTTCCTTGCGCTCCGACTTAAACTCTTTCATTATGCATATTGATGTAAACATGGAGGAAGAGTCAGAAGAAACTGACATAGACTTAGATTCACCACATCAGTTATCCCTGGTACCTTATGATGAACTGGACACTCAAAACTACCATGACCATGAACAGCTGTGTCTTGAAGAAAGTAAGTTTCCCCTCTCCCAAGTAGGATTAGAGCAAGAAGCACAAACTCTCATGTACTATCAAGCAAATTGCTCTAGCTTTAATCAAACACCAGCAGTAACTTGTGGAAATTTCTTCCGGGTAAAAGCTTTATAAGACCTTCACATCATAAACCTATTTGGAACCCGAGAGAAAGGAAGTTTAATGTTTCTACCATACCTCGAAGATTTACCATCATGTGACCCTCCTACTGCAAATAAAACTTTGACCATAACCTCGGTAGCTCAACATCTTGAGAAAATGCCAGATGAACTTCTTATGAGCAAGGATGACAGTTATAATCCCAGCATACCCGAACTATTGAAATTGGCTCATATTTTATCCTTTCATGAAGAACTTAGAAATGCTAAAATCAGGAATCTCATGCAAAATACTAATTTCTACAGAAAAAACAAGGGAAAACATTGTATCACTACCTTTTCCTCAAAGAACAACTTTAACAAAAGCAAACACAACAAACTGAAACAAACTGAAATGATCAAAAATAAAACTAGTGGCCATAGAATCTGCTTTGATTTTAGAAATAATACTGCATCTCCATATAACAAAAATCATGTTTTTTCTACTCAAGATCATGATTCACCAATTGAAAATGTTTCTAATCATGTATTCTTGCAAGATCATCTTTCAGATCATAATCATCAGATTCCTTTGCAAAGTAGACAACTTAAAGATTTCTTCCAGTTTGCGGGAGGTAAATATGATTTCAAGTTCAAAATTGCTAAACCACCCAATATCAGAAATCTGTTCATGAAGGCCATGTTCCCAGTTTTAAATTTCTGTGTTTTTGCATACCTTGATGATGTCACTATCTATTTCAAGAATTATCAAGAGTACATACATTACCTGAAGAAAGCATACAGTAAGGAAAGGAGTGGAAATCAGATATTCAGAGAGGTACAGAGGGAGGATACTGGGCTGTTTAAAGATTCTTGCATGAATCCCTATGTCATGTTAGAGAGAGAAAATTTCCCAAATTTTTCTTTTCAGGAGTTAAGTGGGCCAAGGGTGAGAGGAGATCCCTACGAGGATAAGATGCTGAAATTCCGTCATTTCCAAGATTTTTGAGTTTGAAACACTTTCAATCATTGTACATACCATTGTTTGAAATATTGAAAAAATAGAAAAGTAAAAAACAGTAAAAGATAGGAAAGTCAAAAACAGTAAAAAGCAGAAAAGAGGGCAAGTGAAGATAGAACAAAGGCCCCATGTTCAAAAAATAGTCTTTCGGAAAGCGAGCAAGTCTAAATGCCGCTACTAGTACTTCAATGTCTTGTTCAGCTATCTAGCCTAATCATAGCTGAGCATGTTTAAATTTATTTGTTGATAAGTTAGTGAGTGCCAAGATAGTCAACATTGTGTAAGATTGACTTATCACAGAGCTTAGATTAGGGAGAGATTCTGGTTCCACATGCCTAAAACAGAACCAAAGAGAGAAGCGAGAGATGAAAAACACATTGTACATCTTAGCCCCGCTTGTCTAGTTTCCTTTTATTGCAGAATAACATTTGTGTGCAGCTTGTCTTTTTATGCCGCAAATGCATGACAAATCAGACTGCCTAATCCTGATTTGATCATTTTTGAATTTCATGTTGTAGATTAGAGAATGAAATCCTGTCAAACTGCTTAATCTTGACAGTCGATCTAGTTTAGGTAGAGAAATGAAGGAGTTCATCAGCTTAATCTGAACTCCCGTCAGATATAAGAGTAGAAATAGATAGTTTCATTTTGCAAAAAGAAAAATATGCATTGTCAAAAGGCTGCTAGTTCAAATGTGCCAAAGAGAAGAAAAAATGTTAGGAAAGATAGTGGGGTAGGTAGAAGTATCATTGATGTTAACCATGTTGTCACTTTTCAGAAATAACATCAAGAGAAGGGTAAATTTTGCGCCAATGGATAAGGCACTGGTCTTCATAAGCCAAAAATCTGAATTCTGGACACCTCCTGACGAGGAGTTGCCCTCCCCAAATGGAGCCACTGTTAGCCATCAGTATTTTTTACATGTTAGTGATGACTATATCTTCAGCTGAGTTTTCTAGAAACTGATTTCCTTATGTCAATATGTCATCCAGAAAACCCTCCCAAAACTTTTTTCACCCTTCTACCTTTTCAGTTCGCCATGCCGAAATCAAAACCTCATTGTCACTAGCCTATCTAGTTTCAGCCTTCTTGATCTGCCCATCAGCTTTAAAAGGAAAATCCACATCTGTTTCAAAAGTCTCCCCTATGTTAGGAAGTGACGCTTTAGGACATTTCACCCTTGGCAATCACCAAAAAGCCAAAAAGCCTCCATCTGCAACAGGCCTACCATGACTGACCTATTACTTTGCAAATGAAATTGACAAATAGCCCTAAGTCGCGCCACTCACACCCCCTAGATCTCAGCACTGCATAAAACCCAATCTCAAGCTGACTATTAGGTTTTTCACAGTGTTCTATGGTTCTACAAAGGCAGGAAATAATTTTCATCTCATGGAGTAAATGTTTGAGTTTACAGTTAGAGGAACAGCTGCTTCTAAATGTAACTTGAGCCTTTAGATATGTCTGCAAAACAGAAAGCTACTCATCTGGACTTTACAGCTCTTTTCAGCATAAAAATCATAGTAAGAAAAGGTCACCACTGTCTCAGCAAACTGGTAAATTTTCAAGGCCCAGAACCTCCTTCATTTACAAGCAGAGGGTTAGGGCGCCTCCTTCATCCATAAGCAAAGGGCGCGGGCCAATATTGACTTAAATGATTGCAAAGATCCAGGTTTGACTTGAACTGAAACAAATGAAACAGGGACTCCAGGTTTTATGAATGTGACTGATGATCATAACAGGAATATACGGGAAATATGCTAGCTCAAAGGAAAGGGGAGTTTGGTCTGATAAAGGAGCTCATTTCAAACTTGCAAATCATGTGAATTGTTGAAGCTTTAGAAAGCATGTCATCAGTAAACATTCCAATCTTAAGTAGCCTGTTTTGTCCAAGATCAAATGGAATAGATGCTGTTAACCAATGCCATTACAAGGCAGAAGGAAAGTCCTTGGTTTTTCAAAAAGCACTGACCTTCATAGTCACAAAGATTTTTGTCAAGTAACCTGTCATGAGATGACCAAGCACAATGATAAATATCTCAGTCACCCTTAGAACAGTGCAGGGAGACAATGTCACTGTGATTGGGGTTTCTTCTGAAATACAGTGATGTTTGCAAAAAGAGATGCTTATATTGATGTTTTTCAAGTAGTTTACTTACCATCACATTCAGAGAAAGGTTGTGTCAAACATAGTGGTCAAAAAGCCTTCAGATACTTTACCTGATGAAGAGCCTCCTCCATATATGAGCAGATGGCCAAAGATTTTGCAGGTTGTTGAAACTGATTGATATAAGAAAGCAGTGGAAGGATACCAAAAAACTGAATAGGAGTCATTGCACAAGTAAGTATTACTGTTATGATGCAAAGGTATTGATTTCCCTTTTCAAGGAGCTGTCTGTCAGACCGTACCTGTAGTGAAAAAGAGAAAATATTGAATACATGTATGCCTTTGATACCAAAAAGAAGGAAATTTTCCTCAAGGGAAAGGGTCAAGCAACAAAACAATATCACATGCCAAAGGTCCAAAGAAGCACTTTTCAAGAAATGGTGTTCAAAGTTTTCAAAATATTTCTGGCGCATTATGAATGGTCCTTCCTTGATAAAAATCACTAAGAAGGTAAAACAGTGGCCAAAGTTAAGTTATGGAATGCATGATGAACAGGTATACAATGCTATAAATAGACAAAGAGGTAGTTTGATAAATTGTCAGTTTTGAGTTTGGGGCAAATGCATTTCTCTCACCATTCAAGAGACAGATATATCATGAGTAATGTACCTTCAGGCAGGAAGTTATTTAAAACAAAAAGGAGGCGCCTTTTGAAATTGAGAAACCATAACCAAATCCAAGTTAGGTCAGTAAACTTGGCACCTTTTGTATTTAAAGATTGGAGAAAGCAGTCAGAAGACCCAGAGTTGTCAGAGCAAATTGACAAACTACTTGTGTTATTAAAACACCGTAGCTGAAGTGGTGGAGTTGGTTGAATTGTTTGTCAAAGTTTAAAGTTCGGGGTCAAGGTCGTGTTCGGGTTCACATATTTAAAAGGACAAAACCCACTGTTTTAAAACAAAACAGAGTTGAGCACCAACGTTCCTTTTCCAAGGAAATGAACGGTGGAAATTTGTTTTAAATCGACATCAAATAGGGGGAAGTATTGTCAATTTCAAAACTAAATCCACCCCCGTGCCTCCACAGCATCAAACAAGAAGAAATCGGGTCGAAATAACACAGTGGCACGTTTTTTGCACTGCGCGACGTGCCTGGGGTTTTGCGCGAGCGCACCATGTTATTTAAATTTCTTTAAAAAGAGCAGTGCGGTCAGCTACCTGGCCGCACCGTTGACCTAGTTCAATTGTGGTGGAGCGGTGCGTTGACTGAGATAATCGCCCTGGGCTGGCTATTTTTGTTAGCGCACAACTTACTATATTTTGTCTAGGTCAATGGTGCGGCATCTTAAATTACCACAATGACGACTATGTACGGTAGCAGGAGGGCGATGTGCTGACTTAGTTATAAGCCCTAAGTGGATATTGAAGTCAGTGCACCGGCCTTTTGAAACCGCCTCTTGAACATTGCAGTAAAAACACTTTCAGGAGCATCGCTTCCAGTGCAGTCTATATCATGAGGTGCACTGTATTCGGTCCACTCTATGGTGTGACGCACCGGGACCAGTGGGTGACTGTGTTTTTGGCACACTAACTCTTGCTTTATTTATTTTTCAAAAAATAAATATGTACTTATATTTGTAAATATATGTGACATTGAATAAAAAAATTGTGTTTAATATGTCAATCATTCAAAGACGTGAAAGGAGAGAAGAGGGGAAACAAAAACAACAATAGGAAGAACAGTATAACATGGTACGCCCATGGGAGGCAAGGGAGAGGGAGAGAGATGCGTACCCTTGCCCTATTACAACAACAACTTAGGGGCTCCTTAGGTAGGTATGCCTCCTCAAGTTCTATGAGGAGGCTACTTCCCTAAAGTCCCATAGTTTGTTTTTGAGACATCTTATCCGAAGGTGGAATTCCCAGCAACAGGCTTTCTGGGTTGGTATCAACCAATGGTACACACCCACTGAGGAGGATGTATATTTTATTACAGGTTTATCGAGGAGAGGGGTGGATTTTCCCTCGTTCCTTGAGGTTCCAGCTAGCTGTGTGGCAGGGAGTCAGTTAGTTTACTCCCAGAGATACATTGGAGAAAATTTAGTATCTCCTGTAGAGTTTCAGGTCGCTGGAGGGAAGTTACTTATTGGTGTGTTTGGTCATGAGGAGGTCTAGTTTCTCTCACTTATCATTTCGACCATTTCACACAACACCAGTGACGGGGCAATGCATTAGTTGCCAACTTTTATATTATGTTGATTATTTTCTACAACAACCACGACTTGTCAGGTGGTTTGCCATTATTTTGCGGCAGTTCTATACAACATTAGATAGATGTCGTGCTCATGCACAAGGGAGGGTCAACTTCCCTTTTGCTTCAGAGCTTTTTTGTTTATTTTTTGAGAGGTTTCTGGAGACGAGGCCTTCTTTTCTTCGACAGCCTCGTAGGCCGATTACTGAGGCACGTATGCACATGTGGGGGAAGATGAATCCCAAGAGGGAGGAGACACTTTTTCCAATGAGGATATCAGATGATGCACTGGATTTTCTAGCCAGTGTTGATGAGCATCCCTTTATTTTGGTCCCTTGTCCTTATGTGGGGTTGGATTGGCGAGGGTGTGCCAACATCCTCTTCATAGCTGATGAGCCGCTAGATGATAGAGGTAATATTACTATTTATTTAAATTTATTCTAACATGTTCTTTATCTTGTTTTTATTAAATTTTGTAATAAAATCCTCTAATTATTGTTGTGTACTTGTATATATTTTGCAGACATTGGCTCTTTTGATGGCGAGGAGATGTCTCCATCATCACCTAATCCAAGTGTGGATCCTCATGATGAGGATGAGGGCATGCCAAATATTGTCGAGGATCATTAGGAGGTCGATCCAGATCAGAGACCTGCTCCTGCTGGTGCGCTGATGCGCGATCAACATCTTAGTGATGCTAGATACAGGATGAAGTTGGGCGACCAACGCATTGCATTTATTATTGAGGTGGGCATCAGGCCCGCTAATTTCAGAGACATAGAGGCCGATGATAGGCTATCACGGATGTGGAGATGCATGCCGCGTGACATGTACAGCCTGATGTGGCATGTCGTATGAGTTACAACAACTTTTATGTGACTGACGAGGACTGTTGCACGTTACGATCGAGCCACAACACATGATGGACAGTCTCCGAGGCACAACGTACCATCATCTCATGATCGTTCACAGCTTCGCGCCGTGCCAAATTTGCATGAGCCTCCACTAGCATCTACTAGTAGTCATCATGGAGATGAGGCTGGACCATCGACCACTTATACTGATATTGATGTTGTACTACCACCAACTGATCCATGACATTTATATTACAGTTGTATATTTTTAACATTATTCAGTTATATATATATATATATATATATGGTCCATGTATTTTATGTTCATGTTGCAGTTGTACTTAATTTACATGTTGGTGATCATCATGATGTGTATGTTGTTAGGTCATGTTTGATATGTTCATTTAATGTGCAACTTGCAGATAGATGTGTATGTGATAGCATGAGATGTATATTTGACATGAGATGTATATTTGATGTTTATGTTGTACTGATGATGTTAATATATAATGTTAATTGAGTTTTGTTAGATGATCATGATGATGATGATGCAGTTAGCAATTTTGAATGTGTTTTTTAGTTAAATATGATGTTTGTACGATGGTTATCATGAACATGATGTATATTAATTAATTTAATACCAAATGATCATGATATTGTAAATTTGTAATATTTGTATTTCTAATTGTATTTAAAATTCTAAAATTGTAATTGTAATGGTATATATGTGAATTTCTAAAATTGTAATTGTAATTGTAATTGTATGTAAAATATTTGTAAAATTTTAATTGTATTAATGTGAAATGAATTTATTAAATTTTTTAAATTTGTAAATTTTAAATAATTGTAAAATAATAAATCTAGAATAATATGATTTACTGTAACATAATAAAGTTTAGAAAATAATGCAAATAAATTCCTGTACTTTAGAATTGTCATTATTTTATTATGATCTTAGATTAAAAAAAAATAATTAATTTATACAATACCTCATTCTTTTCGAGATCAACATAATACCAAATTATCAAGTGAATTATTTATTTTAACATTAACACAATGCAAATTACCAATTAATTCAAAATACATATTATATTAATATTTCGAAAAACCCATCTTAAAAAGTATAAATATTGATGAAATAACACATGTACCATATCACTGTCGGTTCTCATGATCACCCTCATTATCTTCTAGCTCGCATGGCATGGTAACAATATTGTTCTCAAAAATATGTTTTGATCTAGGGTCATGTGTCAATACGAACCACCAATCCCTATCCAACACATCTGGGTAAAAAAACACCAGGTTGCAATGTTTAGGAAAAATATAGGGCTCCTTAGCTTCATCCCACATCTTTCTAGAGTTGATACAAATCAGCCTACTATCGCAATCTTCCTTTACATTATTCTGATCAAAGGTGTCCCACCACTTGCACTTAAAAATAACACATTGGAAAGAAGAAAAATCCACTTCAATGATCTCTTGTATCTTTATGACGTAACCTAACGTCCCTCGTACTAGTTTTTGATCACAGTGGCTAGATTGACTAGATTGATCAAACTCGACTTCCACTCCACAGTCTTCTGTGATGTTTCCAGCATCGACATTTTCTGCGCGAAAATGGTGTCCATATGCCCACATAGATGGGAACAAATGCACCTATTATAAAAAAGTTTTTAAAAAATCATAGTGTCATGTGTCTTATAAATAATAATCCAACAGTAGTTAAAATATGAAATGTAGATGTCTTAATATAAGTTTCAAATTTACATATAAATTAAAAATATTATTACTGAGTTGCTACACCCAATCCCTATGTTTAGCGCATCCTCTTCAACACATGGGTAATGACCAGTAGCACCGTATTTCTCTCTGACTTGGTCAGCAACCCAACTGTTGGGGCATATTTTCTTTTAAATTATCGGGATAAGGCACACTTCTACCATTCAACCGTCTAAATTATTTCCTATAACTATCCCATTTCATCCTATTTTGTTCATACAATGCGACCCACGATTGTGTTGCTTCAAAATTGTAAAGAATGAATTTATTGGTTGCTTCAATTTCTGCATTCACTGATGAAATCAAACCAACATTATATAGTACGTAGAGATCAAAATATACATTATATCGAAGTTCAACATGAATATTAATTAATTTTTGTAAATTTGAAAATTATAAGTCGCTTACTCTTTATCAAGCGCTTTTTTCCACTCGTTTGGAGCAACTCTCCTTATCTTTTGTCTTCATCCATTTGATCGTCCCAAATCACTGCACCTAGTCTATTGTCGATCTGCTTGATGTACTCACTGGCATAGTAGAAAGACTCATACGATATGTACCCCTCTGCCATAGACCCCTTGGGTTTTACCTTTTGTCGAACAAAACCTTTCAATTTCTTGATTTACCTCTCTAAGAAGAACATACAACGACAAGAAACAACCCCAACTAATTCAACCTCATCTACCAGGTGGATTAGAAGATGAACCTGTAAGTCCATGAAACTCGTCGGCAGTTCCTTCTCAAACATACAAACAATCTCAACTATCTCTTGATGCCACCGTGGAATGCTAGCTACATGAATCTCCTTTGACGTGATCCAACGTACAAATGCAGATAATTTAGATATGACATCTCCTAGGTCTTGAGGGAATTCATGTTTCACACACCCACGCAAAAACAAAGGATAATGACACTGCAAAGTTATAAACACATGCAATAATATACAAAGTTAGTTATGTTTTATGATCCCTACATGGGATAAAATTTATTAATATAAAAAAATAATAAAATCATGCTTTTAACATTATACGTACTCTTAGAAGATTCAAATGGTCATGCGATTTCAACCCCGACAAATGGTCATCCACGGTGAAGCAGTGTCGTAGTCAAGACCTGTATGAAGTTGGCACCCTCACATCCATTATAACTTCCTTTGCCAAAGATATATAATCTTTTTTTAAAATCCATGGGACATCACCTTCTTTGAAAAACCATAAATTAGAGGGACCAGCGCCTGCCTCTGATCTCGTACTTTCTAATCGCCTTGGCCAATATTTATTTTTAGTTTTTGAAGTAATAAGATCTTTCCTAACAGCCAATGTGTCACTTTGTTTCGATGATATGTGCCTCCATAAATAAGATGAAACATTTTTAAATATATGCATGGGATCTAATAAGTGGGCAATATTAAGATGCTCCCAATATGGGAGGTCATAAAAGATAGATTTCCTTTTCATCCCAATGGGAAATTTCTCAACATAGGTGTTGAAGAAATCTAGATCATTGAACTTAGGGTCCCCATTTGAATCAAACATTTCTGTGAAATCCTTCTCCTTCTCTCTCTCATATGCTCTAAGCCATTCAGCTGGTGTCATTATTGGAGGCCTTTGGGTTCTCTCTCGTTTACCATTGAAAGCGAACGCTGCTCTTTTGTAAGGGTGTTGTTCTGGTAGGAATATCTTGGAGCAATCATACACTGGCTTTCGTAGGTCCTTGGACCATCTAGCTTTCAGAGAAGGTCCACAACATTTGCATCCAAAATACCCTTTTTTTACAAGACCCGCGAGATTATATTTGTATACATTAATTAATATGCATGGCACGTTAAATAATATCATGAAGATTAGAACAAATATTATTACAACAAATTAAATAAATAATATGTGAAAGAATATTGTTACATTATATATAAATAAATCAATAAACTAAACATGTAATTTACCAAAGAAAACTCCTAAGCCTGGATAATCATGTGTCGTGTAAGCACATATGCCATACAACATAAAAATTCTCTCTGCTGCGATGGGTCTTGATACATCGTATACATTTATCCCATCCCATAATCCCTTCAATTCATCTACCAGTGGTTGTAAGTAGACATCCATATTCTTCACTTGTCTTCTACCAGGGACTATGAGAGCCAACATAAGATGTTCATTTTTCACGAACAACCATTGGGGGATATTGTTATCGATCACTACTACATGCCAAACAGAATAGTTGGTGTTTTGGAGGGAATATGGGTTAACGCCATCCATGGCTATGCTGAGTTGTAGAGTTCGTACTTCATTCTTGAATTTTTCGAGACATGTATCCTCTATATGCTTCATGGTTATTGAATCAATTGGGATTCACATAACTCCCAAATCACTTCTGTGTGAGGCATGACATCCCTGCAACATAGCTAATTCTTTACAACGAAAGAGCCTTTGAATCCTTGGGATTATAGGCATGTGCCTCAATATCTTAAAAGGAGGACCAGTACGTGATTTACCCTTCTTTTTTGATTTATCATACCTGTCATGCCCACATTTCAGATACATCTCTTTATCTGCATACTCTCCTCTATATAGAATACAATCATTTGGACATGCATGATATGATATGTACTCAACACCCAACATTTTCAACAATTTCTTTGCCTCTTTCCAGCTACCGGGCAAGACATTATCACTCAGAAGAAACTTATCTTTGAATAAACTATAGTTGGTGATCATGGAAAAATAGATTAATATTAAATGTACATTAATGTCGATATAATTATTAACATTCATAAAATTTAACATTTGTAATGTTCATTGCAGTGTACTGATTATATTTCAAATTTATATAAGGGGAGTACTTTATGGTAACTTACCTCAAAAGTTCTGAGAAACATGCATTTGACAAGCCAAAATTTGCTTTCAAGTTGTATAGTAACATTGTTTTCCCCAACTGGGTAGACTTTGATTGACCACCAGGTCCAAAGAGAGGGGTTTTGGAAGCAAATTTAAGGCTTTTGAAAAAGGTGTCAGCGATATGAGCATCATCCCCTAGCCGATCATCATTTTGGAATGCATCTAACAACGTTGTCTCCATGGCAGTCGTATCCCTTAAGTAATCATCCATAACAACCTCTATTTGATTGCCTCCATTGCCAACTTGTGAAGAACTACTATTGCTGTAGTCATTCCTAATTGGTTAATCCAGACGTAGTGGGAATTGAATCAGTGATTGATTCAACCATTCTTGGTATCGTTCCTCTCCAATTTTTTCTCTTAATTCAGTCTTCTCTCGATTTTCCATTGTCGTGGGGTGCAACGGAAGATGGTAGTTAGGTCATTCATCATCACTAGAATCCTAATAATTTAAAAAAAAAAATTGAACATGATTAGTACAAAAAATATGATATCAATTAGTAACCACGTTGACAATATTGCATGATTATAAATTGGTTTAACGTTGAAATAATTACATATTAATCAATATATATATAGCAAAAAATTATAATTATAATTACCATCATTGTCTTGGGATTGTGGCTAGAAGATGCAATATTGTTACAATTGGCAGGGTGAAGCGGTTGTCCATTTTCATCTACCAAATGCGCCTTGTGGTATGCAGCTCCTGATAAGAACTTCCGACGTTTTGGAGCAGTTTGAATATTTTGTGCATCCGAACTCAATGTTGAATCTGAATTTACTTGCAAATTTGTATACATTATAAATTTAATTAAGTTGTGCGTGATTGACTACATGGATAAAATGGTATATATAAATTCAATTAGATAGTGAAAAAATAAAACAAATCTGAAGTAAATATTACATCTCCACATGGATAGGGAGAACTCTGCGACGGGCTTTGAGAAATATTATGGAACGAGCTGGATTTTGAAGAATTGTCCATTCCATATAATATATGATATTTTCTCCCTGAATTTGAGCAAAACAACAATAAATTTTGGTGCACAAACTTCAATGTCATTCAGGTGTGTAATGTACAAATAATCGCACCGGTGAGTTTTTTATTTTGCGCACCGGTGCTGTTTTATAAAATGACGCACCGGTGCAGTTAAATTAAAGGATGCACTAGCAAAACGAATAACTCCAAATAAAAAAAGCACAACCCTATTTTCTTTAAGTGAAAAAAAACGGTAAATTGAAAAATGGGCAGAAAAATATTTTCAAAAATCTAATTTCATAAAAAATTTCTTTAAATACTAAACACTTTTCATTATTTCACTATTTTTGCAAAAAAATTCAGCCTCAGATTTGCAGGATACATGCTTAGAGAAAACAAAGCACGAGAGCACTGTGGAGTAGGGAAATACGTTCGAACAAATGTATTCAGACAAACAGAATTCCAAACCTCTGGTTAGTCAAACCCTTTACCATAGAATTTCAAACGATGTGAGTAAGTTTATTGTTTTTTTGTACTTTTTTTCTGCAGTTTTTTTTATGCAATAAAATAAGAAATCTAAGTCTATTGTTTTTTTAAACTTTTTTTGTAGTTTTTTTTATGAAGTAAAATAACAAAATCAAAGCTTATTTTTTTTTTAACTTTTTTTTTTTTTTTTTTGCAGTTTTTTTTTACCTTTTCTGCAGTTTTCAGAAACAAAAATAAAAAAGAAATCCATTTTTACAAAAAAAACCCTAGAATCTTTTTATTTTTGCCCTTTCTTCTCCCTCCTTATTTTCAATTTAGATTTATAGGGTTTGTATAGTCATAACACATCCAACCCATGGGACGAATTGCATATTTGGATCCCAATCCATGTTGGCCCTTGCGTCAATCTTAAAAAAATATAGTTTTTTTTTTCG
This sequence comes from Pinus albicaulis, assembly GCA_034641835.2. Taxonomy (NCBI): domain Eukaryota; kingdom Viridiplantae; phylum Streptophyta; class Pinopsida; order Pinales; family Pinaceae; genus Pinus; species Pinus albicaulis. Next base: position 15,688,031 of record CM076581.1, on the reverse strand, counting down.
TCAGTGCACCCTGCGTAACAGAGCGCACCAGTGCACTCCGTTATAGCAGCGCACCGCGAAAGTACAGTGAAAAAAAATGTTCTTATCAGTGAGCCATACATAACATATGGCACCAGTGCACTATTGCATTATGGCGCACCACAAATGTGCTATTTTGCAAAAAAAACCATTTTAGAAACAAACCCTACATTCTTTTTGTTTCTGCCCTTTCTTATCCCACTTTATGTGATTTTAGAATTAGGGCTTTTCAATTTATATTTATAGGATTTATATTGCTAAATATAAGCCTAAGACATCCAACCAACAGGAGGACCTACATAGTCGGATCCCAATCCATGCCGGCCCTTGCGTCAATCTTAAAAAAATACTGACATTTTTTTTCGTCAGTGCATCCTACGTAACATAGGGCATCGGTGCGCTAGGTTATAGTAGCGCACCACGAAAGTACAATGATAAAAAATAAAAAAAAATAAAAATTGTTTTTATCAGTGCGCCATATGTAACATATGGCACCGGTGCACTGTTGCATTATGGCGCACCGCACACGTGTTGTTTTGAAAAAAAAGACCATTTTAGAAACAAACCCTACATTCTTTATGTTTCTGCCCTTCCTTCTCCCACTTTCTGTGATTTCAGAATTAGAAATTTTAAATTTATATTTATAGGGTTTTTATAGCTAAATATAAGTCTAAGACATCCAACCAATGGGAGGAACTGTATAGTCTGATCCCAATCCGTGTCAGACCTTGTGTAAAAAAAAATAAAAATTGTCGGTGCGCCCTGTGCGGAATACCGCACCGATGCGCTCTGTTCTCCCAGTGCACCGTGCAAGTACTGTGATAAAATATTAGAAAAACAAAATATTTTTTCAGTGCACCATTTGTAAAATATGCAACCGGTGCGCCATTTCATTATGGTGCACCGCGAACGTTTTGTTTCGAAAAAAAAAAATCTTTCAAAAGATACAAACCTTGCAATCTTTTTGTTTCTCCCCTTTCTTCTTCCTCTTTCTATGATTTTAGAATTAGGGCTTTTCAATTTATATTTATAGGGGTTTTATTGCTAAATAGAGACCTAAGACATCCAACTGACGAGACGATTAGCATAGTCGGATCCTAATCCATGTGGGCCTTGGCATGAATTTAATTTTTTTTTTTTTATCGGTATGCCTGGAGTACGCAGCGCACAGGGGCTCTTTATTTTACAAGTGCACCACACAATGTAATGTGATAAAAAATTAAACTTTTTTTTTATCGGTGCGCGATATGTAAAATATGGCACCGATTTCTGCTAAAAAATTAACACTGGACAATTTTTATTATTTTATCATGGTTAACCGGTGCGGTCATTGACATGTAACACATTGGTGCTCCTTGTTGACATAGAGCACCGTATGGTCTATTATACTATTATGGCGGTGTGTTTGGAAGAGAGACACACACCGACGTCGGTGCATAAACCATGAATGGCGCACCGATTTTTTGAGATTTTTTTTTTTACTTGAAAAGTTAACAATTTATTTATAAATATATTATTGAATGATATGGTATAGGTTTGAGATTGAATGACAAGAGATCAAGTAACAAAAATACTGATAACACATCAAGAAAAGCAAAAAAGGCAAGTTCTTTGTTCAAGTGCTTTTACAAAAAAATTATTTTTGAACTATATGTAAGTTTAACTAATATGTATTGTTTACTGTGTATTGTGCAGAGCCACAAAATAATGAAGCTCGATAATATTATTTCTGATTTAGGACCAGAAGAGCGTAAAAGCTTGATGAAAAAATTGCAAAAGGATGAATCAGGTGAATGAAAAAATACTATTGATCTAATATGAGTTTATTTTTTTAATTTTCATTGATAATATAATTAAAATTATTAGATAACATGTGTGAAAAAATCTATTAATTCACATCTGTTTAATGTTCTACAGGGACAAACAACTCAGAAAAGGAATGTCGTTCTAAGAAAAGAAAAAAAATAGAACATGAAAATGAAAATGAAATGGTCCTTAGCTCATCTGGAGCGGTGCTGGAGGTTAACGAAAGGGGGAAAACTTTTACAAAAGTTTGAGGGATCTAGTGGAACGAATGTATAGACATTCTTTCCACTTACAATACAAAAACCAATCCAATGATTCCAAGAACCAAATTTTATGTAAACTGTAGGAAGAGTTTCCAGAGAATTGGTCAATGAGACATGTCAGATTTTTAATAACAAAAACGTACAACAACAAAAAAGAAGGAATGAAAAAGTAATATTCCTTTAGATGTTTGTCTAGAATTATTTATAAATATCACTTTTATTATACTTACTTTTTATATATCAATATAAAAATTAGATAGTTTATTGTCATGTTACATTTTCAGGAAGATTATGAAAATCTCAAAAGATGAACAAGATGAAATCAGAAATATGCCAGTAGGAATGTCCAAAAAGGTGTACAAGGAGATGGTCAAAGAAATGGACAAAATTACATCGCTGGAGGAGCCATCTCAACAACAACTTGCTTCAAATGTAATATGTAATCATTTATTTTTTCGATCATTAGGTAAAATAAATAAACAATTTAGCATTAAATATTATTTTTCAAGTATTTTATTGCAGAAAAGAAAAGAAAATGGAACCCATTCAGCACATAAAAAAAGACGACAAGGAAGAAAATGATTGATATCTAAGTTTGTGAGTAATTTTTACTTCCTTATAACAACTTAACTAGATTTCATTTTTGTATTTTTTAAGTTGTTTTACAAAAATCATCATTTAATGTCTTCAAACAAGCACTAACATTCAAAGAAGAACCATCAGAGGAATTGATTAAAATTGGGTTAAATATGGGTTGTGCGTATATGTTCGCATATCAGAACTTAATTGTGGAATTTGTAAGCATCTATCAATCTTGTTTTACTTAGCTCCATCTATAATTAATAGAAAAAATAAATCTTTTATATTAAATATATGATTTGTTATGGGGTATATAACTTGCAGGAAACAAAGTATGGCACTACGCCAATAGATCAAATCTTGAAAGATGGCATGTTACATGGTTTTGAAAGAATCTGTATAGTTTATGAGTCAATTGTTGCATTGGTACGTCATCTCTTTTCGATTTACATTGATGTATATTATTTAATATTGCAATTTTCATTATTCTCACCAATGTATATACACTCATTACAATTTATTTTTATCTTTCTAGATGGAAGTTGGAAGGAGAAAACAATCAACGCCGTGAACAAAACATTTCTGAAAATAACCCAAGTCATGGAAGTAGCTCTAGCAATGATAACAGTTCAAGTGAAGAATGATGATCACTATGTTTGGATATAAAAGCAAGGCGTTGTATTTTTTGAAAAATGTCTGTAAAATCAAACATTTTCTTTAATGTAATGGACATAGTGTCCCGATTGAAAGATAAAGGGATACCAATAACTGTCTCATTTTGTATGACAAAGAATTTCTTATTCATATATATATATATATATATATATATATATATATATATATATATATATATATATATATATATATATTCCACAGAAAAAATCAGCAACTTTTTATTAAGAAAATGAAAAAGTTACACGTAGCATATGCATTTAAGCATTTCGAAAATTTTCCATTGGGCTCATGTGCTCTGGCACACAATGACTCATAGCAAGGCTACATTACATTCAGAATAAAAAGAGAAAATAAAATAGTAGAGAGAAAGAAAACAGGAGAAAAAATCAGCCTCTAGATTGTGGCGAAACGTCCCACAAGTCAGGTTTTTCTCCCTTTCTTCTTCTCAACCTTGCACCACTCCCCTTGAGATGGCACACAATTGGAAAGGATAATCTGATTTTCTGATGTTTGTACCCTTGTATCCTTGTCCGAATTTGATTTTCTGATGGGTGGTGTCATTTGATCCCTCCACTACCCATATCATCGGTGTTCCTTTATGTTTGAATCAACTGAAATTGTGGATCCATAAGTGTTGTTGTGTCCTTTTATTGTACTTATGGTTCCTGAGTAGGATGTTTACTTCCCGTAGGAGCTAGTTCCTCTTCTTCTTCTCACTCATCCTCCTCTAAGTATGGTGGAGGGAAACTCCAGCCTTTCCTTTGCTTCCCTTTCTGATTCTTTCTGCTATTTGTTTTCTTTGCTTCTGGGCATGTATTCTGTAGATGTCCTGTCATCCTACAATTCCTGCATCTAAACACAGTATTCTCATAATCTAAAGGTTGCAACCAGTTTTTTTGCTGATAGATCAGCATTATGTTCTCCGATAATCCTTTGCTTAGATCTACCTCGACATAGATCCGAGAAAAGGTGTAAATTTTTTCTTCTATTATTTTCATATCTTTCTTTATATACCACCCAAGGCTATTCCCAATGCTCTCAAGAACCTGATCATTCCAGAAATGAAGAGGGAGATTGAAAAGTCTCACCCATACTGGAATTCTTGATACTGTCATAGTATTGGGGTCAAAATTTGGAAACCATGGGGTGATAAAAATCCCTGTGGATCCCCAAAACCATGGCCCCTCTCTGATGATGATATCTCTTTCCTCCGAGGAATTAAAATTCACTATAAATAACCCCTTGGAACAGAGGTGAATTTCGCACTGAGGGATCCATCGTGTGAAGATCCAATGGAAAATATCAAAGGGTTTGGGCTAGAAACAGTTAAAACGACATATTAATGCTTGGGCTTTGTATGTATTAACATGCTCTTTTGTTGCTGAACTGTTGATTTTTATTGCTGGAGTTTTTTCAAGCTGTTCTACTATGTATGGCCTCGGAGCGTTGCCATCTTGTACAGGAGGTGTGCCAACAGCTATTTTCCCTTGTAGAATGTTTTTGTAGGAAGGGCCTCCATTTGTTTATTGCTGGCTATTGGGTTTTTTCCCTTTGTCACCCCTTGCAGATCTTGATGTGCCCTAATTCACAACGCCCCCTCTTAGACGCAAGTTTAGGGTGATAGTCATTTCAGTCTTGATGGCATAGTCCTTCAAGAGTCTGCAATCCTGAAGAGAGCTATGTCAATTGACGAGGTGTTGAATCGTTACTGGGTACTCCATCAATCCCCATATTTTCTGTTTTAGTTGCAAAATGGAGTTTTCTTTATGTACCCAAACTAACTGAGATTTACCCACGGGGGGTCTGATAAAGATCTGAAAAGGGTTAGAACTCTACTAAAAAAAAGGTTTACCTGTTAATTGGGGAGCAAGGATCATGTGATTTGCTGACGAGAGAATGAAAGGCTCTCCCTTCTGTTGCCGTTTGCACCTCGGCTCTGCCTCCCCTTTTGTCTGATCCTGCAAAGGGATCTGCTGATCAGACTTGGGTGCCGCTGTTCTCATCCTGGACACTGAATAAAAAGCACAACATAGCACACATTTCCTGCTATATACAACCATAAGACTTTCCAAGAGCATGGATCTTAGGCCAGGGCGTATCCTGCCTTCAACCGCCCAAGTAGAAGAGATCCATTGATTTCCTTAGATTTCAATGGATTTTTTGGGCCAAAAAGGCCAGATATCCCTGCCTGCCATGAAAAGTCCATGATATACCTCGATGGCGGCATTATCTTTGCTTGTTGTGAGCTGTTCTGAGTATATTCTGCAGCAGATCGCCCTTGATTGCGGCCCATCGCAGGCTGATGGCCCAAGATCTAGGAACATAGCTTTCGATTTGGCATTATCTACCCATGGGGCTAGAAACCAGAGCTCCAGTCCATGATAAAGCAACAAGACCACCTCTCCCGCCTCGCTTGCTTCTGATGCCGTCAGATCTGGTGGATAGGTCGTATCAACAGCGCTACGAAGGGTCCTTTCTGAAGCCGTGCTACCCAAATCAACATGCTTGACTGAAGCCCTAATTGTGTAGAATTAGGCCAATTCCTCTAGTGTTGAATCACTCTGAATTGTCTCCAGATCGGCGTTCTCCAACATCCATACCAAATGCTCAAAAAACACCACCTCGTAGTCCACTAAGAAGCCATCCCTAAAATACTCAACGATCAAAACCCTAAACAACAGATGGTTCAGATACTCAGCATTTATGAAAAATCATCTGCTACACTTGGCCACATACACCGTCTTGTAACCCTCAGGCCCTTCGTCTAATTTCTGGTCATCTGCATGGAGAAGAACCTTCAATCTCTTTTCTACAGAATAGACGAGCGCGCCATCGAAAGTAGGATTCCACAAAACGTTACTGTACGAGCATTCCATCTTCTCTCCACTCATCTGCATATATATATATATATTTATATATATATATATATATATATATATATATATATATATATATATATATATATATATATATATAATAATAATAATAATAATAATAATAATAAATGTTTTAATTTATTCTATTGCGTTCTCTATTATCGCTATTGTGTTCTCCATTTTCGTTCTCAAATGCACTAATAAAAATTTAATTCATATGAATATTGTTATAAGATATATATGTGTTGACTTTTGATGAATAATGAATTTTAAAAAACCACAATAATTTTGATATGATATAGAAAATTAATCCAAAAATCACATTCAAATGCATTAATATAAATTTAATTAATATGAATATTGTTATAAGATGTGTCGACTTTTGATGAATAATTAATTTAAAACAATCACAATAATTTCACTGTCACAGGTCGATGTTTATAAAAAATACAAAATGAAAATCGGTGCATGTATACTTACATCGGCGTGCTTGTATTCTTAAGCACCCCGGTGCGCTTGTATTATTAGGCACCCCGGTTCATTTTTATGACCTATGGGCACTACACAAATACCAAAACCAGTTAAAAATATCGAGGCGTTTTTGTGGTACGGATCTCTGGTGCGTTTGTGTCTATCTACGCTTCGGTGCCTTTTTACGACCTATTAGCACCGCATGAATACAGATACCAATTATAAATCTCGGTGCGTTTCTGTGATACTATACACCAGGGCGTTTTTGTGTCTATACGCATCAGTGCAATTAGACGACCTATGGGCACCACATGAATACCGATACCAATTATAAATCTCTGTGCATTTGTGTGATACTGCGCACTGGGGCATTTAAGATTCTATACACACCGGTGTATTTGTATCACATATTTGCACCGCACAAATACCGATACCAATTATAAAGCTCAGTGCATTTGTGTGAAAGGACGCACTAGTGTGTTTCTATAAATCTACGCACCGGCGCATTGGTACGACCTATGGGCACCTCTCAATTCCCAAGACCAATTATAAGTGCCCCATGTGTTGTATCACCAACACTACGTCCGGTGTTGTTTTATACCTTAACAACCCAGTGCATTCTCCTTAGACCGCCCCGAGGCACCGTCCATAGGTACGCACCGGTGCGTTAAGTCTTGATTAGCGTACTGATGAAAAAAACATCCGTAATAACCTTCGACCACCCATTTGTTTATTATTGTGTTGAATTTCCGTTAAAAGCTCTGCCAAAACCTCCGTAACCATAAACGGATGTGGTAGCATATGTTTTTTTGACAATTTTGGCCAATTTTATAACACTAAAAACCTCCTTTATAACCTCCGCTAGAGGGTCTTTTCCTTGTAGTGAAAATGTGACAATTCCAGCATAAGCTTAAATTTCTCAAAGGGGCAGATATGTGAAGTTCGGTTACACTTTTGTGAGAATCAGGGGCAGAATTTTTTTTTTGGGCAATAGTATGGCCGAACTTTTTATAAAGTTCGGGAGAAAGTTCAACCGAACTTGTTCTTTCGTTTAGATTGATGAAACACTGACGGCGTGGGAAAATAGAATTTTTTCCGAAGATGGGAAAATCAGAAACAAAAGTTCGGAAATAGTTCGGTCGAACTACTTCTTATAAATATATCGCCCGCGAAGTTCATTTGTTTCCCATGTCTATGTTTCATTGTTTCTTCGCGCGATTTTCTATTGTTGTTATGTTCGGTGATCTGTTGCGGCGCTGCTGCTGGTTTGGGGCTGCTTCCAGTGATCATCTTCGGCGACGTCAAGCAAGAGAACTACCAAGTAACTCCCATTCCTTCTCTCCTATTCTTGATTTTACCTCAGAGGATCTTCCCTGTAGCTTTGATTATTTTCTTTATGGTAGGTGGACTTGTCGATGGTAAATTATCCTCAAGGATACTCTTTCTTAACTGCCTTAGTGATATAAAATTCATTTAATAGGTTTAGAACTCACCCGTTAATCCCATTACTATAGTTTGTGCTCTGCTATGTAGAAATGCAGTATCTTATGTATAGATTGTTGAACCCTTGGTTAAACTGAGAGGGGGGGGGGTGAATCAGTTTAATGCAGTCATGTTCTTATTAAACTTTCTTTTATACTCATTCACATCCTCATTTTGTGATCAAATTAATATACAATGGAACAACAATCTTAATAAGAGAGCAGTAGGTATTAAGCAGAATAAATACAGAGTATCAACACATAATCATCATGCATATAGACAATAGATATAAGTGGAAACCCATAAGGGAGAAAACCACATATTATTATTGTTGTGATGCAAAGGCAAGCTCCAACTCCCTCTCACCACTGATTTTCTGTAGGCTCCTACCTACAGGAGGCTACAACCTCAATTCTGCAAGCTACAACTTGCAAGGAAGCTCCAACTCCCATCTATTTTCTGCAGGCTACAACCTACAAGAGGCTCCTACCTCAGCCAGCTACAACTGACATCAATCAAGCTACAACTTGATATGGAAGCACCAACTTCCTCACTCTTTCATAAAAAAAACACATTCTAATTTACCTAGATATCAACTCTATTCTGTTCCTTCTTCACTGCTATCCACCAGCCTTCATATCTGTCTTATATCATCTCTGAATCTTCACAGCTTCTCTATCTGCTCCTCCTTCTTACCCTCTCTACCTCATTTCTTCATTCTCTCTCCATACCCTATGCATATCTATGTGATATCATTTATAGAGTTCACCTCATGACTGTTTGTATTCCACAGGGAATTCAAAGTGAATATGTATGACTCTTTGCCTTCCACGTTCTCGTTTTCTTGCTTAACACATTCAGAAAAATATAACAATATGTATAAATTTCAATATTATAGTGGGGTATTTCTTTGCCCACGGAGACTTGCCTTTGCATCACAAACAGTATAAAATTAATTAAAACATTTACATTTACATTTGCAACAAATATATCTCATTCAAACCTTTCAGTTCTTATCTCACTGTATGTTTGTCTTTTCTGCTGCTATAGTGTAACAGTTATGCATACCTCTGTTCATTGCAACTCTGTGTACCTTTGCATATCAGATTTTGAAATCTGATCTAATTTCATTCCTCATCGCACATTCATATTTAAAAAAAATATTCAATTCTCAACAGAGCTATCTTGCTCTGATACCACTTGATGGCAGGTACCCCGCTAAACCCACAATCTACACTCTATTGTGCCTATAAAACTGCATTTCAAATTTTTGCCCCAAATAATTTTAAATCTGTGCAAACTCTAACATAAATGCGGAAGCTTCCTTCACAAATTTGATGGTTACAAAACCAACATGTACAACCCAGATTCAATTATCTTATACGTAATATTTCTATTGGGATGGTTATAAACCATGTTCTAAAACTCATCTTATGATAGATTGAATAAATATTTGAATTTCAATTTAAACCCAAAGTTTAAACTTCGGCTTTCACCCTTTATGAAAAATGCAAATCACCATTAGAATTTTATAATCCAAACCAACATCTATATATGGTTTTTAATATCTCGACTTCAATTGAACCAAGGCATTAGCAATCAACGTATACCTTAGATTGACCCACGGCTTATTCATCTTATATAAAGTCGACTTTGGATTAAAACATTTATCAAATGCATCAACGCATACATGCATAATGTTTATATACACACCCATTCAAATAACTTTGACCACCATTCCATTATGTCACGTTAACATTTCCACTTGGTTTTAAAACCTCAATTGTCAACACGTTCGGGTCCCACAGCAATTCGACTTACCTTTGCACTAACCCATACGCAGCTCCACGATGCGAATGCCATTGATTCCCCAGCACTATTTGATTGAACGAATATCGCATTATTTATGCTCCGGTGGTTTAACATCCAAAAACTTTGTGAAATTCGTGGTTTTGGATTACCACCTTTACCTTACGTGTCAAGCAGAGACCCTTATCGTATTTTTTTTTAATTCCGCTTACCATTTTTAAGGAACGCGAGACTTCTGGTTTTGACCTCCAAAACCGCCCTCACTATTTTGGTCACCTTTGAATCATAGTTCCAAGCACACCTTTATTGTTATTTTCTCCCAGTTGCATCTCTTCGGTTCTCATTTAAACGCAATCCAATTGCATATTGATTCTGCCATTCTTCAGACTCCAATCCGATTCTGCTACGCCATCATACTGAATCTCGCCTTCATCAAATACGCCATCAGAGTTCCACTTTCATGGCTTTATCGCACCATTCTCCCAACGCTGCTCCATCGATATTCTTCCATGATCCCCGCAGTTCGAGATTTCAATCGAATGTGCCTCCACACACATAAAATCGATAATCCAAATGTTGAATTCTGAAATTAAAATTCAGTTCCTTTGCTGCTGTCATCGATCCTTCCAGTGATCGATGACTACAAGCCTCCCACAGTTTTCTCACAGATATATATAATATTTATCACATTCAAAACCACAATGTCGACATTAATCATGTCTCGACAACCATCAATTCCTTCAATTTATACACAGAATCTCCAATTCGAACCCTTTCCACAGAGTTTATTCAAAACTGTTTATAAACCCTGATCAACTCACATATGTAATTAAATCATCAATGCACAGATAATTGCACACCACAACATCGACATGACTGTCAATTTCTTCAATAACACACATGACCCATTTAAAACCCCAATTATAGAGTTTCACCACACTGGTTCTCATACAATTTCTTATTTAAATCAAAGCTCATTCACACAGAATTTAAGTCAACAATATCCATATAATGCCGAAACAAATCCTTTTATATACGCAACTGAATTTACTTACAAAACCTCTTGTTTGACTAGATCTTCAATTCTATGGCCCCTCGACCTCACTACTCTGCACAGCCCCTTTTGAATAGCTCCTTTCTTCTCCTTTGCCATCAATGACAATATTTCCAACAGTCGCCCCCTTTGGCATTGATGGAAATACTTTAAGACTCTTATTTTTCTTTCTTTTCCTCCCCCTTTGAAATCAATGGCAAAGGGTTGCACATTTCCTAGTGTGGTTTCCAAATCTTGTCCATAATACTCTGATCTTGAGGACCTTTTCCATGCACTACTCACTTGCTCTGGCTCTTTTGTGACAATATTTGTAGACTGATATCCCCCTGGAATGATGCTTTCTTTTCATGTCAGAGAGTAAAATCTGCAAACACTACCCCTAGTTTGTCTCTTAGATATCCGAATGGCTCTTTAGCAAGAGGTTTTGTGAATATGTCTTCTGTTTGTTCCTTTGTTGGTATATATTCCAACTTCACTACTTTTTGTGCTACTTGTTCTCTGAGGAAATGGTACTTAATTGGGATGTTCTTTGTTTTTGAATGAAATAAAAGATTTTTTGATATACTTATTGCACTTGTATTGTCACATTTGATTGAAATGGGATCATCCATGCTTACCTTCATGTCTTGGAGAGTTTGTTTCATCCACATTACTTGTGTGCAACATGCTGCTACTGTTATGTATTTCGCTTCTGTTGTAGATAAAGAGATAGAAGTTTTCTTCTTGCTTAGCCATGCCACTAGAATTTTTCCTAAATAAAAGGCACCTCCACTTGTGCTTTTCCTATCATTCATGCAGCTAGCCCAATCTGCGTCTGTATATGCTGTCAAAGTGAAGCTTTTTCTTTTTGGATACCATAGCCCATAATGTGCAGTTCCTTGTAGATATATGAATATTCTCTTGATTGCTAGTAAGTGATTTTGTTTTGGTGCTGCTTGATATCTTTCCACAAGTCCTACTGCCAACATAATGTCTGGTCTAGAGGCAGTTAGATATAGTAGACTTCCTGTCATGGATCTGTACAGTCTTTGGTCTATATTTGCAGATCCATCATTAGCACATAGTTTGCATCTAGTGATCATGGGAGTTGACACAGGTTTGCAGTCTTCCATTTGGAACCTTTTCAACATCTCTCTTAAGTATTTTTCTTGTGAGATGAATGTTCCTGTATTTTTTTGTTGAATTTGAAGTCCTAAATAGAAGGTGGGCTCTCCAAACATAGACACTCAAATTATGATTTCATTTCTTCAGCAAATTCTTTCGTTAACTTCTCTTTGTTGCTACCAAAAATGATGTCATCTACATATACTACTACAATTAGGAGTTCATTTTCATTAGCCTTTATGTACAAATTTTTGTTTGCTCCTTTCTTAAGACCTTGTTTTTGCAAGTATTTGTCCAGCCTTGAATACCATGCACGAGGAGCTTGTTTCATACCATATAAGGCTTTCTTTAATCTGCACACATAGTCATGTTTATCTGTTAATGAGAATCCTTTTGGTTGTTCCATGTAGAATTATTCCTCTAGATCTCCATTCAGGAAGGCAGACTTCACATCCATTTGATATACCTTGAAATCATGATAACATGCAAAGGCCAAAAACATTTTGATTGATTCCATTCTGGCTACAAGGGCAAAGGTTTCATCATGTTCAAGACCTTCAATTTGTGAATATCGCTTGCATACAAGTCTGGCTTTATTTCTGATTACCTGCCCTTGTTCATTTATCTTATTCTTGAATATCCATTTTGTGCCAATGACATTTTTCCCAGTGGGTCTTGGAATTAATTCCCAGGTATTGTTCTTCTCAATTTGGTCCAGTTCTTCATTCATAGCATTTACCCATTTTTTGTCTTTGCTGGCTTCTTCGAAATTCTTTGGCTCTATTTGAGATAGCATGGCTAGGTATACTTCTTCTGTCTGTTCAACAAGCTGTCTTCTAGTCTGGATTCCAACACTCTTGTCCCAAATGATTTGGTCTTTTGGATGATTCTTTTGAGTGTGTCTTGAGGGAACTTTTGAGTTTAATTCAGTATCTTCTATTGTCTTGCTCAGTTCATCATTATCTTGGTTCTCTTCTTCATGACCATCTGGAGGATTGCTGCATCTTATGCTTCTTGTTCTGTTTGGTAGATCTTCATCAAATATTACATCAATGCTTTCCACAATTTCGTGTAGTGTTTTTTTGTAGCACCTGTAACCCTTACTCTTGGATGCATATCCTAAAAATATTCCTTCATTAGCTCTTGCATCAAACTTTCCCAGTTTTTCATCATTATTTTTTATGAAACACTTGCTTCCAAAGACTCTAAAGTGCTTGATTGATGCTAGTTTACCATGCCATAATTCGTAAGGAGTGTTGTCACAGTTTGGTCTTAAATGAGCTTTGTTAATAATGTGAACAACTATGTGTACTGATTCTTCCCAGAAGGTTTGGGGAATGTTACTTTCTTGCATCATTGCTCTGGCAATCTGTTGTACTGACCTGTTTTGTCTCTCTACCACTCCATTATGTTGAGGTGTACCAACAATTGTAAACTGTTGTTTTATCCCATGTTCATTGCATAGGTCTACAAAATCATAGTCTGAGAATTCACCTCCCCTGTCTGATTTGATGCACTTTAGCTTGCATCCTGTTTTATTTTCTGCCAATGCCTTGAATATTTTGAATTTCTCAAGTGCTTCAGATTTATATTTTAGAAATGCTACCCACTTCAATCTGGTAAAGTCATCTATTATTAGCATGAAATAAGATTCTCCACTTGGTGCTTTAGTTCTTGAAGGTCCACACAGGTCCATGTGAACAAGCTGAAGAGGTCTACTTGTAGATAGTTTCTCTTTGTTCTTGAAAGATGTGCGGGTTTGCTTTCCTAGTTGGCAAGATTTACATATGGTATTTGAAGGCTTCTTTATGATTGACATATCTCTGATTGCATTCTTCTTGCTCAGAATTATGATGTGGTCAAAGTTTAGGCGCCCCAATCTTCTATGCCATAACCATGATTCATCAAGTTTTCTTAGGTGACATGCTTCATCCTCTTCTTTCACTATATAGACATTACTTTTTGTTCGAACACCTTTGATCACGAAATTTCCGGTGGTGATTGATCTATCTTCACAATCTTGGGCTCTAAAAATGACTTCACAGCCTTTATCACACATTTGAATGACACTTAGTAGATTTTCTTTCAGCCCATCCACAAATAGTACATCTTGGGCCTTTCCTCTTCCATTATCCAGATTGACTGAGCCTTTTCCTTTGATTTTCCCTGCTTTATCATTGCCGAATGTTACATTCCCAAATTTCTTTTCATCAAAGGTTACAAACTTGCTTCGATCTCCAGTCATATTCTTTGAGCATCCACTGTCCAAATACCATTGGTTTTTCTGATCTTGAGCTATTAGAGCCAGGTCACACTTATTCAACTTCTTTTTCCATTGCATGCATCCTTTTGATTGGTACCTTTCCTGAGAGGATGGACCACATTCTCTGAGAGGACATTTGTGACACTTGGGCCCGATTTGATGGCAGTCAAAGCATTTGATTATGTTTATGAATGAATTATGTACACAGGTGAATTATCCATTGTTTACCCATCTCCTTAAATTTCCATACATCAATCTTTTTCCATTCGTTCTGCACTCCTTGGCTTTATGGCCGAACTCCTTACAGTAAAAACAATACCCATAAAAAAAAATTAGCGTACCTGATGAAGGATTGTCTTCTCCATTTGTTAGCTTGAGGTAGTATTTTCACTTTTTGCATCCTTTGCTGGTTGGAATCAATTCTCCTTTTATGACAATATGTAGCAATATGTCCCAGTTTGTGGCAGGCATAACAAGTGACATTTTTCATAGGGGTGAAGAATCTCCTTTGATAGCTTCCAAATTTTATATATTTAGGAGTATATGAGCCTTTTTCAGTTGACTGTTTATTTATTTCGTTCTTTGTCATTTGAGGTTCTTGTTTCTCTTTACTTCATTGCAGGCTTCTACTTCTGTAGGAACCTTCTGAGATGCTTCATTATCGTTAACAACTTTTACAAAAATGATATTCCTATTATCTTTTTCTTTGACTTTACTTGTTTCTCCTTCATAACCTATCCCAGTTTTTATCAGAGGAGATCTTTGAGCATCTAGTATTTTATTCAACTTATCAGAGCTTGTCATTTGAGGAGTGTTTATTAACAATTTCCTTTGGGTGTTTTCTAATTTCTTCCTCAAGCATACTACTTCTTCTTCCAATTTCTCTTGCTTCTGAATTTTATCCTCAATTTTCTTAAGTAGAGTGTCTTCTACCGTCTTGGCTTCTTCAAGCTCTACTTTCAATTGAATGAGGTCTTGTGAATTTTGTTCTTCTCTTACATATTTGAGGAGAATGTCTTTTCATTTTCTGCACTTTAGTTTAAGTCTGTCTATTTCCTCTAGGGCACTTCTTAGCTCCCCCTCAAGATCAACTTCACCTTCTAGAAGGAATTCTTCAAGCTCTTTGTTTCGGGGAATATCACCCTAGAGGTTCATTGGGTTACAACCTCCATAGAGCAGGGGCATGCTACTTAACAGAGACTCACAAAACCATGCACGTTCAGAAAAACTAAACAGAGTAGAATGAGAAAGTTACCCGTAGGTCCTACGGTTGAAGAAGATCCCACAGGGTTCAAACCCCCAGCAACCGTCCTTCCTTCTTAACCTGAAAGACAAGAAGAAAAAAGCACAAAGGACTGGTTGTACAACATATATCTACTCTAAATGTCAGTAAGATTCATATAAAACATTAAATAAATCATAATGAATGCTTGTATAACAAATATTCTCATAAATATAAGCATACACTAACACGTTTATTTCGGGAACAGCATGGTACTTCTGTATTATAAATAGCATGTACAAAAATAACAGTGGAGAGATCACACGATCCTTCCACGGCCTTAAGCGGACGAGTAAATGCAGATCCGTCCCGACCAATGCACCATAAACTAGACTCAACTTCAAGCGGTGCATACGAGATGACATATAGGGAGATGAGCATCTCAATGAAGTAGGGTTTTCTATATTATTGGGAAAGTGCGGGGAGGCGAGAATCGGAACTTGGATAGGGAATATGGCAGCGAGAAATATCAGTAATTCTCTCTCTCTTAGGCCACTTGCAGGGGCTTTTATACTCCCCTCAAATAGTTTCAACGATTTGAAACGATTCAGCCACCGTGTTGGGAGTGGTTGAACTACGTGTCGACCCGACAGAAAATAGGGAATAATTATATATTTTAATTCATTTTAATGGCATGCACGGAAAAAGTCTGCATTTTGTACTCGCGTGTACCTTTTGGAAAATCACGAACCTCTAGTTAGTATGGGGATTTTATGCTGTTTTAAATGAATTTGTCCAAGTCTGTAGGAATGGGTGCCCAAAACCATCAAAGAAATCATGAATCATATGAAGGTGAGAAATGATGCTATAGCAGATGCCCCCTAATATATGAGGTCAGAAGGGGTACATGATGGCCGAAATGTATTATGCACATAGAAAGAACTTCGCAAGGACAAGAGAGGACTTCACCAGATTTCAGCCTGCCAAAAACCAATAAAAGAAACCAGAGAGTCAACTCATGCTGAGGCGGGCATACCCATGCTCAGTCAAAAATACATCATATGGAAAGTACTGAAATAGATCCAATATGTATACAAGTATAACTGAACTGAAAGTACATAGTGAATCATCTGAGCAGGGCCCGGAAATAAATCTGAATCAATGTCCAAATATCACATATAGAAAGCTGATCAAAAGATGGTGCAACTGGATGTCTGATCAAGTAACTGAATCTCAAAGTACCGGATCATAAGTGGTAGATCAAACGGTACAATCACGCAACTCGGGGACCAACATATAAGATGCTGCTGTGCTGAACTGCAACATATAAGGGTGGACGGCAACACTGGCAGAAACTGAAAGGACTATCAACAGTGAACCGAAAAATGCTGATACAACCCGAGGTCTTCACCGATCACAACAGCACAATTCTACACAATGGGAATAAATGAGCTGAAGTCGACCATGTGAGAAATCGTTGGATTACCAGGCAATGATGTTTCCCGTTAACCAACGCGAGACAACCCACCGATAATGATAATGAGTGTCAAGGTGCCCCAGTACAATCTGACAAGTGTGAATGAATGAGTTGAAGTCGAACACTTGAAAGAGTCTACCAATCAGGAGGCAATGATGAATCCCCACTGTCGATAGCGAAGAGTCTGCCACTGATGACTGCAAACCCTAAGGTACTGACAAAAAGACTCTAGACCTTATTCCCAGAGCAATGAGTCGGAGTCGATGGGAAAAGATCTTCTGGAAGGAAGGCATTAAGGTATCCCACATCAGTCCAGCGCGAGTGTAACCCGCAGGCCAAGATTTGGAAGGAATCGGACGAAGTAGAGTGACGGAACCAAAACCGAAGTACGTTTCCAACATGCATAAGATGAAGGCTATGCACGTGAAGAAACCCTCTCGAACCAAGCACAATGAAAGCCGACACAAGAGGCGAGAAATCCACCGATAGGGTCAAATGGAAATCAAGGTACCGCACGAATCCCAAGTGTGATAATGTGTGCCGACGTCGAACACAGGGGAAACCACTTTTACCAAAGACCCATGATGATGATCAAATGGCCGAGCACGAGGTCACCTATCAATGATGGAAACAGGCCCAAGGTGTACTCTAGATTTGCTCTCGCAGCAATGTGTCGTAGTCAATAAGAGACAAACCCACCAGCAAGAAGTCAATGGGGACCTTCTCAAACCAGCACGAGCAGAAGACCAAAACATCTGATTTGATCGAACAAGATACTGACAAGACCGGGAAGGCCGACCGAATAATGAGTCAAGAGACACCGCAGAATGGCCGACTCTGGCTAGACTTCCCTTGAACAAAAGCATGACTCATGATGACCATGGTAGTAAAAAGTGACACTGTATAAGTCTGTTATGCAGGAGGCAGAACAAAATCTCCATATGATTGGAAGAGATAACCAACCAGGGGAGGACTGACAAGTGAAACAAGGTAAAGGCTGAACCTAGGTCAAAAACTAAAACCATCCCAAATGTAGGAAATATATATAAGTATATGTGCTTTGTTCAAGGGCAACAAACTGACTCTGTACTGCCATCAAAACAATGAAGATACATCCCGTTCCCGCTCTTTTTGTCATATTTTATTTTTTTGTCTTTTTCATATAATAAGCCTGAAAAAGAATAAAAGAATGCTATGGTACAATGGATAGAACGAGTATCAAGAAATCAGATGCACTAGTTCCTGGGATAGGAACAATCCTATGCTCAATGCAAGGTGGCGAAAACTGGTAAGTGATACTCAGAGGAACGTTCCATCCATGGGTAAAAGGTATCAAGTCGTGATAGCTAAGTGCATGCAATGGTTAACTTGTACAAAAGTCAAGGTCAAAATTTGGCTTAAACATCGAGTCCAAATGAAGCTGGCTAAAGGCCAGGATAAACAAGCAGCCAATATGCAATGCAGTAATACAACTTAATGACACTGTGTACCTCTAGGGTAAAAAGCGTAAAAATGATATGATGAAGAAGAATGAAGTCTCAACATAAGACATGGCGGGACTAAAGAGGACTCCCGAGCCTACATAAAAAGCAGCATGGGCAAAAAAGTGATAGCGAGGAACTAACTAGGAAGCCCATGTAAAGGAAGGCTTCCATGAAGTCATGATTAAATAATCGCCGAGTGAAATGGGTAATAATACCATGCTCATGACTCGATGGGATCGACCCTAAGGCAAGTGATCAGTATGGAGGCTAGAATGCAAAATGCAACGGAATGTGATTTCCCTAACCTATATGCCAGTGAAGATCATATACCTGCCGTGCAGAGTCGGAAATCATGGATCAAAAAATCGGGAAAAATCTCAAGATTGTTAAAATGTACCTGAAAATATACCAAATTGGGCACTTCCAAGCAACCGAGTTATGCAACTTAAGATAGATCGAAAAAATAGGCATAAGGAAATTTTTCGAAAATTTTCAATTTTTTAGCCATAAATAGACAAATTACCTCTCATTTGGTTCATTATTTCATAGCTGATTTGGAAAAAGTGCTCTGGAGAAAAAAACTTCTTTCGTCAAATCAGGAACAACAGACCGTCGGAACTCAATGAAACTTCAGGTAGGCTCCTTAATCATCCTGTTTATTCATTTTTCCCGTTTGGAAATTAAAATTAAGTGATTTTTTTCTTTAAAACCCTTGCTAAAATATGCGTACTTGTGCATACGCGGGTTCATTGAAGGCAAGTCGCGTATACATGCGACTGTGCACAGGAAAAGTCGCGTATGCGCAGGTTCGAATGCAAAAAAGCATGGCTAATGCATAATTTGATGAAATTTCTCAGGATGACTATCTCATGGAGGGAACGTGAGCATAGCACAATAGACCAATAGGTCATGCAAGATCGCGTAGCGCAAAATATCCTCCGAAATTGTGGATTGTTCAAATTCTTTAAAATGCCAAATATGAAAAGCAATGTGAGATTGCTAGAAATGCTTGTGAATTACTAGGACCCAGATCAGGATTGCTTCATAATTGATCAGATGCCAATACGCATTGAAGTGGAAGACATATATTTCATTACTGGACTCTCCCGAAGGGGAGAACCAGTAGACTTGCACGGGAAGCCCCTGGGAGGGTTAACCGTGGAAGACTATGTCCACGTGTATTGCGTACCGGGTTCCAAAAAGGTTGGAACACAGATTTCCATTAAAGATATGAGGGATTTGCACATGAAAATCCTCCTTTTCGCCATCAGCAGAGTGGCAGGATCCGCCTCTCTACATCAGGCATCCAGGACGCAAATGTTGGGAAAAATACTGAGAGGGGGGGTGAATCAGTATTTACTGCATATTCAAACTTTCACTTTTTCTTGCTTCTAAAATGCATACGCTACTTTCCTGAACCAGACTTGCGTATATACGCGGATACCCTTTACGAAACTCGCGTATACACAGATATCTATTTATGTCATTAATTCTTCACTTAAATTATTCCTTCATTTATTCATCGATATTCCAATGTATCTACCCTTGAGGCGCATTGCATGTTCGCCTAGATGCTCGCCTCATCTCAGATCTAATCACTCCATAAACAGATCCAGCAGATACAAGTACATTTCAGATCTAAAGATCCCACTTCATCATTTCTTCATAAGTGCTTCATAGATTCAGATCTATCATCAATCCTTTACCCTTTCCATACAGATATACTTCATAGAGAAGTATTCATTCAAGCTCAGACATCTTGCTCCCACACTCATGATTTGCACAATGAATTTCTTCTCCTTATATATGATTACCCTTTGTCAATACCATGAGCCCCTTTTTCAATACCATGGATCAAAACAATACCATAAGCCCAAAACTATCTGGACGGGGTCAATTTAGGCGGATCATTACCCAATACAATGGGTCAATACCATGGTGGTTACCCTTGGTTTTGCACTTTTTGAGCGCTTTAGCCCATACGCTACTTGGCACGTTCCTTTCCGCGTGTATACGCGACTTCCCCTAGGCCAATCCGCGTATACCAAGAGACATGCCTTTTTTTTTTCATCATTCTCTGAGTACATTCTGAAATCCTTTCTTCATTGCCTACTGTAAATACTGTAGATACATCAGATTTCCTTCATCAAGGACATATTCTATCAAACACAACTTCATCAAGCAAGTTGTCATCATCTTCATCAAGTGGGTTTCCTTTCAAGTACAACACTCAACATCATATCATCAACAATCATCATATCACTTCAGATTTACATCATTTAACAAGTCCATCAAGTCAAGCATAACTTCATCAGGTGGAGTGCCATCAAGGACAATACATGTCAACAGTCGCACGTCTTCATCTTCATTCAGTGGGTTGCTATCAAGGACAACACTCTGCATCATATTTCCAACGAAGAATGAGCATAGTTGTAGAGTGTTTGACTCATGTGTATGACTGGTGCACAGCCCTTCTACTGAACATGAAACAACAGCTGACCTCTATTCGCCAAGCAAAGACCAAACATTTTGGCTATGGGACCATTTTGACAACATTCTTCTTTGAGAGGATTCCAGCTTTGAGACCCAGAGTCATCTCGACTATCAGTAGCCCGCGGGACCCAAGAATTGCCCGTTGGGCAGACATGATGAAGAGACTGGGGGGTAGTGAGGTACCCCGGACCACGTGGGACGATGAGTTCTTCCTGTGGTGGGGAGAACAGATCATCACAGTGGATGACTATCCCTATGCCAGGATGGATTTTCGTGGAGATCCAGATCTAGTTCTTCCACCTGGCACAGCATGGGGAGCAGTTGGTAAGTTTTGCAAAAAAAAATTTGACTTATATAATTTTTTTGGATTTTTTCAAATATGAATGAAAAAATGAAAAACATGTTTTTGATTGGATTCATAATGACTGACAATTAAAAATGATCATGTTTCAGATGTTGGACCAGTTCGTCCTGAGGGTCTCCCACGCCATAAGCGTCGCAGGGGCGAGGCAGAGACAGTGGATTCTGACAGGACTCTCCAGGCCGTGCAGAGAAACTTGGAGGGATTAACCCGCCAAATCCCTATGGCTGCCGTGGAGGACTTGCCGGAAGCCATCCAGAGATGGGTGGTAGGAGTACCACGAGACTGGGTTAGATTATTCCGCCGTGTGGCCACTGCAGTTACGTTCTATAGGAACATGACTTCTGGGCAGGGTCCTCAGGAGTAGACAGATTTTATGTATTAGATGACTGTATATTCTTTTTTGAGACTGAACATGATGGGGCATAAGCCCAAGTTTTGTACGAGATTATGGATCCATATTTTGTAAAGTTTTTGACACTCCGATGATATATATACAGCGATATTTGATGTGATGTGATAAATGTATCAAATGTATGATGTTTTTGATGATAAAAAATTTATTGTATGGAATGATTAATATGCCAATCCAATGCTTGATTAGCTAATGAGTCAGCAAACCAATTGTCAGCTCGAGGAATATGAATGAAAGTTAAAAATTGAAATGACCTTTGTAACAAACGTACCCTCAAGAAAAATCGTAATAAAAATGGATCTCATACCCGATAAGTGTTGTTCAACTGCGACACCACTAGCTGAGAGTCCAAGAAAACTACCAACGAATCAACACCCAAAGATATTGCCTCTGAGAGTAGATGAATGACTGCAGTGTATTCTGCTATATTATTGGAAGCAGGACCAATGCAGACCCCTCTTGATACCAACAGCTGACCGGAAGGATAATGAAGCACCCAAGCCGCGGAAGCTAAGTTCCAGGTGTGTCTACTAGCACCATTGGCGAAACCAAAATGACTCATGACATCCAACACAACCTGCCAAAGCAGATCAAAAACATCACCAACTCATCAAAAATCGAAAATCAATCAGATATGTACTTGTGACCTTTTGCCGAAGGCGGGTTACAAGTAGTATAATCAATACCCCACTTTGTAAAGGGTCCAACAGTAACGACTGGAAGAAGTGGAGCTGGATGAGCACGCATTTTTCGAGTATAAACCTGACACGGATGAAACTTTTTGACCGATTCAATACAATCTTTGAAAATCGAGGGCCAAAAGTATCCAGCACGCAAAATCTTTTGGGCTGTAGCAAGCCCAGATAAATGACCCCCACAAGCTCCACTATGAGAATCATTGAGCACAGCCTCAGCTTCTTCGAAATTTAAGCAGCGTCTTAGGATTGAATCAACCCCTCGATGGTACAAAGCATCACCAATAATCAGATAATTCTTGGCCAAGTGACGCAGTTTACGACGCTCATCTTTCGAAAAAGTAGAGGGAAACTTCGCAATCTGGAGATATACAATGATATCCCCGTACCAAGGATCCTGTGGAGAGATTAGAAACAAGTGTTCGTCCGGAAAGGACTCATCATAGATCATCTCCTCTCCACAGGGCAACTCGAAGATCAATTCCGCAAAAACTAATGACTTCTTGGATTTGGCAGACATGAACTCTAGATCAAATTCCTGTAAAATCACAATCCATCTATTATATTTGCCCCCAATCACTCGCCTGCTGAGGACAAACTGAAATGGATTGGCTGCTGCCAAGACATAAGTTTTGCGAAGAATAATATAATGCCGGAGTCGCTGTACATCATGAACTGCTGCCAAGGCTAACTTTTCTATCGGGGTGTATCGCAGTTCAGGTCCTACCAGTCCTCGACTAAGGTAGTAAATAACATGCTCAGCCAGAGCATCATCCTCCTGAACCAGAACCATACCAATGGTAGATTCTGCTGTAGCCAGATACAAAAGAAAATCTCCGCTATAATCGGGTGGACTCAGTAAAGGAGCAGAGGTCAATGCCTTTTTCAAGGCATCGAATGAGCGTTGAGCGTAGTCATCCCAAAGAAAAGGAACTCCTTTCTTCAACAGTCTCATATATCCCTTTGTAATCTCAGCATAGTTAACGATAAACCTCCGAAGAAAATTAGACTTTCCTTGGAGACTTTGAAGCTGACGGATTGAAGACGGGGGAGGCAACCGAAGTATTGCCTCAACCTTGAAGGGATCTACCCTTATCCCTTCCCTAGACACAATAAATCACAACAGCCGACCGGATGTAACCGCGAAAACGCACTTGTTCGGATTCAATCGAATTTTATAAAAACGACATCTTTCAAATATTTTCCGGAGGTGACCAGGATGATCCATCCTCTTTCGAGAATGAGCAGCTAGATCATCTAAGTATGCCTCGATAATCTTCTTGATGTCGTGGAAGGCGTAAGACATGGCCCGTTGAAAGGTAGCCCCAACATTTTTAAGACCAAAAGGCATCTTCTTGTATGCAAACGTACCCCAGGGACAAATGAATGCAGTCTTATGTTGATCTTCAGGACGGATAGTAATTTGATTATATCCGGAGAAACCGTCCATGAAGGAGAAAATCTCGTTATCGGCACACTCGTCAATGATCTGATCGATGAATGGTGTGGGGTAATTGTCTTTAGGACATGCCTTATTTAGGTCTCTGAAATCGATGCACACTCGAATCGTTCCTTGCTTTTTATCTACGGGAACGGGGTTTGAAACCCATTCAGTCAGAGGAACAGGGAAAATGAATCCCGCCTTAAGCAGCTTTTCAACTTCAGCTTTGATAGCTGTTGCCTTCCTAGGATTGACCGGATGAAGTTTTTGCCTGACCGGCTTAGCGTTTTCATACATCTTGATCTCATGCTGAACGATAGATGGGTCTATGCCAGGCATTTCCTCATAAGACCAAGAAAATACATCCCTATACTCTTTAAAGATCTCGGTATAGATTTGAACCTCTTCACGGGAATATTCAGATCCAATGAAGACATTCTCGATAATATTGGGATCCCTGGAAATGTTCATCGAGATAGTAGGAGAGATCACAACCATGTTCCCTTCAGCATAAACCTGTGCTGGTGCCAAAGGGTTCAAGACTGGGTGAACATGACCAGGAGACTGAGGACTTGGAAAACTAGTTTCAACTTCGTTTAAGTCAGGTAGGAAGTAAGACCGATGATGCAAATCATCCCACGGTCTATCTATACCAGTCATGGCTTCCAGGATCACCTCTTCAGATGGAAGAGTGGTATCAAGACAATCCTGGGCCGAAGAAGAACTAAGCGTCCAAGCCGGAGCCACATCACCATCCAACTCTTCCGGTGAAAGAGGAGCTGGAACGGATTCTGCAGTGTCAACAATAGACTGATATGCAATCTCAGCTGCAGAAATTGGAAATGCCATTCCGCCCACTTGACCTTCCGCTAATGTGGTAGTAGGGGAAGGTAAGGTCCAAGGGTTCGAAAAATAATGAGTTCGAAAGAACTCTCTTCGAAGGGGAGCCTTGGAGGATGAAATAGCATTAATATGCACCGTAGGAGGAGGAAGATCGAAAGAACCCATCAGGGAAGAATACATTCCAACTCCTAGATTCTCAACAGGCGCCTTAGTATTATCCAACTTAGGAACGGATGAGTCAGAAGGCGCATTCAGGTCTACCTGAGGACAGTCCAGTTGATCCACTGTGACAATCCTCCCTTCGTGGGGGAAACATACAATTCGAAATAATGAGGATGCAATGGCATCCATCTCATAAATCCAGTTCCTCCCCAACAGAAGGTTGTAGTCCAAGGCTGCATCCACTACCTCAACCTCTATATTGACGATTTTTCCCCCAACACAGATGGGCAAAGCCGGGACAATACCATGGGGTCTGTGAGAATGACCATCGAACGCAGTAAGAACAGTGCTAGATGGAACAGCTTTGGGAGATCCAAGTGTCTTCCAACATGCGAGAGACATCACACATGTGGAAGCACCCTCATCAACGACCGTTCGAAAGATATTGCACTTCCGATACGACGATTTAATATGAAACGCCATGTGATGAGGAAGTCTCTTCTTAAAATTAGTCATATCAAAAGTAATCAGAAGAGAATTTTTCGAATCAATAGCCCCAATGGCAGTGAGCAAAGCACTGCGCTGAGCCGGACAAGACTGGAGTACCTCTAAAGCTGACATAGCACAAGGACTCTGTGCCAGATCTTCTACAATCGAGTAGTTCTGGGCAGCCCTCGCATTTGGATTGATCGTTGACCGCTTAGAAGATGCTTTTGGCATCCGAGGCATAGACTCAACAGTAGGCTTCGTAATGTGAAGCGGCTCAGTAGCATCAGGAACTTCCTTAGCTTTCGAAGACTCTTCTCCGCCATATTCACGGGATCTCGTAGCGATATCCGCGTGAGCACTCATCATAAAAATGTTCGATGGAATTTCCCCTTCCTGGGTGCCCCCAGAGGAAGCCCCAGGATTTTGGTTCGCGCCAGCAACTAATTGCTGCCCTTGGGGAAAAGGGTTTGTTAACACAACCTGGGAACTAGAAGAACCCTGCTGAGCTAACAAGCGCTGAGCATCCTGAATTTTAGGGCAAAGGTGTGTGAGATGGTCTCCAGCACAAAGCTTGCATGGAAACTTCACTTTCTTTTTCTCTTTTTGACCCTCACCAACACGCTCGTTGGTTTTATTTGCATTTCCCTTCCCGTTCTTGCCCTTCTTCTTGTTATTTCGTCCCTTCTTCTTCCCATCGGATTGTTGATTTCCTTTGGGATCAGAAGTTTGGATAGCATTTATGGACAAAGACTGGGAAGGTGATGAATCAGCAGGCACAGCCTGACCAGAAGGAGCAGATTGTAAAGACAACTGCTGCAATTGAGAAAGCAGGCTGGCTGCACTACTATTGACCGATCCGACAAGCCCGTCACCATGCGAACCAGGTTTGGGTTTCGATAAATCCAATTTGGAGCGAGGAGCATTGGGCAAATACTTATAAAGCATCCCAGACTGAGAATAGATCAATTCTAACTGTTGGGCCCTAAAGATGGCCTGCTCCTCAGAAAATACCCCAGATAGGGATACATCTTTTGAAATATTTGACTGCAGAGATTTCAAAAAACACTCGAGAAGGAACTCACCTGGAATATGGGCTTTGATAAGCCTCTTCCTTCTCCTCCATTCCTGAATGTGATCAGAAATGTGAGTTGCCTCATCCTGCTTAAAATTAGCCAGGAGTTTGGTCCCAGCCTCATATCTGACAGGCAACTGAAAATGGTTAAGAAAAGTGACAGCCAGTTCTCCAAATGTGGTGAAACTGCCCCCAGTGAGCTCTATATACCATTTGGCAGCATTCCCAGTTAGGGTGCGTTGAAATAATCTCAACCTAATCGAGTCATCGATCAGGGAGTTCGAAGAGCACCATAAGTGGAAAGTGGTGATGTGGTCCGCCGGATCCTCCCCATTCTTACCTTCAAACTTTGGAATGTCTGAAGGAAGTTTGGTCGGGACCGGAGGCCACCCCGGACTATAACGAATCGGGTCATTAGTCAACTTCGACAAATCTGGCAAGTTTAACGTTGCTAGAAAAGGTAAGCGAGGCGGAGCCTGAGGATTCCATCCTTGATGGGATGGATTCCCAACATTCTGAAAAGAATAGCCTAGATTTGATGAGGCACCAGGTTTCCAGAAAGGAATTGTAGAAAATGGAGAAGAACCTCCTCCCCACGCCGAGTTACCAAAGCCCAGACCAGTTCCCCCCGCTGAAGTATTGATTGAAGAGGAAAGCCCCTGGTAGGGGTTTCAAGCATTAGACAGAGGAGAAAAAGACTGATAAGCACTCGATGAAGGGAAAGAAGCATTCCCTTGATGACCTGCGTAAAACTGATTCCCTGCCCCCACTGTAGTAAAGACAGGATTCCATCCCGTAAAAGTAGTCGAACTTTGCCCCCCAGACCAAGGGTTGAAACTCTGGGTCTGGGACGTAAACGGAAATGACCCTAAAGAAGGATTGGAACTAGGAATATGCCCAGTCCCAAAGGGGAAACCCTGAAACGAAGCTGATCCACTAGCCATGTTAGACATGGGCGTAGATCCAGCTGAAGCAGCAGAAAAGGAAAAAGAGGGATTTCCACTAAAGGACATCCCTGAACAGAAGGGACCAGAATGAGAAGCATGTGCTTGGGTGAACCCAGAGCCAAACACAACAACACTAGAAGCAATCGAAGATGAAGCAACAGTGCCCCCTGCTTCGACAGAAGCAGGAGTCTGAATGCCTGCAGCACTCACGACAGAAGCCGCGTTCCCAGTCGTGGCCATCGAAAGATAAGAATGATACGGAAGATCCGGCGGTCTCTCAGACTCCGGTCCGATGTACTGAATAACAAACGGATAATCAGGAGGAAGAGGAGATGGACCTGTAGCAGGAGGCTCAGGTATATCTTCTATCTGAAAATCTTCTTCCTGAGGAAACAAAACTCGCGAGGTGAGCGAAACGCTCCTCTCGGGACCGACACCAGAATCAGCTATGAAACCTTCAGACCTTGGTGGAGGATCTCTCTCCACAGCGTCAGACTCCACAGGGTGGTAACCACCTGCTAAATCGCTCCTACGCCTTCTCGAAGAAGGCTCTGGACTCTCGGGAGATAACCCCCGGATTCTCCTCGAACGTCGAGGCGCTTGATCAGCCACTTTTATAGATTTTATAAATTAGACTCAAAAAAGTGAAAAGCTAGGCAAGCTAGGAGCAAAGAGCACTCACTAAAATGAAAATCCCTGAGAAACAGCAAGCAAACAGCCTCCAAGTATTTCCGCTCCGGGTGATGAGGACCGGACACCAAAATACAGGAAAGCGAAGTATAGGGCCTTCCGAAAGCAGTCTGGGATGATTAGGGCCCATAACAACTAGCGAAGGTATCAGAAACAGTTACGCCGACCTCCTAACGACAACCTTTGCCGGCTCAAGCACCCAAGCTTTGCAAGGGCACCCCCCAGAAGTACTGCTGAAAGTGATGCGACGTCTGCCTCAGGTACCACGGGTATTCCCCCCCGCAGTCACCTGTGTGGAACCTAGGAACAACAACTATGGACACCAATCCATATCAGAAGCTGGGCGGAACGGTCTTGAGGTTAGATTCAGCTAATCGGAGGGGGGGTATCCCTCTTCTTAACCTTCACTTCCCCTCGCGCTTGACTCTCGGATGAGAGCTTTCCCAGTCCACCTCACGGAGTTGGATTTCTCTCAATTAATCAACTTCTATGTTTGTTTGAGCGGCCTTGGAGAGTTAACTCTCCACTCACCTATTCCAAGGCCCTACAACCTAGCTAGTTGGTGATTGACACTTAAAAAACTTGCTAGTTGATTTTAGATTAAATCGCTTATTTTAATGGCTGTTATGTTAAGTCACAAGGATATGGAGATGAAACTTATGGTGTTTTGACGCAAAAGAAATTAATAAAAACTTAACTACATGCAAATCCAGTTCTTTGTCTTTCGATGAAGAGCAATCTCTATACAGGTTCTACGAGACTAAAAAATTGTATTTTTTTTTCTTTTCAAATAGCAAACTCACACTCACAAAAACTAAGAAATTGACTAAATGATTAAATGCACCTAATGCAAATCACTACAAGCATGTAAATCCCAAGATGCAAATCTCTTAAAGCAGAGTGAAATTCCCAAAAAGTCCTTCAGTTTTAACTCTTCTTTGGTTGCCCAAAAGCTAGTTCTCGAAATCAAGAACTCTTAAAATGAAGACACCAAGAACACTTAAAAACAAGAAGAAGAAATCAAATGACAACTCCTCCTCACGATCAAGCCAAAAACTAAAAGCAAGAAACCTCACAAAAGCTTCAAAAGTTATGGCAAACGAAAATGAAAATGCAACAACAAAAGCAAATAACAAGTGAAAATGTTTTTTAAGCCTTTGAAATGCAAAAAACAAAAAGCAAAGCAAATGTTTTTTGAGCTTTTTAGTTTTATAGAGAAAGAGCTCGAAAAGACCAAGCACAACTATCAAAATCCAAACCAAAACGGGACCGAATTTCAAGCACAAACTTCAACAATGCTCCCAAACCTTATAAAGCTAACTCGTAGCAAGATCAATAAGAGAAAAAGAAGACCAAAAACTCAGCCACTCAGCCTAGACAAATAGTGCAAACTCGTCGCAAACAAAAACTCCAAAGAAGCAAGAAAAGCTCTTCAAAAGTTGCAACAAAACCTAGCCTATGGAACTCAATAAAACCAATCAAAAACAAAGCAAAAATCGTAAGGCGAAGCACAACACCAAGATAGGAGCGAGTCAGTGAGCAAAAGCTCTCTGTTCTGATAAAGCAGAACAGCCAAGAATGCTCAGAAAGCGATCTTGGAACTCAATCCAGAAGTGCCAGCACCAGAAACAACACTTTGCCAAAAAGACTAGTTTTCAATCAAACGAAAGAGAGAAAAGACATGAAACCACTTCCTTCACAATCCAGTAAGTACAGAGACACTGTAGAAACAGGTCTCCGCAGTCAGAAAGGACCAAAAAGTCAAGAAACTCAAAAATTCAAAATCTGCCTAGGTATACGCTACTTCACAGCTATGCAACAAGCGTGCATACCCGTCTGTGCTAAGGGAAACTCGCGTATACGCGGGTTCCTTTAGACAAACCTGCGTGTATACGCGACTGTGTGCAGAAAAAAGTGCATATGCAAAGGTAAATAATGAAAAAACAAAAAGAACAAGCCTGGAAAAGACACCAGGACTTTAGACTGACTGCAAGAAAGTAAACTGGACTGCAAATGAAAGTTAAAACTGCTGGAATCCTACCAAACAGCTGAAACAACCCAATAGGAGAATCACAAAAATGTGATCCCCAGCGGAGTCGCCAGTTCTGTTTTGGGGAATATCACCCTAGAGGTTCGTTGGGTTACAACCTCCACAGAGCAGGGGCATGCTACTTAACAGAGACTCACACAACCATGCACGTTCAGAAAAACTAAATAGAGTAGAATGAGAAAGTTACCCGTAGGTCCTACGGTTGAATAAGATCCTGCAGGGTTCAAACCCCCAGCAACCGTCCTTCCTTCTTAACCTGAAAGACAAGAAGAAACAAACACAAAGGACTGGTTGTACAGCATATATCTACTCTAAATGTCAGTAAGATTCATATAAAACATTAAATAAATCATAATGAATGCTTGTATAACAAATATTCTCATACATATAAGCATACACTAACACGTTTATTTTGGGAACAGCATGGTACTTCTGTATTATAAATAGCATGTACAAAAGTAACGAGTGGAGAGATCACCTGATCCTTCCACGACCTTCTAGCAGACCGTCGTCTGGATCCGTCCGACCCTTGCCTCGCTAAGACTCCTTCCAAACTGGTGCATACGAGATGACATATAAGGGGATGAGCATCTCAAGGAAACAAGGGTTTCCTATAATGAACTGGGAAAGTGCAGGAGGCACGGGGAATCAGACTTGGATAGGGAATACCAACAGAGTATAATATCAATAATTCTCTCTCTCTCTTAGGCCATACACATGAGGGGTTTTTATACTCCCTCCAAGTAGTTTCAGCAGTTGGAAACAGTTGGCCACGTGCTGGGGTGGTTAAACTACCTGAGTAACCATCAACCCATCCCGAAAATAGGGAATGATTATATATATTTTAATCATTTTTAATGGCATACGCGGAAAATTCTAGCTGTACTCGCGTATACACGCGGAAAATCACGGGCATAGTCGCGTATGGGGATTTTTACACTGTTTTTAAGTGAATTTGTCCAAGTCTGTAGGAATGGGTGCCCAAAACCATCAAAGCAATCATGAATCATGTGAAGGTGAGAAATGATGCAATAACACTCTTCCTTGGCCATCAATAAAAATTCAGAGGTTCCTTCTTCATTTGAGGTTCCATCTGAGTTTTCATATGCATTGCTATCTTGCTGAGCATAAAATGATTTTCTCTTGTATCTATTCCTTTTCTGCCAGTTATTTGTTTTGGTTTGCTTTGTTTCTTGAGTGTGATTCTTTGTTTTCTTATGAGGGCACTTAGAAGCATAGTGCCCAACTCTTCCATAGTTAAAGCATTTAAATGGAAGTTTACCTTTATATTTGCCTGAGCCTCTATCCAATTTTCTGACAAATTTGGCCTCTTCTTCATCAGAGCAAGAGCATATATCTTATTTTTCTTCTTTTTTCTTCTCTCTCTTAAAGGCTACCTCCCTCACATTTGACTTCCTTTGTGGTAGTCTCATCTCATAGGCTGTTAAGTTTCCAAGTAATTGGTTCATGGTCAAAGTTTACCAATCAGATGTTTCTTCTATGGCAGAAACCTTGGGGTTAAAGCTGGATGGTAAATATCTTAGAATCTTTTGAACAATTACACATTCTTTTATGGTTTCTCCTAGAGCTTTCATGTTATTCACAATTTCTGCAACCCTTAAGAAGAAACTGGCAATGTCTTCATCATCATTCATTTTTATATTTTCAAACTGAGCTCTATAGACTTGTAGTTTGGCTATCTTCAACTTTTTGTCTCCCTCATGGATGCCTTCTAATGTATCCCATATTTATTTGGCAGTCTTGTTGTGCATTAATTTGATAAATTCTGCCTCACAGAGTCCACTTAAGAGAGCATTAATGGCTTTTGCATTAGCTACAAAATCTATTTTGGCATATTTCTCTGAGTCAGACTCCTTTGGGGCATATCCCAATTCCACAGTAGCCCAAACTTCTATTCCTAGAGACATTATGTACGTCCTCATTCTTATTTTCTAGAAGGCATAATTCGTACCGTTGAACAAAGGGTCTTTATTAGTTGAGCATCCTTCTAGACTAACCATCCTGGGGACCTAGGATCTCCTTCCTGCTGTTAAACTGATACAGAAGGAACCGGCTCCGATACCAATTGTTGAACCCTTGGTTAAACTGAGAGGGGGGGTGAATCAGTTTAATGCAGTCATGTTCTTATTAAACTTTCTTTTATACTCATTCACATCCTCATTTTGTGATCAACTTAATATACAATGGAACAACAATATTAATAAGAGAGTAGCAGGTATTAAGCAGAATAAATACAGAGTATCAACACATAATCATCATGCATATAGACAACAGATATAAGTGGAAACCCATAAGGGAGAAAACCACATCTTATTATTGCTGTGATGCAAAGGAAAGCTCCAACTCCCTCTCACCATTGATTTTCTGTAGGCTCCTACCTACAGGAGGCTACAACCTCAATTCTGTAAGCTACAACTTGCAAGGAAGCTCCAACTCCCATCTATTTTTTGCAGGCTACAACCTACAGGAGGCTCCTACCTCAGCTAGCTACAATTGACATCTATCAAGCTACAACTTGATATGGAAGCACCAACTTCCTCACTCTTTCATAAAAAAAACGCATGCTGATTTACCTAGATATAAGCTCTGTTCTGTTCCTTCTTCACTGCTGTCCACTAGCCTTCATATCTGCCTTATATCATCTTTGAATCTTCACAGCTTCTCTATATGCTCCTCCTTCTTCTTAACCTCTCTACCTCATTTCTTCATTCTCTCTCCATACCCTATGCATATCTATGTGATATCATTTATAGAGTTCACCTCATAAATGTTTGTATTCCATAGGGAATTCGAAGTGAATATGTATGACTCTTTGCCTTCCACCTTCTCGTTTTCTTGCCTAGCATATTTAGAAAAATATAACAATATGTATACATTTCAATATTACAGTGGGGTGTTTATTTTCCCACGGAGACTTTCCTTTGCATCACAAACAATATAAAATTAATTAAAACATTTACATTTACATTTGCAACAGATATATCTCATTCAACCCTTTTAGTTCTCAGCTCACTGTATGTTTGTATTTTCTGCTACTTTAGTGTAACAATTTTGCATACCTATGTTCACTACAACTTTGTGTACCTTTTCATATCAGATTTTGAAATCTGATCTACTTTCATTCCTCATCGCACATTCAGATTTAAAAAAAAATATTCAATTATCATCAGAGCTATCCTGCTCTGATACCACTTGATGGCAGGATACCCCACCAAACCCACAATCTACACTCTCTTGTGCCTATAAAACTGCATTTGAATTTTTTTCCCCAAATAATTTTAAATCTGGGAAAACTCTAACATAAATGCGGAAGCTTCCTTCAAAAATTTGATGGTTACAAAACCAACATGTACAACCCAGATTTAATTATCTTATACGGAATATTTCTATTGGGATGGTTATAAACCATGTTCTAAAACCCATCTTATGATAAATTGAATAAATATTCGAATTTCAATTTAAACCAAAAGTTTAAACTTCGGCTTTCACCCTTTATGAAAAATGCGAATCACCATTTGAATTTTATAATCCAAACCAACATCTATATATGGTTTTTAATATCTCAACTTCAATTGAACCAAGGCATTAGCAATCAACGCATACCTTAGATTGACCCATGACTTATTCATCTTATACAAAGTCGACTTTGGATTAAAACATTGATCAAATGCATCAACGCATATATGCATAATGTTTATATACACACCCATTCAAATAACTTCGGCCACCATTCCATTATGTCACGTTAACATTTCCACTTGGTTTAAAAACCTCAATTGTCAGCAATTTTGGGTCCCACAACAATTCGACTTACCTTTGCGCTAACCCATATGCAGCTCCATGATGCGAATGCCATTGATTCCCCAGAACCATTCAATCGAATGAATATCACATTATTTATGCTTCGGTGGTTTAACATCCAAAAACTTTGTGAAATTCGTGGTTTTGGATTACCACCTTTACCTTACGTGTCAAGCAGAGACCCTTATCTCATTTTGTTTATTCCGCTTACCATTTTTAAGGAATGCGAGACTGCTGGTTTCGAACTCTAAAGCTGCCCTCACTATTTTGGTCGCCGTTGACTCACAGTTCCATGCACACCTTCATTGTTATTTTCTCCTGGTTGCATCTCTTCGGTTCTCATTTAAATGCAATCCAATTGCATCTTGATTCTGCCATTCTTCAGACTCCAATCCGATTCTGCTACGCCATCATACTGACTCTCGCCTTCATCAAATACGCCATCAAAGTTCCACTTTCATGGCTTTATCGCACCATTCTCCCAATGTTGCTCCATCGATCTTCTTCCACGATCCCTGCAGTTCGAGATTTCAACCAAATGTGCCTCCACACACATAAAATCGATAATCCAAATGTTGAATTCTGAAATTAAAATTCAGTTCCTTTGTTGCTGTCATTGATCCTTCCAGTGATCGATGACTACAAGCCTCCCACAGTTTTCTCACAGATATATATAATCTTTATCACATTCAAAACCATAATGTCGACATTAATCATGTCTCGGAGACCATCAATTCCTTCAATATATACACAAAATATCCAATTCGAACCCTTGCCACAGAGTTTATTCAAAACTGTTTATAAACCCTGATCAACTCACATATGTAATTAAATCATCAATGCATAGATAATTGCACACCACAACATCGACATGACTGTCGATTTCTTCAATAACACATAGGACCCATTTAAAACCCCAATTACAGAGTTTCACCATACTGGTTCTCATACAATTTCTTATTGAAATCAAAGATCATTCACATAGAATTTAAGTCAACAATATCCATATAATGCTGAAACAAATCCTTTTATATACACAACTGAATTTACTTACAAAACCTCTTGTTTGACCAGATATTCAATTCGATGGCCTCTCTACCTCACTACTCTGCACAACCCCTCTTGAATAACTCCTTTCTTCTCCTTTGCCATCAATGACAATATTTCCAACATAGATCCTATATAAATGAATTTTTATGTTCTGCACTACGGAAAGAGAAAGGAAAGTTGAAAGTGCCAGACCCCATTTAGTGGATTCAGGGATCTTCTTTACTGTTTAGGTAATGAATGAAATGAAATAGCTTCAAGAGAGCATTTCATTGTCCATAAAGGTTGGGTCCTGCTTGTAAAACACTCGTTCTTTTCATCTTTAGAGCTGGTAAATCTAGCTGGTGAATGTTCTATCTGAAGCCCGTGACTAATGCTTTGATATTTCCTTATGACTTGATTTCTCGAGTGCTTGCCTACACGAGGAAGGCAATTTGAAAGTGCCAGATCCCATTTAGTGGATTCAGGGATCTTATTTACTGCTTAGGTAATAAATGAAATGAAATAGCTTCAAGAGAGCATTTCGTTGTCCATAAAGGTTGGGTCCTGCTTGTAAAAAACTCGTTCTTTTCATCTTTAGAGTTGGTAAATCCAGCTGGTGAATGTGCCCTCTGAAGCTCGTGACTAATGCTTTGATATTGCCTTATGAATTTCTTTCTCGAGTGCTTGCCTACATGAGGAAGGCTAGGGGAATAGGACTAGCTTTTATACAATTATGGATATGGGAGACGTAGAGCATGAATAACCAAACTAAGGTGGCAGGACCCATTATAACCCCAACAATAAGCAATAACTTGATAGGCCTCATGAGCACTACATGCCACCCTTTCTCTCGCTAATTTATGTTGGATGCCTAAGTCAGTCCCACATATTTGAGGGCACTGTTGAAAAAATAACCTTATCAAAATGAAAAAACCTCGTTGAAACATGAAATTTCCACTTTGTGACCTCTCTTGAATCACAAGTTCCAGGGAAAAGCTGCTTCTCAGTCTCCTCTTCCAGTTCCCTACCACTTGGTGGCTTCCACCTTGCTAGCATAAGCCTCACTAGACTACTATGCACTCTTTTTATGCTTTAAATTTCATTACCTTTTGCTGTAAGTTGTATGTTGAATTTCTGGTAGTATGATATGCATTCGGTTCCTGCAGTTGTTACTATTCCTGTGGATCCATCAATTTCATCCCCTCTAGCTGATTCTCGCCTGGTGCATGGAAGTTTACCACCACTGTTAAGCATATGCCGTTACTGAGCCTTCTCTCAATTCCTCAAAGCTGGAATGATTGAACTAGAACTACTGCTGTAATGTGACTACATATTGTCTTTTATACTGTTGTAATGTATTTCTGTATGAGACAGAATCTGTTCTTTTGTAATTTGGTCCTACATATTGTCTTTTATACTGCTATAATGTATTTCTGTAATGTGACTACATATTGTCTTTTATATGTGAATACATATTATTTTTTATATTGCTGTAATGTATTTCTGTATGAGACATAATCTGATATTTTATACTTGATAACTTGTTATGGGTATATCAAGAGGATTCTGTATATGAACTGTTATCAATATATGAAACAGGGTTTTTTCTCCTTTGAAAAAAGAGTTGAAATCATTCTAAATTCACATATGTTCAGTGGTGTCAATGTTTCACTTCTGATATTATGTTGCTTACCTTGATGAACAGGTGGAACTCTGCTAGGAGGCCTCTCTCTTTTTTGACTCTTTTCTCATATTGTCAAAGGATGTTATATGTTACATGGGCTAGACTGTATAGTTATTAGACTACATATCTTCATATAGAACTTGCAAATAGTATGATGGAAACCAAACATAATAATGTATTAGGACATCACAACTTGCTAATTAGTTATTAGACTACATATCTTCATATAGAACTTGCAAATAGCATGATGGAAATGTGAACTTCAAAATAACATGATGGAAATGTGAACTTGCAAATAGTATGATGGAAATGTGGATCTCATGACTCTTCATGATTAATGCTTCTAGAAACCAAACATAATAATGTATTAGGACATGCTCCTTTAACTTGCAAATAGTATTGTCGAAATGTGGATCTCATGAATCTTCATGATTAATGCTTCTAGAAACCAAACATAATTTAATGTATTAGGACATGCTCCTTTAGGCTTGGTGGAATTACCTTTTCTTTTTATTTCTCTCTTACACACACACACACACATATATATATATATATGAAGAGATGATCCCATTTTATTTTTTATTCATAGATCAAATGTCATTTAAATACAATATTTATCATAATGTACAATTATTCATTCCATATTATTCATAAATTTTTTCATTAAAAAATGAACCCTTTAAATGATGAACCTAGTTAATGTTCATGAAGAAGACTACTTGATCTTTCAATTTTAATTTGATGATGGTCCTTTGTTATCTTTCTTGAATACTTCAAATTATTGACACAATCATATGCCTCTTGTTACTCTTTTTATTCCTTCCTTATATTGTATTCTCCCCCTTAGATACTGTGTACTCTCCCACATAGATATTGCACTCAATTTTGATGGTCCTTTGTTATCTTTATGTACTTCAAATTATTGAAACTTGACCATATAGATATCATATAGATATTGCACTCAATTTTGATGGTCCTTTGTTATATTTCTTGACTACTTCAAATTATTGACACTCTATCATATAGATATTGCACTCAATTTTGATGGTCCTTTGTTATCTTTCTTGATTACTTCAAATTATTGACACAATCATATGCTTTTTGTTACTATTTTTATTCCTTCGTTGTATCTATTCTCCCCCTTATATATTATGTACTCTCCTACATAGATATTGCACTCAATTTCACAGGCTCTTCTTTTGAATTCAAATATATTGTATTCTCCCCCTTGGATATTGTGTACTCTCCCACATAGATATTGCACTCAATTTCATAAGCTCTTCTTTTGAAGTCAAATAAGTGACAATAATTTACAAGAACTATCCCTAATTTGTTTCTCACATGTTCAAATGGTTCTTTAAAAAGATAATTTACAAGAACTATTCCTAATTTTTTTCTCACATATATATTCAAATGCTTCTCTAACAAGACGCTTTGTGGGTATGTATTCCATCTTCACTATTTTCTCAAAGACTTGTTGTGTGAGGAAGTGGTACTTTATGATGATATGTAAATAGTGATTGAAGGAAGTAGAATATTTTATTTTTGAAATTATTAATACACTTATATTGAAACACTTAATAGATATATAGATTTACCTTAATATCTGGTAGAGCCCATTTCATCCAAAACACTCAAAAATAAATTTACCTTAATATCTTGTAGAGCCCATTTCATCCAAAACACTAAAAAATAAATAACTACTATGTACATTCCACTTCTACTCACTCAAAAAGAAATTTACCTTAATATCTTGTAGAGCCCATTTTATCCAAAACACTCAAAAAGAAGTAACTACTATGTACATTCCACTTCTACTCACTCAAAAAGAAATTTACCTTAATATCTTGTAGATCCCATTTCATCCAAAACACTCAAAAAGAAGTAACTACTATGTATTCCACTTCTACTCTAGATAGAGAAAGTAACGACTCTTTCTTGCTTAACCATTAAACCAAAGACTCTTCTAAGTAGAATTATACATTGTCCACTTGTAATTTTCACAAGCCTAGTTGAATCTCTATATGTTGTCAATGTAAAATTTCTCACAAGTAAATTTGTCAATGTAAATTTCTTAACTTCTACAAGTTTTATAGGCAGAGTCTGTAAATGGCCAGGTAGACTTTGGATCTCATATTTTATGGAAGGTGACATATCTAGTAAATGCCCCTACAGTCAATCTCTGGAGTAGATCTAAATATAAGATCTTCATTTTAATATCCATAAAACACAACCACTTTAAGGTAAACTGTTTACATGCATGTCATTTCTCCCACAAACTAAAGGCTTCCTCCCATTAATTTTAGATGTGAATTCTACCATAAAATTTTTAAGTCAAACTTTAAGATAAACCATGCACATGTCATTTACAATAAATGTCAATTTAATATCTAAATTCACATATGTTCAGTGGTGTCATTGTTTCACTTCCGATATTATGTTGCTTACCTTGATTAATAGGAGGAACTCTGCTTGGAGTCCTCTCTGTTTTTTTACTCTTTGCTCATACTGTCAAAGGTTGTTATATGTTATATGGGCTATACTGTATAGTTATTACACTACATATCTTCATATAGAACTTGCAAATAGTATGATGGAAACCAAACATAATAATGTATTAGGACATCACAACTTGCTAATTAGTTATTAGACTACATATCTTCATATAGAACTTGCAAATAGCATGATGGAAATGTGAACTTGCAAATAGTATGATGGAGATGTGGATCTCAAAGAAAAGTCATGATTAATGCTTCTAGAAACAAAACATAATAATGTATTAAGACATGCTCCTTTAACTTGAAAATAGTATGGTCGAAACGTGGATCTCATGAATCTTCATGATTAATGATTCTAGAAAACAAACATAATTTAATGTATTAGGACATGCTCCTTTAGGCTTGGTGGAATTACCTTTGCTTTCATGATTAATGCTTCTAGAAACCAAACATAATTTATTGTATTTGGACATGTTCCTTTAGGCTTGGTGGAATTACCTTTGATTTTTATTTTTCTCTTAAACACACACACACACACATATATATATATATATATTAAGAGATGATCTCATTTTCCTTTTTATTCATAGATCAAATGTCCTTTAAATACAAGATTTATCATAATGTACAATGATTCATAAATTCATAATGTACAATGATTCATTCCATATTATTCATAAATTTTTTCATTAAAAAATGAACCCTTTAAATGATGAACCTAGTTAATGCTTATTCTTCATGAAGAAGACTACTTGATCTTTCAATTTGAATTTGATGATGGTCCTTTGTTATATTTCTTGACTACTTCAAATTATTGACACAATCATATGCTTCTTGTTACTATTTTTATTCCCTCCTTATATTGTATTCTCCCCCTTAGATATTGTGTACTCTCCCACATAGATATTGCACTCAATTTTGATGGTCCTTTGTTATCTTTCTTTACTTCAAATTATTGACACTTGATTGAATATAGATATCATATATAGATATTGCACTCAATTTTGATGGTGCTTTGTTATCTTTCTTGACTACTTCAAATTATTGACACAATCATATGCTTATTGTTACTCTTTCTATTCCTTCCTTATATCTATTCTCCCCCTTAGATATTGTGTACTCTCCCACATAGATATTGCACTCAATTTGATAGGCTCTTCTTTTGAAGTCAAATATATTGTAGTCTCCCCCTTAGATATTGTGCACTCTCCCACATAGATATTTCACTCAATTTTGATGGTCCTTTGTTATCTTTCTTGACTACTTCAAATTATCAAATTATTGACAAAATCATATAGATATTGCACACAATTTTGATGGTCCTTTGTTATATTTATTTACTTCAAATTATTGACACTTGATCATATAGATATCATATAGATATTGCACTCAGTTTTGATGGTCCTTTGTTATCTTTCTTGACTACTTCAAATTATTGACACTTGATCATGTAGATATTGCACTCAATTTTGATGGTCCTTTGTTATCTTTCTTGACTACTTCCAATTATTGACACAATCATATGCTTTTTGTTACTCTTTATATTCCTTCCTTATATCTATTCTCCCCCTTAGATATTGTGTACTCTCCCACATAGATATTGCACTCAATTTCATAACCTCTTCTTTTGAAGTCAAATATATTGTATTCTCCCCCTTAGATATTGTGTACTCTACCACATAGATATTGCACTCAATTTCATAGGCTCTTTTTTTAAAGTCAAATAAGTGACAATAATTTACAAGAACT
Organism: Pinus albicaulis; assembly: GCA_034641835.2. NCBI lineage: Eukaryota > Viridiplantae > Streptophyta > Pinopsida > Pinales > Pinaceae > Pinus > Pinus albicaulis. The sequence goes on along the minus strand of CM076581.1, from coordinate 15,647,008 downwards.
ATCCCTAATTTGTTTCTCACATGTTCAAATGGTTCTATAACAAGATAATTTACAAGAACTATTCCTAATTTGTTTCTCACATATTCAAATGCTTCTCTAACAAGAGGCTTTGTGGGTATGTATTCCATCTTCATTATTTTCTCAAAGAATTTTTGTGTGAGGAAGTGGTACTTTATGATGATATGTAAATCACTGATGATATGTAAATCACTGATGATATGTAAATAGTGATTGAAGGAAGTAGAATATTTTATTTTTGAAATTATTATTACACTTTTATTGAAACGCTTAATAGATATATAGATTTACCTTAATATCTTGTAGAGCCCATTTCATTGATGCCCTCAGGAGGTAACGTTGCCATCAATGCCTCCAACGTGCCTTAAACGGTCCTCTATGGACCTCTCAGGAAAAATCTTATTGATTCCACCCCTCAAGTTAGGTCAGCATATCCAGTAGGATATGCCCCTCAGGAGGTCACCATCGTTTTAACAGTCGACGATGCCCTCAAGTTAGGTCACTGGTCTCAACGGCCCAACCCTCAGGAGGTAAGTGGACTCCATGTAGCACACCCCTGTGGAGAAGAGGGGCCATTAGCATATCATTGAAGACCTTATTGCCTCCTTATAGCTACACTTAGAGATCCTATGGTCCACCCAACCATTAGGATAATAAGCCTCTATGCCCCCTTAAGGGGGTCTATAAGGTCCTTCAGCATGTCATGGAAGGCCCTCCCATTACTGATGGGAGCCTATGCCCTCATAGGGCCATGGTCCTTGTAGTTGATTAATGCGATGATATGATCTGATTATTATCAATCATATCAGGCCATATCACCTATATGATGGGACCCCATGGCTTTATAAGGCCATTAATAATGGGACCCCTTGCCCTCATAGGGCCATATAACCATATGTATGGGACCCTATGCCCTTATAGGGCCATTAAGGATCAACCATAGGAAGGAATGGGTGGAATCCGTCCTAAAGGATCTACAACCAACAGTTGAAGATCATTAAACCAAAGGTTTAAGGATGAAGGACAACCAAAGGTTGAAGGATCAACCATAGGAAGGAATGGGTGGAACCCGTCCTAAAGGATCTACAAACTTGGGTTGAAGATCATTAAACCAAAGGTTTAAGGATGAAGGAAAACCAAAGGTTGAAGGATCTACAACCAACAGTTGAAGATCATTAAACCAAAGGTTTAAGGAAGGTTGGGCTTTCCCAATGAGTAAGGTCAAGGACCTTTGCATTAAACCAAAGGTTTAAGGATCAACAACCAAAGGTTGAAGGATGAAGGTCCCTTGACCTTCAAAGTACAACCAAAGGTTGAAAGGTTTAAGGAGAAACAACCAAAGGTTGAAAGTAAAACCAACCAAAGGTTGAACCCATAACAACAACCAAGGGTTGAAGGATCTACAACCAACGGTTGAAGGATCATTAAACCAAAGGTTTAAGGATGAAGGACAACCAAAGGTTGAAGGATCTACAACCACCGATTGAAGATCATTAAACCAAAGGTTTAAGGAAAGATCAACCAAAGGTTGAAGGATCTACAACCTCCGGTTGAAGGATGAAGGTCAAGGACCTTCAAAGTACAACCAAAGGTTGAAGATCATTAAACAAAAGGTTTAATAATACAACCTTGAGTGATTCCACGGGTCCTCTACACCCTTCACATGGTAAAATTGGGATAGGTCTAGTGTTTACTTCTACAATTTCTATAGGCAAAGTATGTAAAGGGCCAGGTAGCCTTTGGATCTCATCTTTTATGAAAGGTGACATATCTAGTAAATGCCCCTACAGTCAATCTCTGGAATGGATCTAAATAGAATTTATTCATTTTAATATCTATAAAACACAACCACTTTAAGGTAAACTGTGTACATGTGTCATTTCTCCCACAAACTAAAGGCTTCCTCTAATATCCATAAAACACAACCACTTTAAGGTAAATTGTGTACATGTGTCATTTCTCCCACAAACTAAAGGCTTCCTCCCATTAATTTTAGATGTGAACTCTACCATAAACTTTTTAAGTCAAAATTTAAGATAAACAATGCACATGTCATTTACCTCATGATATTGTCATTTCTCTCATGCATTTGCAATAAATGTCGATTTAATATATATATTTTTATTGAATTTGTTTTTTTTTTTCCAGGGATAAGAAAACCATTAAATATGGTTGAAAAATGGAAATTATGCATAGAAGTTTCTTGCTATCCCAATCCAAGGAAATCAGTGATTACATATGTGCTTTCCAATATTGCGACTAGCAAAGTCATCCAAAGGAAAATGAATATACCGGGAACAACAACAAACAATGAGGCATATTATATTGGATTGATAGAAGGCTTGGGAACAACGATGGAGTATAGATCAAATGGAATTGTAGTTTTCACCAATTTTGAACTTGTGTGCAACCAGATGAATGTCGTGTGCCAAGTTAAGAAGGAGAGGCTAAAAGAACTGCATGGAATAACAAACAATATTGTTAGCCAATTTCAATTTTTTAGTATCAGGCATTGTAAAAATGTGAATAATATGTCTGTTGATCTATTGCGTGGGGCAATGCCAATTCATGATTCATATATCAAAGATGAATTAGAATTATACAGAGCAATGCCAATGCAAGATTTATCTCTCAAAGATGAATTGGTTTTGAGATGCTCTTCTTCAAAAATTCAAGATTCATCTCTCAAAGATGAATTAGTGTTGAGATGCTCTCCTTCAAAATTTATTGATGGACATTGTAACATATCTTGGATATGTGTGTGTTGTGTACTTATAAATGTGTCTTTTTTAATGACCATGTGTTTTTTTCAATTATATACCAAGTGTGCTCTCACCACACCATGTAAAGCACAACTTGGTGAACTTCACATTTGCAACAAGTGGTGAACTTCACATTTTTATAAAATTAAAATGCGGGGACTTCAACAAATTTTTGTTTAAATGGAGTTTGTTTAAATGCAGTTTCACTTATTTTTTAATGACCATGTGTTTTTTTTTCAATTTTATACCAAGTGTGCTCCCACCATGTAAAGTGAAATTTGGTGAACTTATCATTTTTATAATTTCTTTTTTGCTTAAATTGAGTTTCACACATCAATTATTGCTTTGAAAGTTGTGTTCTACATAATTTGTGTACACTAAATTACAAATTGGTTTTCTGAAATCTATTTTATGTAAATGTCCACCAAAAGATATATATATCATGGAGGATGAACGACAAAGATCAACCGAATCCCATATGGGGGTTCAGGGATCGAGGGATGTTCACGGTATTTAAATATAATCTTAAATCTCCATACATGTGTGTACATATGGAATTGTTTTTTTATTAACTTTGTGAGTTAAATTAGTTGTTAATAAGTTTCATTTTTTAATTTTTAGGAGCTAAGAGGAGAAGGATCTCTACTCCATCCATGGAGCGTGCCCATGGTTCACCCAGTCATGGTATGGTTCACGCAATTTAATCAATGAATATGTATATGTATTTATATATACACATGAATGTATTTTTCAATTAATTATAAATTCGTATTTTTTTATGAAGCTTCTCTCTTGTCTTGAGAGGTTGGTGGTGGTTCAAATCCCCTTAGAGGGCCATCAATGAGTGGTAGCAGTTTGCGTGAAGGGGATGATATTTATTCCCCCAAAGGCCAATCAACGACTGGTGGTGCTAGTTCTCAGCAGGGTCATTCTGAGTCTAGTTCTCAGCAGGGTCGTTCTGGGTCTCAACAGTTTCATGGTGGAGAAGAAGCTAACCAACCACGTCAAGGTTGCCATCAATTTCAATATTTTTTTCATTGAATTTGTACAAATGTTTTTACATGTGTTTTTTCTAATATACGAAATTATATATATATATTGATGCAAAGGCCGAAAATGTTCCAAATATTGGTCAAAATAGACGCATGGCAGAACGCTACATTCAAGAAGAAGGTTGTCTACCTAGCACAACTTATACGGCCGACATTTCTGATATAACATGGGAAACAAACATGGCACAATGCACCTTACAAAGGTGTGAAAAATTTCATGCAAAATTGCAAAGAGATCTCGTGGCTTTGACTCTACCTGCTAAGAGTCGACAAAGCCTCGAAATAGTTACACTTTCATTGGGCGAAATTGTAAATGTGTACAAAACTCTTGGGCCAACGACTGATACATTTGTAGAAGTGATAAGAAAGAGAGAGGAAACAATAATGGGTTCAGATAAATGGGAGGATGTAAAACAAAGAGTTACAAAAGATATGGTGAAGTAAATGTTTAATTTCAAGGAAAGGCCAAAAATAAAAATGCTGAAGGTGCAATATTTCAAGCACCCAAATATAGCTTGCTATTTGTATGATAGGCACCTTGCGGCCTATAGAAGGCTTCCATGGAACGACGAGGTTCCTGTTTATTTTGCACAATTGTTTTACGCAGAATTTATTTTGGGTACGAAAGCCAACTACAATGACCTTCTTTCAGAATTTTTTGGTCCAGGGAAAGGTCGATTGTATGACTGTAAGGGCGCTAAGCGAGATGTGGATTTGCCTCACCCTGAGCCACCATTGGTGAGTCGACCTTTTCGGGTCGAAACTCTGTGGTCAGAGATGGATGCGACTTCTCAAATAAGTCGAGAAGCAAGGGATGTCATGATCGACAATGTTTACAGTGGATTGGGTGGAGTTGATGTTTGTCTAAATCGGCCAAGAGCACATGAAAATGCAGGTGCCAATTTTGTGTATTGTACAGATGAAGAGAATGACAACATGAATGTTGAAGATCTCTAAATATATGCAAAAAATTTGTCGCAATGATTTTCAAGACCTAATTCTTCATGAGGAAGAGGGCACGGGAACGGTATGTGTTAATGACCTTAGGGTTTGAAATTATTTTAACATACATATACATGTGTACAATTTGTAATAAATACATGTGTATGTACATGTATACATTTATTTGTATGTACAGTAATCTAACAAAAATGTATCATTATATGTTAAAACACCATTTGCAGTTGTCGCGCATGATGCATGACGAAAATGTTAATATCACGTTCGGGACCTCTGGTTCAAACAATGCAGATGGGTCTCACCATCAAGATATGTTGGCAAATGTTAGTGTTTTTTAAGTGATATTTTAAAATAAATAATTGTGCACACATGTACATGTATGTATATATAATGATAAAATGTTTTAACGTCTAATGTTTTTGGGATGGCAGTACCTTCTTCCTCCTTGGGAGATGTACCTTCTACTTCCTTAGAAGATGAGCCACAAGTATGGACAATTTTTCACTTTTTAAAGTTATGTTTAAGTTATATGTATATATTCCACCTCAAAAAGTTCCATTAAAAATTGAGATATATATATATATTTATATATTTATTGAGTTATTTTAAATTTTTGAATTTAGGTTCCTATAGAAGATTTCTTTAATCCACGGACTCTAGCGACGAAGATAGGAACATCCACACCATTTCAACCATTTGAACAAGTTGTCTAACTTTTTTTTTAATATTATTGAAAATAAGTTTATATATGTACACGTGCATTTTCATTTGAAATTTTTTAATATATATATATATATATATATATATAGAGAGAGAGAGAGAGATATATATATATAATTGTACATGTATATTGTACAGTTTACCGTTGCAGATGTTCCTATGGGGGCGGAACTTGTTGATCAAATGGAGAGGGAACCTCATGAGGTATTGCATGATTTTTTTTGTTATATTTTGTTTTTTACATGAAGTTCTATATATATTCTCACTCATTTTTAAGACATCAAATTTTAATGTTCAAGTACATGTGCATTGTGTATGTAGGTTTCCCATGCTTCACATGATAGTGTGCAGATTGAGACCCTGATAGGAAAGACGCTAGATCCATCTCTATTTGATAGACATGATTTGTAGATTTGATTTCAAGATTTAGATAGTCTTAAATTTTCTTTTTTATATATTATCTAGATGCACTGTCATATATATATATATATAACTTGATACAGTTTGATACTTGTGAGATCTACAATTTTTGGACATATTTTATTACAGTGTTAATATAATTTGTTTTGTTCCAAAAAGTTCATTTTTGGATGGTTTTAGTACTTTTGGCATGTGAATGTGAAGTAATGTTGTTATATAATTTGTTTGGTTTTTAAAACTTTTAAGTTTTGGATAATTGAACTACTAGTAATGTTTTCATCTATAAATTAATGTTGTCATCTATAAATTAATATTGTCATCTGAACTACATTTGGCATGTTATGTAATGATGTGTTATAATTTGTTTTGTTTTTAAAAGTAAGTTTTGTTTTTCTTCTGAACTACATTTGGCATGTTATGTAATGATGTGTTATAATTTGTTTTGTTTTTAAAATTTAAGTTTTGGATGCTTGAAGTACATTTGGCATGTGAAGTAATGTTGTGATCTATAATTTTTTGTTAAATTAAAAGTTAAGTTTGGATGGTTTCAATCTACATTTGGCATGTGATATAATGTTAAATGTTTTTATTGGTTAGTTGAACTATAATTGGCATGGCATGTGAAGTAATGTTATGTATGATATAATCAAAAAGTTTTTAAAACTTAAGTTTTGGATGGTTTCAATCTACATTTGACACATGTGGTATAATGTTAAATGTTTCGATTGGATAGTTTAACTATAATTGGCATGGCATGTGAAGTAATGTTGCACGATATATAATCAAAAAGTTTTTAAAACTTAAGTTTTAGATGGTTTCAATCTACATTTGGCACATGTGATATAATATTAAATGTTTTTATTAGATAGTTGAACTACAATTGGATGGCATGTCAAGTAATGTTGTGATATAATCAAAAAAATTTTACAACCCAAGTTTTGGATGGTTGAAGTACATTAATCATGTGAAGTAATGTTGTGATATAATCAAAAAGTTTTTAAAACTGATTTTTGGATACCATTTTAATCTACATTTAATGTAAATCCCTTTAATTTTGATTTAATGTTAAATGTTTTAAATGTTTTGATATAATGTTAAATGTTTTGATCTAAGTTTTTGATGGTTTCAATCTACATTTGGCCTATGGAAGACCCCATGCATAGACAACAGATGCATTGCAGAAGGGGAGGTGGGGGTAGGGATGGAGGAGGCAGGAGTGCTAGCTCTCACCCTCCTCGTTCCATCCATGACACAGGTAGTCACCCTCCTCCAGCAAGCAATGAAGCACAATATCACTTCACCAGCAATATGGTCAGACTGAGAATTACGACGACCATTTCCATCTCTTTTCAGGAGGAGCCGCAAGATGAAGGTGCTTCTAGTTCTAGGAAGCGGTGGAGAAAGTCCACCATCCCAACCCATTAGCCCCAGGAAACCAGGAAGTCGGCAGCTCTTCTAGTCAAATCCAGCTCGACGAGCTCGAGTAGTGATGGGGCAAGCAGCGACACCTCCTCCCATGGCACAAGCAACGACAACTCCTCCCAGCACTCCAAGGGAGTAGATGATGATCTGGAGGACTACGGTTGTCCAATTGTGGAGGAGAATCCTCCTACACACATCGATAGCTAGCCTGATGTCAGGTCCTCTTTAGCTTTTTCCCGGTTATGGGCAGCTTCTTTTCTGTTTTTTTGATTCAGACCCCCTCTGGTGTTGGCCAGTTAGGCAACCCAAGAGACAGGTCTTGCTATGTACATTATGTTCATTACAGTTATATATATCCAAATCCTTTAATTTTGATTTAATGTTAAATTGTAAATGTTTTGATATAATGTTAAATGTTTTGATCTAAGTTTTGGATGGTTTCAATCTACATTTGGCCTAGATGGAAGATACTCCTATTTGAAGTATTGTTTTGATATATTCAAAAATATTAAAATAGTTATATGTAAATCCCTTTAATTTTGATTTAATGTTAAATGTTAAATGTTTCAAGATATAACATGTTAAATGTTTTGATCTAAGTTTTGGATGGTTTCAATCTACATTTGGCTTAGATAAAAGACTCCTATGTGACTTGTATTGTTTTGGTTTAATCAAAAAGTTTTTAAAACTCAAGTTTTGGATGGTTGAAGTACATTTGGCATCCTAAGATTTCTTTTGATCTATACATAGTCTTGTTTGAGTGAAAAAATTTCCAATAGGAAGAACATAGATTTTCAATGAAACTAACCATGTATCAATTGAGATCTAATTGAAAAAAGAGTTTAAAGAAGTAGATATATGTAAATTATCCCTTTAATTTTGATTGGAAATATAAGAAGTACATATATGTTTGTTGAATTTGGGTCAATGTCATTATTGCACTCAAATAGGTAGCCTTGTTTATTTATAATTTGGTAAATTGATGACATTCAGTTACTTGCATTCTAGAACATAGAACATATCCGACCATTGGACAGACAAATTTTGTACTAGATTTTCAATCAGGAATAGAGATGTGGGTCCAATCCCACCAAAAGTCGGAGAAGTGCTCCGAGTCTCTTGTCTGAAAGGAATCTTCATACAAAACTATACTGTGGATGATTTATTTACATTGCACAGATACTTTTTACCAGAAAAGCTCACAAGAAAAATTGGGCACATTAAGTTCGTGTATATATCCAATACGATTTTTCATCAATGCACATAGAAAAACTACTTTTAGTTAAAATTGCATTCTAGAACATATATATTGAGTACATTTAAATCATTTTTCATCAATGCACATAGTAAAACTACTTGAACAATTAATTTCATTCTAGAATGTATATATATCCAATATGTAAGTAACATTTTTCATCAATGCACATTGAACATATCCGACCATTGGACAAACAAATTTTGTACTAGATTTTCAATCAGGAATAGAGATGTGGGTCAAATCCCACCAAAAGTCGGAGAAGTGCTTCGAGTCTCTTGTCTGAAAGGAATTTTCGTACAAAAGTATAATGTGGATGATTTATTTACATTGTGGATACTTTTTACTAGAAAATCCAACTATTTTTTTATCAATGCACATAGAAAAACTAGTTCCAGTTAATTGCATTCTAGAATATATATATATATATATAACATTTTTCATCAATGCACATGTATAGAAAAGCTACTTTCAGTTGATACTAGAGCACGTGCATGTACCAAAACAATTTGTACATGTGTAAACACTTGCACAAATAACATAAGCAACTCAATTTTTAGTTGAGTACTGGAAGTTCTAAAACATATTTAATCCAAAGAGAATAAATTTTTGGGCAATTCAATCAAAAAAAATCCAATGGAATGCCATCTTCAATAATTCGTTCATGATCAGATTTTGACATTTTCCATTTCTTAATTTTTCGTTTTTTTAATTGATTGAACCTCTATCAACTTTATGCATGCTGCACACACCAAGTGACTATATTGACAACTTATGGAATCAGGTTCATAGTATTTAAAGTAAACAAAATCCCCACTTTGATTAGTTTGTCTGAAAAAATAACCTTACAGTATAATAGATCCTCTGTCATATTGAAATCCGTGATCATTATAGTTTTCTAATAATTTCATTTTTCGTTCAATGCAACACATCAAATAATACTAAACAATGTCATCGTTTTCAATAGGTGCAATTACAACAAAAAACATCTCTTGCACAATAAAACAAACTTAACAAAATTATACATAATTAATTTTATTTCTAGATCTTTAAATAATTAGAAAGAAATTCAAATGTTACCTTCTATAACAAGATCAGAAACTCGATCACCATCGGATGATATTGTAGTTTCCTCTGATTGCATTTATTCAAACATTGCAACAGACATTTTTCCCTTTGTATTTAGCTCTGTATGTTTCCAATCTTTTACATACATTTTGTTTTCACAAACGTCATTGGATTTTGTGTTGTCCATGCAAACATCACAAAAAAAAGAATATTTTCTTTTATCCAATGCAAACACATTTCTGGATGACTTTGTTTTAATTGAATGCAGTTTTCGAGCCCCTTTTATTGTTTCAACGTCATTTTCAATTGATCTATCCGCGTCTTCAATCCCAATATTCCAGAAAAACCTTTATATGGAAAATTAAAAGAAGAATTTGTAAATATGATATCAAAATACAATCAAAGATAATCATTGCACAATAAATGTACAATGTTTAAAATTAGATTTCCAATAAAAATTAAATTGAATGTACCTTCACACTTCCTTTGATGGGTTATTTGCATGGCTTAGAGCAACGATGCACCATTGAACAACTTCTTTAGCGTTCACAAGTCGGCTTGCAGAGGGGTTCATTTGATATCTTCAAAGTGCTTGTTTTATGCATGCTCCTACACTGTCATGTTCTCCTTTTCCATGGCCAGTCTCAAAGAAATTCCAACAATGTTTAATGCAAGTTTTCTTATGAAGACAACACAACCAAAAGAATGATCGTGTAGATTTGAATTGACCTGCGCATCCATCTAACCATATCCAATGTTCATTGAATGTTATTCCATGATTTTTCAAGGAATCATAAATTTTTCCAAAACAATGTTGTACAAAATATGTATCATGTGTATGATCGTCACTGATATAAAAGTGATATTATTTAATGATATGTCGATTTTCACTCGTGATTTATATATGATCGACGTTTTGTTCAGCATGTCTATATAGAATATGGACGAGCATGGAGACTTTGTCAGAATGATAGTATTCACTCTGAATTTATTTTTGTGGAACAAATGTGTAGTTTTCTGCAAAATCAATCACTGACAAAATGGTCCTTGGTGGAAAAAATTCACGAGATTTTTTTAATTGCAAGTCTTGCCATCGAGCTCTATGGGAATGCTTGGTGTATTTGTAAATTTCTACCTCAAACTTTCTCAAAAAGTCTATCACAAAAATTTCGTCTTCTAGTAATTCAATTCTTTTAACACTATTTGCACCTTGAATCGATGTACCGATATATTCATATCTCTTCCATTTCACTTTCATGTTGGAAAATGATTGATCATTTATATCAGTACAATATTTGTTTTGAAATTTAGTCAAATTTCCACAATCATCGCATTTTTTACCACCAACACATTTCTTTTTGTAAAATAGTTCATCGCTTTCTCTTTCACATAGAATTTGAGATACGAAATCACGGATAGTGGAAGGAGGAGGTGAATCCTTCCATAATGTTCTACCAAAATAAAGGAATGTGTCATAATATAACTCAAATTCCACATGATAACGACAACAACAAGTGTCGCGTACAGTGATAGGTTTTACATACCATGGTTCTTGTTGAACAAAAGCATTGATTGAAACATGAATTTGACGATTCTCTTCTTTGAACTTGTTGAATAACTCTATCTGAGTGGTTTCCAAGAAATATTTTTCATGTTCTTCGTACTGATTTCGTGATATTCTTCTTCGCATCACATGCCTTGTAGTTGGCGAAGCACACGAATTTTTCTTCCAATATTCATATATTATTTTTTTAACATTTTCTCCAAGTCTATCTTTATACGGTTGACTACAAATAGCTCTCCAACAAGCGAGTTCATGATTTACATCTACTTGCAGCCGAAATTTCCAATGTTTGTGCAAAGTTTTTCGTGAGGTTCCTAATGCTCGTGCCATAGTTTTTACCAAACAATTCTCTTTAGTACTTGATGAAACCATTGCCATATGTATTCCGCTACGTACAATTGAAACATTTTTCTCTCTAGATATCTTAATTGAATTTATAACACTGCTTATATTTTGTATCACATTTTCCTTTATTTTTTTATTATCTTTGGTTGATTTTCAAATACCCAGTAGTGTCGTAGCTTCTTTTAATTTCCTTAATGATAGGAGATCTTTCAACATTTGAGCTTGAACTGTCACCCGCTCATTTAAGAAATACTTTTCAAAAATGCAATTAACACGATATCGTATAACATGGTCAGGTTTTTTATATCCATATGTGTGAGTGTCAACATTTTCTAACATCTCATCATCGACGCTAATTTCATCTGTACATATTCGAAAAAATAGTACATAATAAGTTTACATATGAACAATAAATTTAACTAAATTAATAAATATATGTATCATTTCAATAATACATGCATGTGTTCAATATATATATATATATATATATATATATACCTTGTGATTCAATTTCTTCATTTGAATTTCTTTCAATATTTTCACCATCTTCAATCATTGGTTCAATATCTCTTTCACTTTCTCTTTCAAAATTTTGTATCTCATCATCAATGTTTTGAGGAATATCTCTGTTTGTTTACATTAAAAAAAATATTTAAATTCAAATTAGTTCATCCAATAAAAATTAATCTTCACATTCTACACTAGGAAAATTTTAAATACATCAATAGATCATAATATTTACATTTACATACCTGCTTCAATTTCTGCTTGAGGTTGATTTTCCCCTTCAATATTTGAGAGGGATTCTATCTTTCTTTTGCGAGATTGTCTCGTCTCTTCTCTATGTTCCTCAGGGTCTCTCTTTTCGATCATATTTTCTCGCACAAGTCCTTCGATTTCCCATGATAATAGAGTATGAAGTTCAAAAAATTTCCTTCAAAAAATTAGACAATAACTCAACTAGAAAAAGCATCACAAAATATTTAACTTAAAAAAAAATCATTTTAATTTTTTTGCAAAAATAACATACTCCAATCCAAAACACTTACTTTAAAAAATTCGAGAAAAAAATGTCTTGTAAAAATGAAACGAAGCTCAAAATATTTACTTTAATTCAAAACACGTACTCTAAAAAAATGTCAATTCAAAAAATGCCTCCAACTTAAAAAAAAAAGACGTCACTTTAAAAAATACTTCAAAAAATACTTCCAAAAAATGTCTTTTCGAAATTAAGCCCAACTCCATACTTTCAAAAAAAATGAAGCACAAAAAAAATCCAAAAAAATGTATTACATACCTCCAAGAAATGTCCTTTGAATGTACGTCTAAGAAAATTCCTTAAACCCAAAACAATTCTTTGCAAAATTAGGCCGCCTCCAAGAAAAGTCTTTAAACCCAAAACAATTCTCTGCAAAATCAGACCATCTCCAAGAATTCGAAATTAAGCACAAATCCATACTTTAAAAAAAAAATGAACAAAAAACATCCAAAAAGATGTATCACATACCTCCAAGAAATGTACTTTGAATGTACGTCCAAGAAAATTCCTTAAACCCAAAACAATTTTTTGAAAAATCAAACCGTCTCCAAGAAATGTCCTCCAAGAAAAGTCCTTAAACCTAAAACAATTCTTTGCAAAATTAGTCCGTGTCCAAGAAATGCCCTTAAACCCAAACCTCCAAGAAAAGTCTTTAAACCCAAACCAAGACCTTTATAAAATCAGACCAAATGTGTGAAATGTGCGAAAATTATGAATGATTTCACGGCAATTTATATTTCCACGAAATGTGTTTTAGGAGGGGCACGGTGAAATTTTCCTGCTGACGGAAAATTAGATTAAAGTTCGGCTGAACTTTGATTAAGAGTTCGGCCGAACTTTGATTAAGAGTTCAGCCGAACTATTAAGTCATTATACTTAATGGGCCATCGGTATAAAAAATAGTTCGGCCGAACTTTTAATCAAAGTTCAGCCGAACTAACGCGTCACCAGTTACGCAGCTTGACGTTTCTGCAACTTTGGACTGATTAAACTCCATGAAACATTTTGAATTAATAGTCGGAACCAAGACAAGCATTTTCAGAATTGAATCTACTTTCAGGAAATATAACTTTTATGGAATTTCATAAACATTTACTAATTTTAATTAATTTTCTAATAAATTGGGTGTAAACAATTTCTGAGGGTCATTGTGATTCAGTGAAATCAAAATTTTGTATCTCCCAAAATACATTGTAAAAAAAATTGAAAAATTATGGGGCATTACATTGGTCCATCGTCTCTAATGGGTAGCTTTTAGATTTTTAGTTTATAACTTATATGTTAAGAAATTTTTTGTTTCGCGAAACATATCCAAAATATGCAGTTTTTTCATATTGGACTAGTTCAAAAAAGTCTAGTAATTATGATATGCATCTATTGGCTTTGTAAATATGACGAAACCGAAGTAGACTCTGTCTAGATTGTTGTAACACATTTTGTTTTCTCAAAAACACAAATTTTCAATGAATACAACATTGCGTATTAACATGACTTCTTATGAATCCTTTGATTGTTAAGAAACACACACTCAAAGAAACACTAAGTTGACAGATCAAATCTACATTAAAAAATTTCAAAAAATAAGTAATAGAAAGCTAAAAAAATTTCTGACAACTTTTATTTTTATCACAAAATGAAATTCTAAACAAAAAAATTGTTATAGTTTGCAAAAAGTTGAAGAACCGAAAAAAATGAAAGTTTTTTCTCAAAAAAGGGCAAGAAGTGTAACCCAACTTCACATTTTTACCCAAAGGCAAACTTAAATTTTGGAACCAACATACCATTGGAAATATATTCAACAACCAAAAGGATATCGAGTAGCAAATGGCTAATCTTCAACAAACAATTATCCTGGAAGGGCGAACAGAGGATTCTGATGCCATGGAAACCAAACTTAATGCCCAACCATTCAAGAGGAAAACAATCTTCAAGAGGAAATCCTCTGGAAAAATAAATCAAGGATCAGATGGCTAAGGGAAGGCGAAAAGAACACTAAATTTTTTCACCGCTCAACCATTCAACATCGGATGCATAGCAAAATTTCGATTCTCAAAGCTCAGAATGGTGAGCATTTGGAGCGTCACAAAGATATTGAAGAAGAGCTTCTGGATTACTTCAAAGATATCCTAATGGAACCCAATAATCACCAAAGGGAGGCCATCACGAATATAACACAGCATATACCAAGGATAATCACCGAAGATCACAACCAAGTGCTTCTCAAGCCAACTACTATGCAAGAAATAGAACTGGCAGTCTTTCAGCTAAAGGAGGGTAAAGCCTTGGGGCCGGAAGGATTGACTACCACTTTCTTTAATAATTTTTGGGATGTCATCAAGTATGAAGTATGGGATATAGTGGAAGAATCATGCAACTCGCACTAGGTCCTTCCATCTCTAAATGCAACCTTTCTCATCCTTATTCCAAAGGAGGATCAGGCAACGACTCCAGGTAAATATATACATATCGCCCTTTGCAATGTCATATATAAGGTCCTTTCCAAGGTTATTGCTAACTGTCTGAAGCCGCTCCTTCCTTTGCTTATTTCTTTGTAGAAAATGGGCTACGTTGAAGGTAGACAGATTTTGGACGACATTGTCCTCACCCATGAAGTCATTCATTCTATCAAAGCTTTGAAAAAAATGAGAAATGCTTCTCAAGATTGACTTATCCAAATCCTTTAACAAGATTAGCTGGACCTACAGCAAACAGGTTCTCCTTGCCTTTGGGTTTTTACATACTTGGGTTCGTTTGATCATGAGTTTTCTCACCCCCCCTTCTTCTCTATCCTATTCAATGGGATCCCTTCATCCACCTTCACCCCATCCAGAGGCATCAGACAGGGAGATCCACTCTTGCCTTTCCTCTTCATTCTTATGGCTGAAGGTCTCGGGCGTCTCATCAAGAATGTTGTCCAAGATCAAGCTCTAAAGGGAATTTTGATCCATAACCAACCTCCCATCTCCCATCAGCAATTTTTGGATGACAACATGATCATGGGACATCCCTTTGTGAAGGAAGCCAGAATGCTCAAATCTCTTCTGGATTGTTTCTCCGAAGCTTCCGGAACTACCATCAAGTCTGAGAAAACCCATATTTTCTTTTTTAATACACCCATTCTCACTCAATGGAATATTGTTAGGATCATGATATTCACGGTTGCCTCTCTCCCCTCAAAATATATTGGAGCCCCTCTCACCGCCTCCGCCATCAAGAAATCCTCCTGGAAAGAATTTCCCGAAAAGTTGGAAGCTAGACTCTCTTCCTGGACCTATCGATCCCTAAACATTGCAGGTCATCTAGTCCTTATAAAGTCCATTTTACACTCCTTGCCACTTTATATTTTTTCTATTCTTGCAACTCCAAAATGGGTCCTCAAAAATATTCGCAACCTTCAGCGAGCCTTCTTATAGGGAGGAAACAAGGACAATAGAAAATTGGCCTAGGTTAAGTGGAAGGAATTTTTCTCTCCAAAGACTCAAGGAGGCCTCGCCTTGGGAGATCCAGAGCAAAGAAACATAATCATGGGTGCATGAATCTAGTGGAAATGGGTTTCCAACACTCATGAGCCATGGAATGACTTATCGACCGCTAAATATGTTGCTACTTGGTCTTGAGAAGACTTAATAAGATTCAATCAAGAGCCTAAGGGCTCCCTGATTTGGAATGCAACCAGTCAACAAAAATACCTCATTAATTCTCACAGCTTCTGGGAAATAAGGTCAGACATGCAAGCCTTCTTTTGGGAAGATTCTTGGCAGTAGATTCCATGCCTTTCCTCCATTTTCCAGCATCCCCTTTGGAGAGCCATTCCGTAAGAGAGAGAGCATAACAAGGTTCATAACTTCTGGACTCAAGAGGTCACCAAAGGATTATGAAACTGGCTACCAACAAACAATTGGCAGGAAGACTGGCAAGAGGAAAATCACCTTAATATATGGGCAGAATTATAGAAATGGAAAATCAAAGTGCAAGAAGGGTCGGATATTCTATATTGGGGATACACGCCACGTGGCATATTTTCAACCCAGGAAGCCTATCAGATACTTCAATGCCTAGATCCTGCTCAAACGAATAATATCTGGATGGAGATCTGGAATGCAAAACTCTGGCCCAAAGTTGCCACCTTCTTATTGCTACTCAGTAAAAAAAGAAGTCTCATCTGGGACAATATTCTGAAATGAGGCTTTGTTGGGCCATCACGATGCTATCTTTGTCAAAATAACAATGAGACAATTGGCCACCTCTTGGACCTTTGCCCAATCTCCAACATCTTCTGGAACAGGATAGAGACTTTATGCAGAATAACTGATCGAGCTCAGGGAGATATAATCCAAACACTCAGCCAATGGCATGAGATCCCATTTGCAAGTAATATCCTCAATAGAATTTGGAATCTCACCCCAAGGCTCCTAACTTGGACTCTCTGGAAGGTACGGAACAACCGAATCTTCAAGGACATCAAAGCCACTCAGGAAATTATTTGGGAAAAATTATGTGGTTATTTGAAGGAGACTCTGGCCCTCTCTCCATGGGAAAAATCAGACCTACTGAAATCCACTGCTGAACGCACAATCTGGAACAATTGGGGCCTAAATCTCACCCAATTTTCCATTTCCCCCATGCAGCTAAAGGCTCCATCCACACCTCAGGACAGATGGTCACCTCCACCAACCGGCTTCATCAAACTCAACTTTGACGGCGCCTCTAAAGGAAATCCCGGGGAATTCATATTCGGAGGCATATTCAAATATTGTAATGGTAGCCCTATGAACATTTTATTTGGTGCTATAGGTTACGACAATAACAACTCAACAGAGCTGGAGGGTCTCATCTAAGGCATAATCATATCCATTGAGCTCAATCTATTCCCATTGGAGGTGGAAGGGGACTCCCAGGTCATCATTTAAGACGCCACTCATCTCTCATCTGGGTAATCATCTACCAAAGTTACCAAGAGATGGAGATTAGCTTTCTACCTCAAACAACTAGAATGGTGGCTTTAAGAACACAAATCCATAAAATTTCTCCATGTGATAAGAAAAGCCATTGCGGTCACAGATTTATTAGCTAACAAAGGATTTGATTACAATCTCCAACTCTTCACCTCCAGCTTCCAATCCACAATAGAGGGGACTCTACGAATGAACTGCATTACACTCCTGCACAAGGATAGTGAAATCCTAGATCGGGGTGAAATTTCGTGTGAGCCGTCCAGCGCTCATGACTCACGCGCATCTCAACCTCCCACGGACGAAAATGACGCACAATAGCTTGAACCGATGGCGCCATGCCTGGCTGCCATCTCCTCATCGCACCAATTGGAAATTTAATGCCATCTTCAAGAAATTCATTGTTTGTCCTACAACTAGATCCAAGTATCTGCATCGTCAGCTGAGGCAGTTAATGCCAGCTAATGCCTTAACTTGGGCTCTCCATTCGACACTCAGGCATTTAAGCTCTCTCTCATCCCCTCCATCAAGCCTAATCTTCTTATGTTGTGCCTGCACTCTGCATTTTCTCCTTGCCATCTTGGCTCTTCCTCCAAGCATCGCCCACCCTCTGCATCTTATCCATCACCTCGCTACCTTGATCAATTTTGGCACCATGCCCCCTTGTCAGTGCGAGAAGCCACACCATGGAAATGTTAGGGGATCACTCCCTACTCGCTTGCATCGCGACAATGTGCACAGGCATTTCGGCAGTGCTCATGATCCCTCCTTTTCCTCCATTTCCAAACCAGGAGCCTCTTCTTCTAGTTCCCTAGGCCTAGAAACCTCCCTCAACTCCATCACTGACCCCTCCTTTCCCAGTCCGTCCAAAGCCAAGCGCAGATGCTGCAAATTGACCATCCTGCTCTGTTTTTTGCCTCCGCCATGAAAGCTCGAGAGCTTACCTGTAAAAACCCCTTCAATGTAGATGGTGAACCTTTGGAATCTATTAGCTGATGGAATATGGAGCAGGGAAAATAATTTCGAGGTTCTATACAGGGTTCCGCACGTCCTCACAGCAGAATAGGAAGAGATTGTGCACATCTACGGATGCCCATTGATAGAAGAAGACCCTGTGGCAACTGAAGTTGTCCAGAATGAAGATGCAAACAAGACTTGATGGTTCTGCCTCATGGTCAATAGTTCTATTTTGGACACATGTCATAAATATGGTTTTTCTAGTTTTCAATAACACTTTAGAAATGATAACTATCTCGGAACTCTCTAGACTGTTAATGGGTTGGTTTCCCTGTTAAGGGATGCCCCTTTTTTTATATTTTGGGGACAAATTTGAGTATGAATAGGCTAAATTCCTTAGCTCTGACTATGCATTGTACTATATTTTTTCTTAATTAATAGATCTTAGTCTAGCTTCCAAAAAAAAAATTTCATTATCAAGATACTTACGAATGTTCTAAAAAGTATAGTCACATATATCAATAACAATCACCTAATGGAATTGCAATTAAAAACCATTTTTTCCACTAGTAATTGTGTTATTATTTAATTATAACTTTCACAATAAACAACCTTCAAGGGGAATCTCAATTGGAAATCACGTGATAATGAAGTTTTATGTACCCCTTGAATGGGGTGCTTGATTTGAGAAATGGTGGGGGGCAAGTTGTCGTCGCCTCATTGGACCACATGTCAGTGGGACATGGAAACATGCCCATAGCATGCTTTTAGTGAAGGCATGCAACGAGCATGGGGGAACCTCTCCATATTCCTCCCAACGATCTACGTGGAATATCTCCTTATACTTTATAATAATTGATTAATGCCTTCATACAACCAAGCCTATGAACGAATATCAAGTGGATACTTTCTCCCCCACTATTCAAACTCGACTCATTAAACCTGTGTTCAATTGTTGTCATGTGGTGAAGTTATGTCTTAATTTTTGGCTCACTGAAATCATTTTACACCATTTCATGTGTGGTCTCCAGCCTAGAGTCAAACCTCGTGGAAATTACATGGTAAAGGAGTCTCCTCACCTTACCCAGGCCAAGAAATTCATATTTATTATGCAATTGTGGATTAATTTAATTTATATTAACACCTAAAATGAATGTTATTTTGGGACTTTGTATACACCTGTAAATCCCTCAGGGGGTTGGGTAGAAAAAAAAGAGTTTGTAGTTGTTGTTTCTCTTGTTTCACAGGTCATCTATCTCTTCTTTGGACCTTTCTCAGCCCTTCTACTGCTTCAATTGGGTTTGTGGAGGAAACAAATTCATCAAAATATCTAGACATCTTATGTCGACCAAGGAGTTTTAGCCATGGAAGGCTTCTGAGATAGGTCATGTAGGTTTGCATACATCTCCACTAGTAAAATTTATAACTTTATTATTTTACTTTCAGTGTCATTTTTGTTTCAAGCCAGGGTTAGGGAGATGGGATCAATTTCGAGATAGGGTCTTCGCACTCTCAAGAAGCACTACCAATTTTTTTAGCATTAAGCATCTCAATTCTACTCCAACTGAAGAGACAATCTTTATTGGATACTTTTCTCAAAAGTATAATTTTTTCTTTGAAATCTACTCCTCTCCAGTGGGATATTTGATTTGTATTTGGGCTCAAATCACTCTTAGGGAATACACCAGGTGTGTAAAAGAGCCCAAATGTGTCGAGGGATGATATAATATCAATAATGGGGGTGCACTCTAGCCCAATTGAGGGTTGAAAGTTCAAAAACTAAGTTTAGAGAACTTACTCCTCATCTAGTCCAAGAGGAATTAACTTAGGTTGAAAGGGAATTTTTTGATGAGTGTCACACCCTTATGGACATTGAATTGTTGCTAGAGGTAGCTGACTAGGTTCCAGATGCAGGGCGTACTCGAGGGAGATATAATCAATAAATGCACAATGTGGATATATATTGATGGCTTAAGTTCCTCCTCAGTAGAGTGTTGGTAGACAAAAATGAAATAAAGGAGGACATTTCTCTATCTATATTAAATGTAGTAGCAACTGGAAATAATGGATTGAAGGTTGGACCATATAGAGAAACACATGGGCATCACTCCTAAACGAGACTGCTCCCGAGGTAGCAACAAGGAGACCATCCCATTGGAAGCCCCAATTCATATAACTCTTATTAATTATATTTTAGTATTCTTATTTTTTGATTTTATGTTATAGTTTTGTAATCCTCAATTTAAAATTGACCCAGGAGGCCTAACATCTTGTATTGGTATTTTTTTTTCAGAAGATAGCGACAATATTTTATCTTTTTCGATTTTGAAGAGATTGAAATTATGTTGTTGGTTAAGTCTTCGTAGTGGATGACCAGACCAAAATTCATGGAATTAGAAAATAACCTTATTTTTTTAGGAAATACAAAGCATTCACTTCACCAAAAAAAAAAGTGTTACGTACCATTAGATTTAAGGTTCAAATTCCTCCAACTAACTCGTGTATGTGGAAGGGGCATACGTAGGCACCTATAGATTGAAGTAGTAGCAGTTGAAATCGACCCCATGCCATATGAGTATGAAATAGACCCAATTTTTGCCTCCTCTACTAAAAGAAATAAAAATAAAAAATTCATAGTAACTAAGGTTACATCATAAACCATATAGTAGAAATAAAATTAGTTGCAAATTTTCAAAATTTTATAATTGAAGTTAATAAGTGGACATTTTCACCTCTTCTTAATGGGAAATTTCCCTCAAATTCATAAATAAATTTACTAGAAATCATATTTCTACTTAATTGATGGGACATTGACCTTAGAATTGAATCTCGGAGGTTTGGGTCCATTTAATATGACCTAGATCCTTAAATTTGGAAACAATACAGGTTATATCCATTTAATATGACTTAAATCCCTAAAGTTTGGGGAAAAAAAGGAATTTTAGTTTTGGTCCACTTAGCATTAACTATATCCTAAAAATTCGTAATAAAAAACAAAGAAAAGAGTGGATCAAGGGTTAGCTTTACTTAGTGTTAAAAAAAAATTGAACTCGTCTTCTTCTTTTCTTTTATTTTTTAATTTTGGCAATTATATTCCTTCAAAAAACAATATTACATGGATTTTCATACACATCTTCCAATCATACTCATATAAACCTCGTCACAAAATCCCCATACCTGAAGGAAACCTAAAGAAAAATGCTCATGCCATCATAAAATAGAAAACATCATTACAGATCATTTATCCTCAAAGGAAATCCCTAAATACCTAATTATAGGTCTTGCATTCCTAGAATTAACTCTCAAGACAAGACCCGAGTTTTATTTTTTCCATTTTATCCTGTCAAGATCTATCCATCCCAGTATTATCAAGAATAATGACAGATGAATCAGAGACCTCATTTTTGTGGCATAAATCTAGTGCCATGGAATCTACCTTATTTTTCATATCCTTATTATTGTCAAAAAGATCTAATTCATGGGTTATTTTATGCCCACTTGTTGCAGCCAAAATTATGGCTGAAATTTTTCCTTGCTCATTACTCAGGTGATTCTCCCCTGATGGGGAATGATACGATGCCCTTGGGTATCCAACAAAAATTGGAGGAGTTGACTTTCCTGATAAAACCTTTGGTTGCTGAGAATTGACACTTTGCTATAAAATATAAAATTTGGATCCTTTTCTATCCTTAGGATCCCTCCAAACGTGGCTAGAATTCTTATATTCCTATGAGAAATCAACCCCTCTTGTAAAGGGATAGACATTCAAGAGGTGACCAGCCTGTTGGTAGTTCATACATCAGAAATTTATATTTTCATAGTCCAGCAGTTGGGAAAACACATTTCCCATCCAATTAAACTCTATTTTATCTGGCATACCTTTATTGAGGTCAACCTCAACACATATGTGGAAATAAGTGAAATTTCCTTTTGATATCATTTCCACATCTATTTTGATGAATCTCTTCATTAAATTTCCCACTTTTTCTAAGAGATATGGATGAGTAAAAATAATGGGTAAGTTTGGAAACATTACCTATATTGGAGCAGTCATTACTAGCATAGTAAGAGGGTTGAAGCTTGTGAACCATGGATTCACTGATATACCACCTTGTCCCCAAAACCATGGAGCTTGGTCAAGGATTTTTTTCTTATCCTCAAGGCTTTTGAAGACGGCCATGAAAAATCCATTTGAACAAAAAAGCAACTTTCAAATTTTGGGTCCAGTTCTGATAGACCCATTCGCAAAGGGCAGATGAAGAGGGACAAAATCCATTAAATCAACATATGATTTTCATTCCTATATATTGAGCTGCCCTTATATTGGTATCAGTGTCTCTCACCTCAAGGAATGAGGTGTCCGTAGAATAAACTTATCACAAAAGTTGAGTTTCTCCACTTATTAACTCAACAAATTTGCAACTATATAGAATCTCTATATAATGTAGAAAACTATATGTGTCTATATGATAGTGATGATGTTGATGACAACAAAAATGATGTTTATTTTTGTTCAATAAGATAGGTAAGAAAAATAAATAGAATTATATTAAATAATCCAAAAAAATATTATTGATATAATTGAAGATACTATAAATGAAAATGCCAAGATCATTAGAGTTTTCATAATTCGAGAAAATTCGTATAATATTTAAATTATAAAATTGACTAAATTTAGATTTTATATTATTAATGGTAAGATATAAAAAAAATTACAAATTTATTAATCCCTTTATTAATTCAATAACTAGTCTTTCCATAATAATTTAGATTGTAAAACTAAAAACATCAACCATAAAATTTTTGATATGAGTAATCCAGAAATACTAAAACAAAATTACTCTTCTCACAGTGATCCAGGTGTATATTGGTGGCCTCCTTCCTATTCCACTTTGGGCCCCACCATTTTTTCTTTCAGTTTTCAATTTCCTTAATTGTAGCATAATTTACTATTTTTGGCAGTTTTTCGGGTCGTGAACTTCTAGAGCCATTTAGAGGCCCTAAACAACGTTTTTTGGGAATGAAAGGTCTGACGAAAATTAGTTGTAGACTCAATATTCACTATCAGTAGTTTTAGTCCTCAGATAGATCTTTCTAAAGATGTATCATGTGTTTCAAACAGAGATAGTATGCCAAAGTTACGACCCTAGGAAATTGATGTACCAATTTACCCCGACGGGGCCCATAGTTTGGAATTTCATCTCCTAGGGTTAAGTTTTTGAATGTTTATGGTTTTCCATTGCTTCTCAACAATAAATAGAACGCCGAGCCTCATTGTAACACAATTTAGAGGCATGTATCCACCACATCTCTTCTTAGAGATAAGTTACTAGTGCCCTAGCTAGTTTATTTCCATTCTTTCTATAAGCATATTTCAGTCATTTTTTATTAATAAAATGAAGTTATATTTTCGCTGCATATTTGTATTTATGTTTATATTTGTATTATTTTGTGTTCCTACATAAATCTGAATTAGTGGTATCGGGGCGGTATTCTCTTTCTCTGTTTTTCTTTGCATGTCCCTAATGAGGTCAGGTTATAAGAATTTAGGGTTCTATCTGGTTGAATCCTTGCAATATCAACCTTGCAAACCCCGACGACATACCATGGCGAAAGAAAAGAAAGATGATGGAGCAAGAGATCCTATCAAAATATTGCTCGAGGAGGTCCTCGAGAAACAAAGGAACACGATGATGGATAACCTTTCCCAGATCCTTCAACGGTTGCCCACCTATGGTGCATCTGCATCCAACAGCCACTCTGGAGGCGCCACTCCCTTCAAGGTTTAGGAAAAAATTGACATTCATGTTTTTGAAGGCTAGATAGATGCAAAAGACGTAAATATATGGTTGAATTTTTTGGAAGGGTATTTCTCTGTCCATGATTTCTCCAACCGAGAAAATATTACTTTTGCACTCCTCAAAGTCGCCCCCCATGTCAAAGACTGGTGGGAAGCCTACTGTGGGAAAAAGGATGCAAAGGGAACCCTCTCTATTCTTGATTGCGCCCACTTGGAATTCATTTTGAGATGAAATCAAGGAACAATATTACCCCGTGGGGAGATACGAGGACAAGTACATCTAATGGACCATGTTGTGGTAGCAAAGGGATCAAGATGTCCACAAGCTGACGAATTTTTTCAATACCATGCACACAACGTTGGGTATTAAAGATTCAGAGAAATTTGGTGCTCAAGTACTGCAACTCTTTGCAAAGATACAATTAGGAGGAAATGGATTTCCTTGACATTACCTCGCTTGGCGCGGCATATCAATATACCGCCAATATTGAGAAAAAAATTAAGCAGAAGAAGCAAGAATTTGGATCCGCGAATCCAAAGCTAGGGAAAGGCACTCTCGAATCGTAGAAAAGGGGACAAAGCCCAAGCAGGGCGACTCAAAATGACACCACAAATCCAAAAAGGACATGGGGAAGTGGTGTGAATTTCATAACAACCCCACTCACAACACAAGCAAGTGTTGATCCAAATAGTCGCTGCTAGCCGAACTAAAGGCATCTGAATCAGATGCATGTTCTGATTCTGAGTCAAACCCAGACAAGGGGGCTGACAAAGGGAAACAGATCATTGATGCGAAACCTAGTGCCATTGTTGCCACCACCAAGATCCACAAGGAGGAACCCAAAGATATAGAGGAGGGGGAGTGCCTCTTCCATTCCCAAATGTGGCTAAAGGGTCCTCCAATACAATTCCTTGTCGATAGAGAAAGACAAAAGAACCTCATTTCAAAATAGGTTGTGAAGCGGCTCAGCCTACCAACCACTGCACACCCACAGTCATATACCATTGGGTGGTTGTTGGTGTTTAGGTAGGGATGATCTATCCACCCTAATCCAACATTAATCTTATCAATCGGGGAGTGTATCCTTTCAAGGCTACGTGCAAGGTATATGCAGGAACAAACGCTCAATCCATTCAACCAAGGGTTTACATTCAAACTCAAAACATTGTCCTGAAGTAAAATTAATACAGGATATTCAACAATCTGAATCAACAAGAGATAGAAATAACAACCATAGCACAACAGAAATAAATCCACACATATACACAGACACAGCACCTGATAAGAAGAGTGGGCCCAGCTCTCTGATCAGGGCTATGTTAAATACGAAATGCTTTGAAGTAGTAAAACCATATGTATTTTATTGATATATGAAATGAGATTACAGTCTTCTCTTTGGAACCCTGAATTACAGGAACAATGTCCATTTTATACACAATACAAGGGAATAACAGATTTCCCTGAAACATGAGAATCGCGTGTTCAAAAATGGACTTTGGTTGAAATGGAACGAGTAGAAGATATTCTGAATAGAGAAAAGGGCCAAGAATAGGCCTAGGTAGTCGTGGTCCAGCTGCGCATTCTCCCTTTGGCTTGCCGTTACCGATTCTTGCTGCAATCTGCTGGAGCGAGGGTTCCTATCTTCAATCTACAGCCAAACACAAACCTTAGTGCCACAATTAGGTAAAACCCTGCGATTTTACTTCATTAATCAAAATATCCCAATCGGACAAGTCAGGGTATTTACCTCAGGAGTTTATCATAACAAATGTGGGTAAATTAAGAAAAAATGGGTCAAAAAGGATGACAAAAGTGGAAAAGAAATAGCCGAATTCGGTGCCCAACATCTCCCCCCAACTAACCTTCTGCATGCCCTCATGTAGCCTGCCGACCCCGCAGATTTGGGTTTTGCAACCTGTGAGCTTCATGAAGCTCAGAAAGATCGTATTCCAGAGTCATTTCTGTCCCTAGGACTTTAAACCCCTCTGAAAGGAGGACCTCCTTCCACCAGTCTGCCGGAACGTTATAAACTGGAGTATAGACTTCTGACGGCAGCCAAAGAACAGGGTATTGAAATCAAAGTCCCATCCATCGGGTGCCACATGTTTGGACACATGCCACATATCTTGGTACTCGAGTGAGTACTCATGCAAAATTAGATGCCCCAAAAGGCTCCCTACTTCTGACATTTTTTGGTGACATCATCCATCTCCTCTGACAAGCATCCAGAGTTTCCTTCTGAAAAATAGTTATTTGATTGAAAAAAAGATCAAGACACCACCTTTGTGTCCTCAACATTCTGGCTTTGTTTTCCTCAAACTTCAAAAAGGCATAGTGCTTGTTGAATATAGTATCTGACCTCTCATGCTCTGCCCTTATTATAAATGGCTTAGTGACTTGGTTAGATTCAAAAGTGTCACAAGCCTTCCGCCAATGAATTTGATTGAAAGTATAAGAGGTGAGGGCCCTCAGATGAATGTCCCCCACATATGGGACCATATTAAAATTCCTGTCCAACCGTAGCAAATACCCATGCAAATAAAACTCACACATCAAGTGCTGAGTTGCCACATCATGATTCTTCATGATCCCGAGGAATTGTACACCATCCTCAATCTCATAACTGACCTCATTCTTAATGCTTTCCATGCAAAATAAAAGAAAACGTTCATGCAAAAATAAAGAATAGCAAGAAGCAGGGGGGCGACATGCCATCACCTCTTGCACTAGGCTGAACATTTGTTCCTTATCATTTTTCAGTTCGGCCACCTGGTTTTCTAGCTGCTCCATCTTGAGATGCTGCTTGGCATGCCTTAACTTCATAATATCCATATGCTCCACATATCCAAAGATGGTTGCGGAGGCTTTCTATTCAATTCTTTTGATTTCATTTTTGTATTGGGCCGCAGTGGATTTCCATGTCTGTAGCTCGGCCGTTAGGGCATACTCCCAGGCTTCAAAGAGCTGTTCAATTGGTTCTGTCTCGGTTCTCGCTTCGACCCTATCAACCCTGGGTCTCTTGGCTCGCCGTCTATACCTATTTATCTGCTTCTGAATCTTATAAATTTTTCTCCTCAAACTCCTCACTTCCATTTTCAACCGCATTGTTTCCCTGAACTAATGCTGATTTCTTTGCTTGATATGTGGTCTTCGCGACCTACCCAAATCTACTTCCTTTTGCTTCACCTGTACTTCCTCGGCTCCGACTATTGGAGGTGAGTTCCTTGGAGCTGCCTCTGCCGGGTTGAAAGACGGTCCAATTTTCACTGCCTACCCTTCTTCTATCCTTTCTTGCTTTACCCTTTTGATACCTTCATGTGCCACTGGTGGATTCGTCAGGACCGCTTCGTTTGGTCCCTCCTCTCCACCAATGGTCATTCCTTCATCAAGTACATTTTCCTCAATCAACGGTGGCCTAGTAGGATCCCCTTCTACTGATGTGCCTATTTGGGCTTCTTCCAGTTGCAACCTTCGTTTCAAATTTGAAGGCATTGGAATGGAAAAATTTTCTTCTTCTCTTTGTTGTGGGGAACGGGTTACCCGCGCCCCCTTAGGAAAAAAGACAAGAAACTGGAATAGATTTTCTCCATCCAATCCTGAGGTTGACGCTGGTTCTTATGGAGCATCTTTGGCCTCACTTCTTGCTTCTCCCGCCATTTCCCTTGTAGCTTCTGTAGTCGGAGTGGTCATGACTGTTTCCTCCACAGGTTCCATATTAACATGGGATCCCTGTGGCGTGGTCTCTGTGCCAATTAATCTGTCTGTCTGCTAAACTGGCTCCGTGGACTGGGCTGGTTCTTGTGGAGCAGCCTCAGCCGAAGTGCCAGTAAGAATTTCTGCAACTTCAATTGGTTCAGCTTGCATTTGTAAAGCTGACTCCTCTTCACATCCCTCGTTCTCCATCTACATTTCTTCAGGCTCTTCCTGATCAACATAATCATCCTCCTCGTCTCCCTGCACGGCCTCGTCCTCTTGCATCATTTCTGGTTCCTCTGCCCTAACAGCTATGGTAGCTTCAATTTCTTCTTCAGTGGAGTTTCGGAACCACTCCCATAGAATCAGAATCCTATCGATAGTGTTCAACACTAATAACCGCACCTGTCGCACCTCTTGAGCCAAGTTCTCCATCATATTCAATCTTCTCAAAATAAAATAAGGTACATTCATTGAAAAGGCTTCTGTTTGG
Organism: Pinus albicaulis; assembly: GCA_034641835.2. Lineage (NCBI taxonomy): Eukaryota > Viridiplantae > Streptophyta > Pinopsida > Pinales > Pinaceae > Pinus > Pinus albicaulis. The sequence continues at coordinate 15,618,487 of CM076581.1, read as the reverse complement.
GGAAACCGCAGGTGTGCTAGTATACACAGATGGTATTTAAAGACAGTATGACAAGCCTCTGCAACTTCACTCCATGGCCATGGAAATGACATTCTATCGTACCCCCGGCCTTTCTGTGCAATGCTCTCCCCAACTTGGAGAAAATATTTGGGGAATTTCGGAAGAGGATTTCTTCTAGAAAACCATCGGTCACCTCCCTGTAGCAGTCTGCTAACCTCTGCAATCGTTTCCTTTGTAATTGGGATTTCGAGTCCGCGAACCCGAGAAACTCCTTCTTCCAAGTTTAGTGCAAATTCCAGTGTAATTTCCTCATCCAAGCCATTTAGTATATCCAAGTAGACGTCCCAACCTAAATTTACAAATATCTTCCATACTTCTCGATTGCACCAGATCCTTATTGAATCGTCGGGCTCATGGTGCACAGATCGACCACCCGTTGCTGCGAAGGCAGAAGCGGCACGATGGCTATAGTCAGCTAGTGGGGGAAGAGTGGCAGGCTCTGAACTGTTAGTAACTGAAACAATGTCATGGCCATTTCCAAATATAATGGATAAAACAATACTGGTACGTTTGAAATTTAATTAACAGATTGCAGTGGTACTATTAGATATGCTTGGTTTTAATACGTAATGTTTACAGGGTGACTGATGTGACTCTTATGCGTGCAAGTATGCATCCCAATTCAATGATATAATTAAAAGGTACTTAAAGTCATTAAATTTAATTTAGTAATATTCATGTGTCATAAGTACCTTTATTAAGTACACCGTTAGTTATTATGACGATACCCTCCCCCCACTTAAAGTGACGACCGTTCTCAGCACGCTATGACTGTCCTTTCAGAATATTTAATTAAATCCATAAAAATCGGTGGAGACGTACCTGCAGACTTACCTTAAGGTGGAGTAACAGAAAAAGTGTTTGTCATGAATAATGAGTAACAACAAGAGTGAGTGACGAGAGTGACGGAGTAACGGCAGTGACGGAGTAACAGCAGGTACGGAGTAATAGCAGCTATGGAATCAGAGCAGCTACGAAGTAACAGCATTGACGGTGTATCAGTAATTTCAGATTAGCAGCAATATACAGAGTAACAACATCAACGGTGTAACAGAAACTTCAGATTAACTTCAGAGTAACAACAACAGTGGTGTAGCAGCAACTTCGAAGTAACAACAATAGTAGTAGTAGCACTTTGGAGTAACCGCAACAGTAGTGTAGCAACACTTCAGAGTAACAACAATAGTAGTGTAGCAGCAACTCCAGTGTAATAGCATCAACAATATAGCTTTCCTCCTTGCCAAAAATCTTTTATTATTCCTGCAAAACACAAACAAGTGAGAAATAACCACATTTTTTTTTTTTTTAATGGGGGGTGAGAGTGTCTTCTGTTGCAATAATCATCAAATCATCTGAATGTGAAAGGGTTTTAACAAAGGCATCTTTAGAGGCTGGACGATGATATAATTTTAGACGGTGTCCATTTACTACAAATGAAGTCTTATTCTCATCAAGTGTAATTAGTTTAACTGTTCCATTATTGAACACCGCATCCACTTGATATGGTCCCATCCAGTGTGTACAAAGTTTTCCCTTGAAGTCTTTAAATCTAGATTCATACAATAACGCCCAATCCCTTTCATGAAACACCTTAGTTTTAATAAATTTGTCATGCCATTTCATCCTCTGTTGTTTAATAGCAGTAGTTCTCTGGACAATTGCTGATCGGATCTCCTCTAACTCATTCAGCTATTCCAGTCGGTGCTTCTATGCTTCTGATAAATCCAAGCCTACTTCCAGGGTTGTTCTGAGTGTGATAATTTCAAATTCCATTGGAAACAGAGGAGATTTCCCATAGACTAATTCAAATGGGGAAAATCCTATTGTATTCTGCCATGTTGTCCTATAGGCCCATAAAGCTTCTGGAAGTTTCTATGCCCAATCCTGGTGATGACTTGCTACTGTCTTTGTCAAGATATTTTCCAATACTCGGTTTGTACTCTCTACTTGTCCATTCGCCTGTGGATGATAGGGAGTTGTTATTCTATGTTTTACCCCATACTTCTGCATCAACTTCTCTATCATATGAGATGTGAACTGTGATCCTCCATCTGATACAATTTCTCTCGGAGTTCCATACCTAGCAAAGACCTCTTAAAAAATAAAGTCTGACACTACTTGCTCTGTTGCCCTCGTGACTACTCTAACTTCCACCCATTTGGTTACATAATCAGTGCAAACTAGGATGTAAGCTTTTTGATGAGAACGTGGGTTAAAGGGTCCAACAAAATCAATGGCCCATCTCTCAAATGGTTCAAGGACTATCTGGGGTTGAAGAGGCATTTCATCTGCTTTCCCAAGTTTTCCTATCCTTTGACAGCTATCACACCTTCGAATATAATCTTGAGCATCACGAAAAATGGAGGGCCAATAGTATCCCATCTGCAGCACTTTATGGCCTGTCTGTTTGTCTGCAAAATTTCCTCCACAGGGTCCATCATGTGCATCCTTTAGGATCTCATAGATATCATCTCTTGCCACACAACGCCGAATCTTCTGATCAATCCCTGTATGGAAAAGATATCCTGCCATCCATGAATAACGGGCACTCTTATGAATGCTCTTCCTCTACTCCTTATAAGATAAGTGACGGGGAACTTCACCTGTAGCAAGATAATTAGCAATATCTGCATACCACGGAGTATTAGTAGATACTGAAAAAATATGCTCATCTGGAAAATTATCATCAACTGGTGTATTCTTACCATCATGTTCTAACCTAGATAAGAAATCTGCAACCACATTGTCCTTCCCTGGTTTATCTACTATAGTAATATCAAATTCCTGTAGTAGCAACAACCATTGTGTAACACAATCGGGGGTAACAGGTTTATTCATTAAATACCTGATGGCAGCATGATCAGTGTGCACAAAGGTAGAATACCCAGTAATATAATGCCGAAACTTGTTGATGGCGTAAACAACAGAAAGGAACTCCTTCTTAGTCACTGTGTAATTCAATTCAGCCGGAGCCAGATTTTTAATAACATAGTAGACTACATAAGGGACTTTATCTTCTTGTTGTCCTAATACTGCACCAATTGCTGTTTGAGAATCATCTGTGTGAATATGGAAAGGTAACGCCCAGTCTGGTCCCTTAAGAACCGGAGCACTACATACTAATTCCTTAATCTTTGCAAAGGCTACCTCATAGTCCTCTGTCCACACAAATTCTGAATCTTTTATCAGTAATTGAAATAATGGGTGGGCTAATTTTGCAAAATTTTCCATAAATCACCTATAATAACCAGCATACCCAATAAAACTACGTACCTGTGTGGGCGTTTTAGGTGTTGGAAAGTTCAAAATTACCTTTACCTTTGCTGGGTCCATATTGATTCCTTCAGTTGAAAGCAAATGTCCTGGAACAATTCCTTGTTCCATCATCATGTGACACTTTACTGTACTCAGGGAAACACGCGCTTGTATGCACCTTTCAAGGAATTTTTCTAAATTTTTCAGCCCCTCCAAGAATGAGTCCCCATATGGAGTGAAATCATCCATATAGATTTCAACACCATCATCTATTAAATTAGAGAATATTCCCAAGATTGCCCTCTGAAATGTTGCAGGGGCATTACATAGGCCAAAAGGAAGGACCCGGTATGAAAATGTTCCCCAAGGACATGTGAAAGTGGTCTTGTCCTGGTCTTCAGGAGCAATTTAGATTTGGTTGTATCCACTAAACCCATCCAGAAATGAGAAAAATTTATTACCAGCCAATGTGTCTAAGACTTGATCGATAAATGGCAGAGGGAAATGATCCTTCTGCGTTGCCTTATTCAACTCTCGGTATTCCATGCAGATTCGCCACTTACCATTTTTCTTAGGGACCATTACCAGTGGTGAAATCCATTGGCTGTCTGAGATAGGGTAGATAAAACCTGCATCTAGTAATTTCTGAAGCTCTTCTTTCATAATGTTTTTTATTGCCGGGTTCATCCTTCTTTGAGGTTGTCTTATAGGGTGAAAATCTTCTTTGATGTATATATGATGGGTACAAAAATTATCAGGGATTCCCTTCATGTCTGAGTAATCCCAGGTGAAATCTTCCTTATACTTCTAAAGAACATCTATCATTTGCTTCCTCTGGGACTCTGACAGACCTAGATTGATATTCAGGGTTTTTCCTGGTTCTATCTCTACTTGGACGCTTTCATGAGGTGCATCAACATCTTCTTCTAATTCTTCTGCAATCTCAATATCTTCCTGAGTCTCACAGCTTAAAATATATTCTAAGACTTGCTAATTTGATTATGAAATGAAACAAGGATCGTTCATAAAGGAAGTGATCACATCATCTTTTGATTCCATCTTCAACTGAAGGGCCTACCGGATAGTAAGGACCGATCTCACCTCTTCCTCTTGTTCTTCGACTTCCACCATGGATACATGTTTCTTGTTGACTGCTGACTTCTTGGATGCATCTAGTTCTGCTGGTGGGTATAGCACCAAATTCTTGGTGTTATGACCATTAGAAATGACCATATTTCCTGATCGACATCCAATATAAGTGTCTGCAGTAGCCAACCATGGCCTCCCCAAAATAAAAGGGCAGCCTCCCACTGAAGACTGTGTATGAAACACCAGGAAATTGACTAGGTAATGCTAAGCATCTATTGAAATTGTCACGTCCTCCAACTTTCCCATAGGCTCGACTGTGGACCTATCTGCAAATTCCAACACTTTAGGTGTATACTTCAAATTCTGAAGGCCTAATGTATGCATGGTTTCAGTAGTGATGACATTGATAGAAGCACCCAGGTCTACCAGTACATTTGAATCTCTACCCCATTAATCTGTGCTATTAGAACTGGGTTTCCCGGGTCTCCATACTTTACTGGTGTTGATTTCCCCATCATGAAGTCCGATAGTTTTCCCATAATATGTATAGTGAGGGGGTCCTTAGTTTTCTTTGTAGGTTTCTTCAAACAATACTCCCTAAGAGTCTTTGCATAAATTGGCACATATTTAATGGCTTGTAACCAGGGAATTTTAACAAATAAATTCTGTAATTCTCCTAATAAGTCAAATTCAGCTTGTGCACTGGGTTTACTCACAATCTATCTCTCTGGGTAGGGTGGCTCAGATTGAGGTTGTTTTACAGGAGGCGCTTTAACAGTTTGTTTCGGTTATTTATCAGTTGGTTGTGCCTCTCTATCTTCATTATCAAGTTATTCAATGATAATTGGAAGGGTTGGACATTAACTGTCTGGCCAGATCGCAAATTCATTTCATACAGATCTGCTGTAGAAATGTTATACGAAGGCAGGTTAAGAACATCAGCTTGAGGAGCTCCTTTATTATTGGGGTTAGGGTTAGGCTGCATTGGAAGCTGAGGATGGAAAATTTGGTTACTGGGAAGCACAATGGAGGGTAATTGGAGCTGCTGTGGTATTTGTTGTTGTGTCATCTGCTGAGGGAACTGCCCTATAGAGGGTCCTCGCCAAGTTGGAGCCTGTTAGCCCCCCTATAAATTTTTTGACAAGCAAAGTGGGGGGCTAAATTGTTGTTGAGCCTTCAAGGAATGCATCTCCCTTGAAGACACATTATCCTTGAAGTCTCCTATGCCTCTGCCTTTGATAAAATTCCCTCTGCTGATTCCCATTATAAAGCCTCTCTGATTGCAAAAAAATGGTGCTCCAAAAGGCTTTTATTTGCCCCTTGTATCCCTGCAAAATATCCCCATTTTAACCTTTGTTTTCCCCTTGTCAAATTCCCCTATGATCCCCTAAATCCTCCCAAAATCCCCTTTACATCCTACACCCACCCCTTGATTGGTTTAAAAACCCTTGTTTCCTCTATCGTTGCCTTTTCCTACCCTCAGAATGCATTAAAAATTGAGCCAAAACCCACATTTGTACATATATGGGTCTTAGCCCCCTGCAGGCCAGCCCCCTAAAACCGTTCCACCATGTGACCCAGGCGCCAAGGCGGAAAGCGCTTACCTCAAATATGTGTCGGGAGCATCGTAAGCCGTCGATCTACACCGATCGGACGGTCGTCGTGATCCCCACAATGTTCATCGTTCAACCCTGTCACCGCCCCATTAACGCATCATAACCGTTCATTTACCCGCAGATCCGACAGTCTGGAATCCGCCCGCCTCGGTGGTCCCCACGCCATGGTCACTGTTCAAAATCCGGCAGTTTCTATCGCACCACCTTTGAGGGGTAGGCGGTAATTTTCGTTTGGCCAGTGATTCCACTCATCGCATGACGCGTGGCACCGACACTGTTTGAAAACCGCCTCCCCATCGTGCGTTATCGTTCGGTGGAAAACCCGGTGAGATATGCACATACACCGTCTGATTCAAAGCTCTCCATCCAACGGTCATCGCACCCCAAAGATGCGCGGAAGATAACCCAAGGCATCCGTACCCCTGGCCCACCATCTGTTGCCCTCCGATACATTTTCAGCCGTCGATCTCCTCCCGAGATCGGACAGTCCAGATTCTATCACCCTCCGCCATGTCCTTAGCTGTCGATCTCCTCCAAGGATCGGACGGTCCAGATTCAATCGCCCTTTGCCATGTCCTCAGCCATCGATCTCTTCCCAGGATCGGACGATCCAGATTTGATTGCATGTCCCGTCGTTGACCACTCCCGCCAAGTCATCCTTTCCATGTGTTTCATCGTATTTCTCACCTGTCCCTGTATATATATGCATTCCAAGGTCAATTTTAATGTTTTACGTTAAAATTTCATTCTCGCCATCCCCGACTGCAATCCGCTAGCTTTCGCCATGACCATTTTCCACCGCAATCCTACACTTTTCCTCCATTTTACCAGTCTGCACGACCGTCCTCAATGTCCCCACTGCATTCACTCTCCCGTGCATGTTTTCCTAACGTGTTTGCGTGTTTTGCAGGGTTACAGACAGGCGGATAACCGCCATGATCCGTACGCACTATTGTAATGGCACAGTGCGCAGAGGAAGCTAAATTCAGAGCCTAGTATTACAGGAAAATGTCCGAGAAGGTGTCTGCAACATAAATTTCATTAAAGGACAAAGTTCAAACTCTGAAAAACCTCTCTGGCGCCATTAAAGCTCATTTTTTCGCTGACAGAGATAGTTTGAAGTGGCAAAGAGTATCAGTGAAGGAATTAAAGGTCTAAAGCACATTGTTGAAGATCTTAAGCCTTAATCTAGTGTTTAAAAGGCAAGGTACCAGAATTGAAGACCTCGAGGATCAACCAGAAAGTCAAATACACGGAAATAATGGTGGCAGGGTTTTCAAATCAGCCGAATTTTTTTCCTGAGCAAGGACACGGTACGCATTGCTGTTTCAGTCTACATTGTGTCCAAGTGAATCTTCCACCCTGACAACAGTCCTGATGTTATCAGAGCATTTGATTCACAGTATGGAAAACCCTAGTATCATTTATTCACTTTTTGTTTATTCACCAGAAGTACTACAGAGTATTGCAGCCAAAGAGAAGACCACTCTTTCACCCAAAGAACGCCATGGATAAATGCACAAAATTTAAATAGAATGGGCCTCGACCCTCTTCCTTTCCTGAGTTTTAATGCTGCATTTAGTTTTCACCTACTTTCTCTGCTCCAATTGAGCTATAAATTCGTGAAGGAACTCATTGTAATGGTTGTTGATCAGTTATCAGAGAATTACAAGCTGTTTCTTTTGAGACGAAGTCTCTGTGTAAAGTTGTAAGATAGGTTGAGGAAGATGTTTTCAGACTGAGTATCCAGCTATTGGCAATGTTGTACTTGACTGGTGTTGCTTTTTAATATGACAAGCACATTTCTTTGGATCCTGATCTAAAGCAGCGGTTATTTTTTTCTATCTCTGTATTTGTGTTTAACTTGCATTCCGTTTCATTTCATTTCTACTGGCTTGCATCAAAAATCTAGCATAGGATTTACTTTTGTTAGGTACCCTATGTTTCTGCTCTCCTTGCCTTTGATGTTTTCTACTAAATGTGTTATCTAAGATTTGATTTCAGTTAATTTAACCAGTGTAGTGGATGTTATTTCCTGCTAGCTGATGTATGAATTAAATGAATCTGTTCTTAGATGTTCTTGTTAGGATTTAATTGAAAGAATTGGGAACACTGGGAGGTCTAGAACCCTATTTCTATCTCACTAGGATCCTTTTCAATTGATTGAACCTTTCTAAGATCCCTCAAGCTGGAGGCCGAAGCATTGAGAGTTCAAAGTCTCTCTCTGATCTCAGGTCTTTAACTTTGTGCCCTAAATCTTTATTGTTCCTCCTCCCTTACCATTCCATACCACACTATCATCTTTAAGATCCAATGTTTTAGATGACTAGCCCAACTGAAAGCCTACATATTGAATAGCAAGTAAACCCTTTCCTGACTCCATTGCCCAATGGTTTTGAATGCTCCCTGGAATACTTCACCACTGCCTAAATCCTCTTTGCTCATCCTTGTCTTACATTGAACCCTTCTTTCCTGATGACCAACAACCAAACAAACAATCAAACAAACAAACCCTGTGCCTATAACTAGCCTAACATCTTAAACTTTGAGCTTCAAAGACATAAACCTTGCTTAATGTAGAGAGATCCCTCTCTGGACCCAGGAGGGCTAGATCCTGAGGTCTGAAAGTGGTTCTGATGTTGTCTCATCTTTTGGTCTTGCCAATCTGGCCAAAACATGGGAACCCCAACAGAGCCCATGATGAGCTCATACTAGATTGAGGGTTCCATTGCTGCCATAGTGGAGGCTGGTACTATGGCCACATAGGGGAGCAAGGTATGGGTTGGGGATTCATGTTATAATTATATAAATACTGAGATGGATCCAGATACATACCTTGATTTCCCATTGGTGGTCGAAATTTCCACGGCTTCCTGGCACCCATAAGATACAGCTGCTCTGTATCCTCCCCTACTCCTTGAAATACTACTTTTAGGCCCGAAAAGGAAGGGCATGAGCTGGTAACATTATTTAGCTCACATATGTCAAACTTCTCTATAGACTTTAATGGACATTCTCTTTCTAAATGGTTCTTCTTGCACTTCGGGCAGAAGATCGCCATAGCCCTTTCCTGCTCCAACTGCTTTTGCTTCACTTGCAAAGTATCCATCTGTGTTGACACTAAGAATATCTGTCTTCAGGTTGTCTAACATATTCCCAATTTCTGCTTTCGTAATACCCCCACTAGATCCTTTTACTGAATGAACTCCTGATCCATTTCTTGCAAGCCCTCTTGAGCATTGGATACACAAGTCACAGATATTTTCAAAATTTTCCTTGGAGATGTCTCCTTTCCCCACAATATTCAACATTTCCATTGAATCCTCTCGAAAATCCCGAAGGAGGATAACCTTCAAAATTTATTTTTCCTAGTCAAAATGTCCTGACCTTTGTAAGAGGTACTTCAACCTTTCCATGCAGTCTTCTAGATTTTCATCTTCTTTTTGTGTAAACTTGAAAATCTCCTCCTTGATATTCCGGGATTTACAATAGTCCTGATACTTCTTCAGAAAAGCTGTCCGCATGCCATCCCATGTGGTAATGGATTTCCCTCCAAGGCCCATAAACCATCGCAGAGCCATCCCCTTGAGTGTAGAAGGAAAAATATTCAATTTTTGGGCATTCGTCCTGTAATCATACCCCTGGCACACTACATCAAACTCAAACAAAAATCTGTCGAGGTCCTCTGACATGAGCCCATGGAAATTTGGTAAAGCTACCAATGGGATAGGTTTTGTAGGCGCACCTCCTCCCATATTCTCAATGGGAAACTCGATAGTAGAGGTTGTGGGAGCCATGAAAATCTTCCAATAGTCACTAGGGATTTCAACAAGTTCTGTAGAAGACGACTGGGGACTCCTTACTACTGGAACTCGAGTGGCTTTGGTAGCACTCCCCTTGTCTCTCGGTGATACAAATATTGCTTCGTTCCTACTGCCTGCGTCCTGATGGCTCAATCCCTCAACGACAACTTCCTCTCCCCTATTGAAGTAATATGATTATGTCAATATTATGCTTGCGATCTCTTCTCCTTCTATCCCCAATGCAAGATCCTCTTGATCAAGTCCAATGCTACTTGAGCCTTTCGCTAATGGAGGACCATGCTGTACTGAATCGCCAATGGATACCGGAGTATGCACTCGTTGATCTACTGATTGTCCTTCAGATCGTACTCTCCTAGCCCCTGGCCTTGCAGTTGCACGAGAAGATGCTTCAGACTCTGCATTTTCGATGATCTGCTGTATATAAGTCTTTCTTCCCAAATCTAGTCTTCCCCTCTTTGGGGCTCTCGCTCCGCCCCTCTTATTTGATTCTTTGTTCATACAAAAATTAATGTGATAGAAAATATTTGCATGAGCCTTCAACACTTCGATCCTGAAGTAAGGTGTCAAAGGACCATTCCTTCCCCAAGACAAAAGGATTTAAAAAGAAAAAAATAGCAAGACAGAGATTAGAATTTCAGACCCAGAGTAGGGTGTCAAAAGAATCCTCCCTCCCTGGGACAAGAACAGGAACTACACAACCCACAAAAAGACCTAATACCTCCCAGATCTGAAGCAGGGCATCAAAAGACTCCTCCCTCCCCAGGACAAGAAGGTGGCCCAAAATTCAAAATAAAATAAAAAACAAACAACCCAAAATCAAAACCTATGCTCAAGACCTGAAGCAGAGTGAGAAAATTCATTCTCTCCCCAGGACGAGAGGTCGACCCTCTGGTTGCCTCGAATCGTTGCTTGCACCTTGTAGCCTCCCCGAAAATGGCGCCAAAATGTTGGTGTTCAGGTAGGGATGATCTATCCACCCTAATCCGACATTAATCCTATCAATCTGGGAGCGTATCCTTTCAAGGCTATGCGCAAGGTATATGCAGGAACAAACGCTCAATCCATTCAACCAAGGGTTTACAGTCAAAATCAAAACATTGTCGTGAAGTAAATTTTATATAGGACATTCAACAATCTCAATCAGAAAGAGATAGAAATAACAACCATAACACAACATAAATAAATCCACACATATACACAGACGCAGCACCTGATCAGAAGAGCGGGCCTAGCTCTCTGATCAGGGCTGTGTTAACTATGAAACGCTTTGAAGCAGTAAAACCAGATGTATTTTATTGATATATGAAATGAGATTACAGTCTTCTCTTTGGAACCTCGAATTACAAGAACAATGTCCATTTTATACACAATACAAGGGAATAACAGATTTCCTTGAAACATGAGAATCGCGTGTTCAAAAATGGACTCTAGTTGAAACGACAGGAGCAGTATATATTCTGAATAGAGAAAAGGGCTGAGAATAGGCCCAGGGAGTCGTGGTCCAGCTGCACATTCTCCCTTTGGCTTGTCGTTACCGATTCTTGCTGCAATCTACTGGAGCGAGGGTTCCTATCTTCAATCTACAGCCAAACACAAACCTTAGAGCTGCAATTAGGTAAAACCCCACGATTTTACTTCATTAATCAAAATATCCCAATCGGACAAGTCAGGGTATTTACCTTAGGAGTTTATCATAACAAATGTGGGTAAATTAAGCAAAAAGGGGTCAAAATGGATGACAAAAGTGGCAAATAAATAGCCGAATTCGGTGCCCAACAGTGGCTTCACCAAGGAAGAGATCTCCATGTCCGCCAATAGTGTCGCCTTTCGTACAACATCAAGCCATTCATGTATGAGGAATTGTGTGATGTTGCTCCTCTTGACATGTCTGATGTATTATTAGGCCAACCATACTTATGGAAGCGAAATTTTGTGTATGAGTCTATACCTCGTGCTATTATTATTACTTCGGGAAATCATTTTTACAGAATACCAGAGGAAGTACCGCCTCTCGCCATCTCTTTTATTATTACAAAGCAACACAGTAAGATTATTTCCCAAACCAGAAAATTCATTACAATTCGCCCACAGGGCAAGAAGAATATTGTGACCACAACCTCCAAACAGAGCTCCCCTACACGACAGCAGCAGATTGAAAAAGTCATGGAGGAATACAAGGAAATTTTCTCCTCACCCATAGAGGTTCCTCTACACTGTCAGGTCAAGAACTCCATTTATCTGGCCCCAGGCATGTCGCTGCCTAATGTTTCCATACCTCATGCAACCACATAGATAGAATCCACACATGTACTATCTGAGGCTGATAAAGCAACCATTTTATTGAATGCATTCGGTAGGTCCCCGATATCTTGGATAAATCTAATTCCAAGTACAAGCAACGACATGGTCCACATCAGGTGGCACACAAGTTCCAGGTGGGCGACAAATTTTGGTTGCATTTGCAGACAGAATGCCTAACCAAATCTCATCAGAAGCTCATCCCACCGCGATATGGGCCTTGCACCATTGTCAAGGCGGTGGGAGACATTGCATTTAAGCTCAAAATTCCTCCATTCCTTGTTTGACAACCAATGTTCAATGTGGATCACCTTCGACCATACTTTCCACCATTACTGGACACATTTGACATTGCAGATCTCATGGAGGAACTCAACACAATGGGGACCATTGATTCCTAAGAGGGGAGGAATGATCCAGGTGGATATTGGTGGCCTCCTGCCTATTCCACTTGGGGCCCCACTATTGTTTCTTTTAGTTTCCTTAATTGTAGCACAATTTACTATTTTTGGTAGTTTTTCGGGTCTTTAACTTCCGAAGTCGTTTTGACGCCCTAAATGACGTTTTTTGGGCATGAAACATTCGGAGAATATGAGTTAGATACTTGATATTCTCATTCAAAAGTTGTAGTCATCGGATGAGATTTATAACAATGTATCATTTGCGTCAAACAAAGATAGTATATCAAAGTTACGACCCTGGGAAATTGATGTACCAATTTACCCCGACGAGGCCCATAGTCTGGCATTTCATCTCCTAGGGTTATGTTTATGGATGTTTAGGGTTTTCCATTGCTTATCAATAATAAATAGGCCTTCAAGCCTCATTGTAACACATATCAGAGGCATGTAGCCACCATATCTCTTCTTAGAGATAAGCTACCAGCGCCCTAGCTAGTTTATTTCCATTATGTCTGTAAGCATATTTCATTCTTTTGTTATTAATGAAATGAAGTTATATTTCTGCTGCATCTTTGTAATTGTGGTTATATTTGTATTCTGTTGCGTTTTTGCATAAATCTGGATCACACAGAAACCTCCACACTTGAAATTACAATTTTATTATTTAAATTCATAAATTTTTAAAATTATAATTTTATTATGTAAATTCATAATAATAAAAATAATGTTTTTAATCAACCATATTAATATTTTTTTATAATTACATATATTCTCTTCATCTAATAATTCTAAATAATTCCAATGACTTTTTTTATGGTACAATCATAAAACCTGAAACATTTTCTACCATTAATTATTACATTTCATAAATAATTTTAATTTTATTCTTAAAATTTTCATGTAGAGAAGTTGATTTATTTTTAATAGTTTTTATTATTAATGATGATAAATTATATAAATTTAATTTTTCCTATTTGTATTTTTGAACTTATTTTAATAATTGTAATTTTAAAAATAATTATTATTTATATTGTTAGATCTAAGAGGAACATCAGATTGGAACCTGGAGAATTATTGGTCAGCTTTGATGTCCCTTGATGTTGATGTCATTAGGTGGATGTCTGACAAGGACACTTCTAAATTAGTTAGCCTCTGCCTCACCTCAACTCTCTTCAGTTTCCATGGTGAACTCTATGAGTAAGCATGTGGGGTTTCTATGGGCTCCCCTCTCTTCCCTATAGTTACTAACTTATTTATGGAGGATTTTGAAATGAAGGCCTTGGCCTCTACTCCCTTTCACCCTAGCAAGTGGAAGAGGTTCATGGATGACACTTGTGTCATTTGGCCCCATGGTCGAGAGAAGTGTAGAAATTATAAAACATGCATGTATATCTTGGATTCACCGGATCTAATAATGTACTAAAGTTAAATACTAAATCACTTCTACAAATTTTTTGTGGAATTAAAAACACATTTGCTAATCACATGAAGCAAAGAAGAATCAATCAAAACACAACACAAACAATTTTGCGGGGAAATCTTGCTGCTCAAAATCCCTCTATCTTCTATTGTATCCACAAGGAATCATGAAAAAATTACATATAACTCTTCTCACAATAGTCTCATGTATTTAGCTAATTGTCTCACATTGATCCAGAAAAAATCGGCCCAATACTCAGCCAATTCTCAGCCTGCCTTGCTCACACAATTCATGAGGAATGAAATCCCTATTCTTTAGGAATTTCAGCCTTCCTCAATTGCGCTAGTATCATGGGCACTCTAATGGATTTTTGATTGCATGGGTGCAACCCAATAATCCTACAATTAATAGCCAACTTCCCTTTCACCTAGATCTTAACTGGGTCTCCACTGGATCTGACATGCATGCAACTAATAATAGTAAATCCTCATTTGCATGTGAGATCACTAATTGTGAATTAATTAATATTTAATTCACTTGATCTCTCAATAGTGTATATTTAGTTACAAGTAGCACAACTGATTTTAACTCACTTAATTGAGTTTAACAGATTACAACCTACATTAACTAATGGACCATTGCACTTCGAACTCTGTTACAACTAGAATTACTCTGCATGCCTCACCAACTACCTTTAACTCAAAATCCACTAGCTAACTGAGTTTATCACTCTTCGTTAACTATTACAAGTTAATTTTAGAATAGATTACATTTTATTGTCCATCTTAATTAAGGGATAACTAAAATAGACATGCACCAAAAATAGCAATGTGGGTCCCACCCTAGTGTAGGTGCTTAATGCACTAGGCGTGGGTGCTAAATTTTTTTTGTTGAATCTCAACACTCCCTCTCAACAAGAAATGGATTTTCCTTCACCCCGATCTTATCTCTAAGGTATTCAATTTTTCTCCTAGTGAACGCCTTTGTCAAAATATCTGCACACTGATGTTCCGTGGGAATGTACTGAAGCAACATTATTCTTCTCTACACACAATCTCTGAGATTATGGTACCAAATGTCTATATTATTGGACCTATCATGAAACACAGGATTAATTGAGAGTTTAATGCAACTTTGATTACCACAATGTATCACTGTCGGATCCATCTGAGAACCAAACAAACCAAAAAAGGTCTTTCTCATCCAGATAGCCTTACATGTAGTTTGACTTGTTGCCATGTAATCTGCTTCCACTGAAATGAGTGCCGCAAATATTTGTTTCCTATTGTACCAGGAAAATGTTGTCAATCTTATGTTGAAGATCCCTCCTGATGTGCTCTTTCTGTCTAATGGATTTCCCGCCCAATCTGTATCCATGAAGCTTTTAAGCTTCACTCCCTTTATTCGTCTGTACCATAGACCATACTCTGATGTGCCCCTTGGGTATCTCAAGACATGATTTCCCGACTTCTAAAAGAGCTTGGTAGGCTTAACCATAGCTTGACTGAGTTGGTTAACTGCGTAGAAAATGTCTGGTCTGGTGTTCACTAGATACATCAGTGAACCAACTAACTTCCTGTAGACAGTAACATCCACTACCTCTCCAGAAGTAGCATCCTCTTTCCTCCAATTTCCTGGAAGAGAAGTATCTGTTGAGCCTCAAGATTGTGCTTTCTTTCATCTTACTTGAACTCATTTTCCTTTGTCCATTGTTATCCCAGACCCAATTTATCAATGAATTTATTTAAAATTACTTTTAGAATGATTTACATGACTAACTTGCTAAGTTTTGTGATTTTTGTCATTGTAATGCATTTTGACCGGAACTAGCTGCAGAATGCAGACATTCCATAGCTAACCAGAAATGCTGCAGCTGTCTTCATATTTGGGCATGTTCCAGGTGGCCTCTCAAGAAAACCCACATATGGGTATATTCCACGTCATGTCTACATTGTTCGTTGCTCACCATGAAGGAAAAACCGAAATCTGGATATGGTTTTGATACGTGGGAACTCATTTAAGGAAGCAGATTTCTAATAGGACTGTCTTAGTCCAGATGTCCTTTTCCTTTTTACGCTGCCACTTTAAGAGTCCTAGTATGATTTCGATAAGGAAAGACAATGATCCTTGAATTGTTGCAAGTCTTGTTATGTAAATTTGTTATAAAAACACTTGGAAAACCGAGAGCTAGGCTAGATTTTTCTCTAGATTTTGCTTAGATCTTGTGCTACATTTCTGAAGACGCAGATTGCTCTGTTCAAGTTATTTCTCCTTTAATGAAGAAGATAGTATTGTTTTGAAAGCGTTGATTTGATTTGGAGTTAGATTTCGTCTGGTGGTAGAGGGCCCCTGCCTCCTGCACGGTTTTACTTGTGTAATTTAGATAAGTATCTTAGTTGCCTTTACGTTTTTGAAGTTTGAGTTCATAGTTAATTTCGTAGCCACTATAGTTATACTAGTTCTAAAAAATCTTCCAAAAGAAGAAACTCTTCCAAAAGATTATGATAATGAATGGGAAATGGCTATAGTGTTGTAGGATTTAATTGTAGTTTCTTTTGTTCACTATCACAGTTACACTTGTTCTAAACACTCTTCCAAAAGAAGAAACTCTTCCAAAAAATCCTTATGATGTCTAAAGCATGACTGTGATGATGAATGTTTTAGTTGTTTTTTTTCACTAAGTAACATAGCTGATCTTGCTCTTAAAACGCTCTTCCAAAATATCATAATGATGGGTAGGAGACAGCTGTGGTATCTTAGTTTTTAAATTGTTTTCAGTCTTTATGTTTGAATTTGCACTGAATTGTACAGTCAGGATTGTTCTAAGAAAATCTTCCAAAATACCAATCATGATGGACAAACAGGCTGTATAATCCCATAGATTAATGCATGATAACTTAGTTAGGATACTTTGGAGTCTAATTGCATTTAACTCATGCTCTGTTATTTTGTTTTGAGTTTGATAATGACTTGTTAGTTCAGCACTGTTTTAGACTAGTGACATCTTAAGTTCAGTTTTAGCTTAACTCATTGCATTTGCACTCTACATTTAGTTGTCATCCACTGCATATTAGATTACTTCAATTGTTAGACTTAACAAAACAACCTTCATTATTTACAAACTTCTTCTTGTTCCAAATCTATAATTGATCCATAACCATATGAACAGAAGACAGTATCATTTCAAGGCATGAGGTACTTTTGCAACTTCTTTACTACCTCATAAACAGAGCCTTTCCTCAAAATACTACTTTAAAAAGAAATCTATAACTCTTGGGTGAGGTTTAGTGATGATTAACTAAGTTGCAGAATAGAGTTAAGAACTAGTCTTAGAATAAAGATCTTATGATGGTATCAATGTTTTTCTCCAAATATGCTTCAACAAATCTCTAATCATGGATAAAATGTTGCATCATTATAAGCTAGTTGTTTAATTGTTTAGTTAGGAGAATTTTCATACTTAGCTGACCATTTCTCAAAATCTCTTTCAAAATACCTTTGATGAAAGAATTGGACAAGTTGAGTTTATGTTTTGAGTCATTTGCTTAAAAGTCATTATCAAGCTTTGTTTCTGCTTAGTCATAGTTTAGATTTGATTCTGTTTCAATATTTTCAATTTCATTTGTCATTTGTCATCAACCAATTAGGCTTCACTCTGTTTTTAATCCTTAGCTTCTTTCCACTAGCTTTCTAGTCATTTTCCTTGCGAACATAAAACTACCAAAAGACCAAAAACATCATAAATCATCACAAAAGACCAAAAACATCATAAAACACTAAAAAAAACGCATTAAGAGACAAACACCTAGGCACATATGGTGCACTTCACTTCAGCAGTTTACCAACCCTGGTTGACAATTAAATGAACTCAATTTAGGAGACTAGGTTGAGACCAAACAATATCCATGGGTTTGCTGCTCTCCATGTGAAACTTACCCAGTATCTCTTTTGCATACTTGTCTTGAGACACAAAATTTCACCATCCTACTGCCATATTTCCAATCTAAGGAAATAATGAAGGAGTCCCATGTCCTTCATTTCAAACTCCCTTGCAAGATCCTCCTTGCATGAGTGTATTAGCTGCTCATCACCAGTCAAATTATATCATCAACATAAAGAACAATAATCAATAGCTTACCCTCAACCACAATCTGGTACAGGTTTGCATCTGCTTCACTTTTGGTGAAGCCCAGTTCGGTGAAATAGCTTTCTATCTGAGTGTACCAAGCATGGGGTGCTTGCTTCAGCCCATACAATGATCTTTTGAGTCTGCACACATGCGGCTCATTGTTAAAGATCTTGAACCTTCAAGTTGCTCTATGTACATCTCTTCCTCAATGATCCCATTGAGAAACACAGTTTTCACATCCATATGATGAATGCACAAGCCCATCTACGCTGAGAGTGAAACGATGGATCTTATGGAAGAGTACCTTGCAACAGGTGAAAAAGTATTATCATAATCTATCCCCTTGATATGTGAGAATCCACGGGCCACAAATCTGGCCTTGTATTTCTCCACACTCCCATCAGTAGCTTTCTTTACTTTGTACATCCATCTCGATCCAACCACTGATTTGTCGACCGGTCTTGGGACAATTTCCCATGCACTTTTCTTGACAATGGAGTCATAATCCATCACCATTGCATCAACCCAAGTTGGTTGTTGCACTGCTTCTTGAAGGGAAGATGGTTCAGTCACAATACATTTTCTCATAAGATCCATGTATCCATTAAACCTATCTGGAGACTGTCTCTGTTTGCGGTGTGAAGTAGGGGCTCCCACATTATCTGTAGCATCAAGTCTCAATCTATCAGCTTTTGTGGTGTGCCTTTTGCAATTTCTGATGGATGGCTTTTCATGATTTTTTTCCTCCACTCCATGATCCTCTGCATGTGGCTGCTCCACATCTTGAGACTTAGCCTTGGGAACCAAAATTTCCTCCTTTGAATGCAAGTATAGCTCCCTCTCAAGGGACAACCGTATGGATTTCTCCTCATCAAATCTATATCCCGTCGCACAATGGTAATTCTGTTATTTGGAAAATACACACGATGATTATGGGGTGTTTCAGTGTACCCCACAAAATCCCAAATTCAGTTTTCAGTTCCAGCTTCTTCTTGGCGTCCTTGGTCACATGCACATAAACAGATCAGCCAAAAATCTTAAAGTGTGAAACATTAGGTTTCTTACTAGTGAAAGCCTCTTCAGGTGTACTCATACCAAGTATCCTATGAGGACAATGGTTTTGCACAAATACCGCAGTGTTGCATGCTTCCGCCCCACCCACAGATGCATCGGCAGGCCTTGATCATGCAACATCACTCTTTCTGCACCCACGATCGTTATATTCTTTATTTCCGTGACCCCATTCTATTGTGGGTTATGAGGCACTATTAGTTCTCTTTGAATTTCTTCTTTGCTGCAGAAATTCTCGAATTAATTAGAGATGTATTCACCACCATTATCACTCCTAAGATCCTTCATTTGCTTCCCTGAATCTTTCTCCACCAGTGCCTTAAACTCAAGAAAATTAGAGAATGTTTTATCTTTATTCTGCATGAAGAAGATCCAACACTTACAAGAAAATTCATCAACAAATATCACACGTCTGTCGAAGCAACAGAGAATGGTCCACACACGTCTGTGTGAACTCTCTCAAGGATCCCCGAAGATATTTTCTCCTTCTCATGAAAGGTTTCTTTTACATATTTTTCCCATAGTACATCCCTTGCATGTGTCTGACTGCGAAAGTGTACCCCTGGGAAGACCAGTAGAAATTTGATGCATGACTTTCAAGGCTTCATGGTGAAGATGGCCCAATCTCCTGTGCCATAATTCAACCTCATCCTGGCTCACCACTTGATTAGCCTTTCCCATCATCATTGCATAGCCATCTACCTCTAGCTTGTAGATATTCTTAACTCGAATCCCTACCCTCTTGGCTTGTCCTATTGTTTTATGTCGCAGGAAATATTTTCCTTCACTAAAAACACTATCATAGCCCATATCCTCCAACATTGCGACTGAGACTAAATTAATCTTCAAACCTGGTACATGCATTACATATTTTAATTGAAAGGGTTTACCTGACTGCCTCTAGAAGGTAATGATACTGATCCTGGTAGCATAGTACCACCCGTCATTGCCCATTTCAATATGCATCCAGAGATCCTTCTCCTCCAAGTCACTGAAAAGTTCCTTGTCTCCCTTCATGTGAAAGGAAGCGCCACTATCCAAATACCACATAGATCCCAATGCACTTGACACCATGCATGTGATCAATAAGAAGTCAAGCTCAAATTGCGAGGTCAAAGCCTCACCAGCTGAAAATCCTCCAACCTTCTTGTTCTTCTTCTTTTGTAGACAGTTAGTAGAAAAATGCCCATGCTCATGACAGTGAAAACAATTCACCTTGGACATGTCCTACTTCTTTCCATTCTTGGACTCGGATTTGGAATATAATTTCTTCCCCTTCCCCTTCTTCGCCTTAGCATCCAAAGCACAATCCTCTTCATCTTCATTCTTAGATGAATATCCATCTCTGGTGTTCCATCTGAACTCCTCCTGCACCAAATCCGACTATAGTCGTTCCCAATCTGGAAAATTTTGCCCTCCATTGACAGATTCTTGATAACTGTGCCAAATATTAGGAAGTCCTAAGAGATCCAAACTCACCAAATCATCATCAAAGACTGTTATACCAACGCTCCCTAGTTCATCCTGACTTTGGACAAACTTTGTTAGATATTTTGGTATGGAGTCGCCCTTCTCCATCTTGATCTTCCTATGTTTATCTTTGAGAACCAATTCCCTATGGTCGTTGCTACTATGGAATAGATCCGCAAAAGCCTTCCACATTGCATATGGTGTGGTTTTCCCATGGAGGCTTAAGACAATGTGGTCTCGTACTCCCTTCAATAGGATCATCCTTGCCTTTTCCAATTTCTTTTTCCATGCATCAAGATTTTCCAACATCTATCATAACGGGTTTAGGAATATCATTGTCAATGAATTCCTTCAAGCCATTTTCTTCGAGTACTGCCTCCATCCTATACTTCCAAGAAATATGGTTTGAGATTCCCTCTAATGCATACTTCAACCTCAAGCTATTGAAATACATTTCGATCCTGAATCAGCTGTAGCACCAAGAAAGAGTTTCTGCCAATTCGAATCCTATCCAGTCACAAACTCAAATCCTCCTTCACACTTCTGATTTCCTATGATATAATACCATGTAGAAATTATACAACATGCATGTATATCTTGGATTCACCCGATCTAACAATGTACTAAATTTAAATACTGAATCACTTCTACAAATCTTTTGTGGAATTAAAAACACAATCGCTAATCACATGAAGCAAAGAAGAATCAATCAAAACACAACACATATAATTTCCTGGGGAAAGCTTTCTGCTCAAAACCCCTCTATATTCTATTGTATATTCCACAAGGAATCATGAAACAATTACATACAACTCTTCTCACAAGAGTCCTCTTGTATTCAGCTAATTGTCTCACATTGATCCAGAAAAAATCGGGCCAATACTCAGCCAATTCTCAGCCTTCCTTGCTCACACAATTCATGAGGAATGCAATCCACATTCTTTAGGAATTTCAACCTTTATCAACTGCGGTAGTATCATGGGCACTCCAATGGGTGTTTGGTTGCATGGGGGCAGCCCAATAATCCTACAATTGATAGTCAACTTCCCTTTCAGCTAGATCTCAACTGGGTCTCCACTGCATCTGACATGCATGCAGCTAATAATAGTAAATCCTCAGTTGCATGTGAGATCACTGATTATGAATTAATTAATATTTAATTCACTTGATCTCTCACTAGTGTATCTTCAGTTACAGCTAGCACAACTGAGTTTAACTCACTTAACTGAGTTAAACTGATTACAACCTACATTAACTAATGTAGCACTGCACTTCGAACTCTATTACAACTAGAATTACTTTGCCTACCTCACCAACTACCTCTAACTCGAAATCCACAAGCTAACTGAGTTTATCGCTCTCAGTTAACTATTACAATTTATTTTGAGATTAGATTAAATTTTCTTGTCCATCTTAATTAAGCGATAAATAAAATAGACATGCACCAAAAATAGCACTGTGGGTCCCACCATAGTGTAGGTGCTTAATGCACTAGGCGTGGGTGTTGAAATTTTGATCCGGATTTATGCAGGAATGCAACAGAATACAGAAAAAACCATAAACATAGAAATACAGCAGAAATAAGGCTTCATTTCATTAATATCAAATCACAGAAATATGCTTACAAACATGATGGAAATAAAATAGCTAGGGTGCTCGTAGCGAATCTCTGAGAAGAGATGTGTCGACTATAGACCTTTGAACTGTGTTACAATGAGGCTTGAGGCCTATTTATTATGGAGAAATAATGGAGAACTCTAAACGTACAAAAACCTAACCCTAGGAGATGAAGCGCCAAAACTATGGGCCCCGTTTTGGTAAATTGGTGTTTCAACTTCCCAGGGATGTAACTTTGACATACTATCTCTGTTTGGGGCTTCAAAATGGCTCCGGAAGTTCAGGACCTGACAAACTGCTAAAAATAGTAAGTTGTGAAAAAACTGAAAGATACAATGGTGGGGCCCCAAGTGGAATAGGTGGGTGGCCACCAATATCCACCTGGATCATTCCTCCCCCCTTAGGAAGAAATAGTCCCCATTGCGTTGAGTTCCTCGATGAGATGAGGAAACTTCTGTTGAACTTGGTCCCTCGTGAACCACTTGCCTTGGTGTAGGAGTTGGCCATCTTTGACAACCCGATACAGTTGGATCTTCTGTCGGTGAGTGTTCTTGATTTGCATGTCCATGATACAGTCTGTGGTGGCCTGTTCCATGTAGTCTGGGTTTAACTCTTTTGGTGTGAGTTCTTCTATAATGTCAGAGGTGTCCAATAGAGGTGGGAAATAGGGACGAAGGCGGTCTACATTGAATACTTGGTGCAGACCAAGGAATAGTGGAATACTGAGCTCGAAGGAATTGTTCCCTACAACCTTGGTGATGGTGTACAACCCATATCAGAGTGGGTGAATCTTGCGGTGGGGTCCAGTGAGGTGCTCCTTTTGCAAATGTAGCCACACTTTGTTTCCCACCTGGAAGTTGTGTCGCACCCGATGTTGATCATGTTGTTGCTTTTACTTAGCATTGGCTCTGTCCAATATGTCATGAACCTGTTGGCGGATGTGCTGAATGCGCTTGATGAAGTTGTTTGCTTTGTCAGCTTCAAACTGGACATGAGCTGAATTAGCCTGAGAAGCTGCAAATGGCATGGCTATGTCAATGGGACATAGTGGCTAGAATCCCAAGCCCACCTAAAAGGGGCTATGGCCGATTGAGCTATGGAGAGCATAGTTATAACTATGTTTTACATAGGGAAGGCTCTCATCCCATGTGCGCAGATGCTTTGAATTGTACATGCACAGAATGTGTACAATCATCCTGTCTGGCCATCAGTTTGGGGATGGAACACTGTGGACTTGGTGAGCTTGGTGTCCAACATTGACTAGAGGCTGGACCAAAATGTGCTGAGGAACCTACTATCATGATTGATATGATAGACTGTGGGATCCCAAAGTGCACCCACACTCATTAAAATAAGAGTTTAGTAGTGGCTTCTGCTGTGGTATTCTTCTTGTGGGCCGCCATAATGGCCATCTTTGAGAATGTGTCGACAACCACGAAAAAACAGTCATTTCTATGCTTAGTATAAGGAAGGCTTGACATGTAATCCATGGAGATGGATTCCCAAGGTCGACTAGGGGTAGGTAGCAGAGTATAGAGCCCTTGTTTCTTGATGGTCGGTTTGGCAATGGCACAAGTAGTGTAGGATCTGATGTACTTCCCGACATCCTGTCGAAGGTTCAGCCAATAGAAATACTTCTGCAGTACTGCCACTGTATTCTCGACCCCAAAATTCCCAGCGACTCGACTGTAGTGTGCTTCCCATATCATCTTGGCACGCTCGCTTGAAGGAACACAAAGGTGTCCCAGGTGACATAATAGTGCATCTTAGAGGTGAAAATTTGGAACTTTCATACCCCCCAAGAGTGCCTTGTATGTGTAGCTAAATTCTAGATCGCTCTTGTAGAGAAGCGGCCAATCAAAAGTCTCATGCCCACAAGAGTTGAGAACGGTGGTTATGGCCACGATCGGTGGTTGGTTGAGGCAGTCTGCAACATTATTGGTGCTACCCTTCTTGTACTTGATGTTCAAATGAAATTTTTGTAGATATGTGGACCACTTCTGATGGTGATCGTTCTGCAACTTCCCTTGTGTCTGTATGAACTGCAGGGGTCGGTGGTCTGTGTGGATGATTGTCTCCTTCCCCAAAATGTAATGCTTCCATTTTCGAAAAGCCTGCATAATGGAATACATTTCTTTGTCATAAGTGGGATACTTTCGAACTATTTCGGACAATTTCTCATTGTGATATGCCACTATATGCCCCTATTGAGTAAGAACTGCCCCAATAGCATAGTCAAAGGCATCTGTCTCGATCTCAAATGGTTGTTGCAAGTCTTTTATTGTGAGCACTGGGGCAGAACAGAGGCAATGTTTCAATTCTACGAATGCCTTCTATTGATATTCCGACCAACAAAATTTTTCTTTCGCTCCTCCCTTAGTGACTTGACTCAAGGGCCAAGTGATACGAGAGAATCCCAACACGAACCTGCAGTAGAAATTAGCAAGACCCAGAAAGTTGTGAAGCTCTGTTAGGGTGGTTGGGGCTGGCCAATCTCGAATGACTTGGATCTTGGCTGGATCCACATGCACCCCCATTTCATCAATAATGTATCCCAGATATTGAACCTGGGTCATTCCAAAAGTGCACTTCTCCAAATTTGCACACAACTTGTGTTTTCGCAGTGTTTGGAGGACTTCTCGGATGTGGTGGAGGTGCTCTTCCCAAGTCTGGCTGAAGATCATAATGTCATCCAAGTATACCACTACAAATGAGTTGGTGAATGGACGCAAGATGTCATCCATCAACCTCATGAATGTTCTGGGAGCATTTTTCAATCCGAAAGGCATGACGATCCATTCAAAAAGGCCCTCCTTAGCTTTGAAGGCAGTCTTCCACACATCAGAGGTTTCGATTGCTACCTCGTGATACCCAGACTTCAAGTTGATCTTGCTAAAATATTTTTCCCCTTTGATTTGGTCCAGAAGGTCATCAATTCGTGGGATCAGGTACCTATTCCAGACAGTGATCTTGTTCAATGCCCGATAATCAATACATAATCTCCAAGTCCCATCCTTCCTCTGTACCAACATGATCGGTCTCCCACAAGGCGATGAACTTGGCCAGATGTGACCTTTCTACGGCAGCTCCTAAATCTGCCTCTTGATTTCATCATTCTCCAGAAAAGAGCACCTATAGATTGGTCCATTGGGTAGCAGCGCACCTAGGGTCAGGTCATTGGGGTGCTTGACCTGACAGTCTAGAGGCACCCCTATTGGTGAGGTGAAGATGTCTCCGTACTCCTCCACAACCTTGTCCATTTGTTTTTGTCGTGTAGAGGAGCCATGTCTGGAGGTCGTGGCCACAATCTTCTTCTTTCCCTGGGGGCAGATCATCAGGAAAAAAAAATTCTTGGTTTGGGAAATGAGCTTACTACATTGTTTTGTAGTAACCAAAGAGATAGTGGGAGGCAGTGGTACCTCTAGTATCCTGTACAATTTATTTCCCAAAGTAACAATAACAGCGTGAGGTTGGGACTCATACACATCCTTTCGCTTCCACAAGTATGGTTGGCCTAATAATACATCAGAAAAATCAATAGGAGCAATGTCACATAATACGTCATCCGTGAAGGGCTTGATGTTATAGGGAAGGTGGCACTGCTAACTGAAGCAAAGATCTTGTCCTTGGTGAAGCCACCCGATGGTGTATGGTTGTGGGTGCGCTATGGTCGGCAAGACCAACCACTTCACGACATATGCTTAAATGAGATTCTTTTGGCTCCCATTGTCAACAATTAACCGTAGCGGGGAACCCTTTACCCACATCTGGGAGTGGAAGAGACGCTCTGCCTCCTCTGGATCATCTGGTTCCTCCTTCTAGATCTTCATAGTGACAACAGTGGCATTGGGCTCTGCATCAATAATCTTCTTCCCTTTGTCATTCACCTTGTTAGGTTCTGATTCAGAGTCGGAGCATGCATCTGATTTAGAAGCCCTCATCTCAGCCACCAACGATTGCTTGGCCTGACACTCACTTGTTTTGTGAGTGGAACTCTTATGTAACTCACACCACTTTCCCGTGTCCTTCTTTTGCTTCGCGATGTTGTTCTTTGCTTGTGTCTTTGGAAATTTTTCTTGGGCCGCCATGCCTTGGATTTTCCCTTTGTTCTACGGTTTGGGGGCACCTTTCCCTTGCTTTTGATTTGCAGATCCAAAGTCTTGCTTCTTTTGTTTGAATTTCTGCTCAATCTTGGTAGCATACCGGTATGTTGTACCAAGCGAGGAGATGTCGAGAAACCCCATTTCCTCCTGAATGTATCTGTGCAGGCAACCACGATACTTTAGCACCAAATGTTTCTCTGAATCTTTGATACCCAACTTTGTGCACAGGGTATGGAGCAGATTCGTTAGCTCATGCACGTCTTGATCCCTTTGTTGTTGCATCATGGTCCATTGTATGTACTTGTCCTCATAGCTCCCCACGGGATAGTATTATTCCTTGATGGAATATCGGAAAGAATTCCAAGTGGGTACGACTGAGAACAGAGAGGTTTTTTTCTTGTCCTTTTTCTCACAGTAGGTTTCCCACCAGTCCTTAACATGGGGGGTAGCTTTGAGGAGTGCAAAAATAATCTTCTCCCAGTCGAAAAATTCATGAACCAAGAAATATCATTCTAATAGATTCAACCTATATCTATGGCATCTGCATATTTTTGACCCTCAAATATAAGAATTTAAAAGTTTACTTGTACCTTAAAGGGAGTCGCGCCTCCAGAGTGGATGTTGGATGCAGATGCGCCGCCGATGGGCAGTCGTTGAAGGATCTAGGCAAAGTTATCCATCATCACGTTCCTTTTTTTCTCAAGGGCCTCCTCGAGCACTATTTTGATAGGATCTCCTACTCCCTCATCTTTCTTTTCGTCCCCCATGGGCGTCCATCGGGGTTTGCGAGGCTGAGCTTGCAAAGGTTCCACCAGATCGAGCCCTAACTCCTTATACCCCAACCTCGTTGGGGACATGAAAAGAAGGATCGAGAAAAAGTAGACCGGTCTGATACCACTGATCTAGATTTATAAAGGAACACAACAGAATACAGAAATAACCATAAACATAGAAATACACTGGAAATAAGGCTTCATTTCATTAATATAAAATCACACAAATATTCTTACAAACATGATGGAAATAAAATAGTTATGGTGTTGGTAGCGAATCTCTGAGAAGAGATGTGGCGACTACAGACCTCTGAAATATGTTACAATGAGGCTCAAGGGCCTATTTATTATGGAGAAACAATGGAGAACTCTAAACGTCCAAAAAACTAACCCTAGGAGATGAAGCACCAAAACTATGGGCCCCATTTGGGTAAATTGGTGTTTCAACTTCCCAGGGACGTAACTTCAGCATACTATCTCCGTTTGGGGCTTCAAAATGGCTCCCGAAGTTCAAGACCCGAAAAAATACTAAAAATAGTAAGTTGTGAAAAAACTAAAAGAGACAATGGTGGGGCCCCAAGTGGAATAGGCAGGTGGCCACCAATATCCACCTGGATCAAATTTTCTTGTTGAATCTCAACAAGAAGTTAGATCTATTTATTGGGCACTTGAATTCCCAGTCAGACTCCATCAAATTCACGATGGAAGTGGAGGTGGATGGTTGTATGCCCTTCTTAGATATCCTTCTCTCTAGAATGGATGATGATTCCATTTCTCACCAAGTGTTTCACAAGAAAACTCACATGGAACAATATATTCATGTCGGTTCTCATCATTTTCCTGCTCAAAATTTTGGTGTTCTTTGCACCCTTGCTACCCATGCTCTAAGAATCTCTAATGAAAACCACTTGGAATCGTAAAAATCCCATATTCTTGATGTTTTTAAAAATAATGGGCATAGTATATCTCAAGGCCTTAAGGCCTTTCAAAAATCATATAAAGGATTAAAAAGAAAATCCACTCGGGTTGATCCTATATCCAAAGTTCATCTCCTGTTTATCCAAGGGACCACGGACAAAATTGCCCATGTCCTTAGTAAGAATAATATCTCATCTTCGTTCAAGCCTCTGAATACTATTAAAATTCTCTCGGATCTATCAAGGACCCTATCAATGTAATATTCCCAATTTTCCATCAGTTAACTAGAATATTAGAGTTCTTAATTTTCCTAATTAATTAAGTAAATAAGAGGGGGGAGGGACCCACAAACCCCATCGATGAATAAAATTCACTTTTGATGTGTGTATATGGATATTTCAAATCTAGATCTACATTATGGAGTAGTTGAGAAACTTCTTAAATGAAGGAAGAGTGGAGATCATGGATCTTTAATGTAAAATCATGAGGATCTTGGAGGAGATCAAATGAGATCATAGTGCATTCAAAGTAAGATAATAAAGAACTTATGATGAGATAATGAAGGAATTGGTGCATCTAATGTAGACATGATGGAGAGAGTGGGAATTAAATGCACACATCATGGAGATCATGGAGAGACATCACATTTTTCATGGAGGGTAGTGGCCACATGTACAACATAGTTATGAGGTGGGCCAAGGTTGTGGAAGGCTCATAATCTATATAATGAAGATGAAGGCACAATAGATGAAAGATTTTTATTATTATTTTTGATATGTTTAGATCTAGTTTTGTCATTTGACATTTCTATGCACACTTATGTTGTTTAGCACATGGTGTTTCTGTGCAGAAATCCCACCCTTACCCACGAGGGAATTCGAGTGCCTACTCTGGGAAGGTTTCTAATGAGCTCCATTCATTATCAGGCATTGGTACCATGTTCATGCCACTGTCATATGCTCATTCAGCTAGAGGAATAACACATTCCTACATCAAGGTTTGAGAGGTGGAGGTTTTTTCTAGCACTTCAGCTTGGAAACCGGTGGAGAATTTATCCTTTCACCTTGTTATTAAAGTTTAGAAATTCAGGAGTATCATATTCATATCCGACATTGAGGCCATCATTTCATACCCCCATGCAGCAGTAGTCCCCTCAAGGATTGTGGGCACTTCATCTTTTGCATCAAAAGAATAAGCAGATAGTAGATATCTATCATGAAAGAGGATTGCAGTTTTGCCACTTTTCTCTTTATATCCATGCAATATCTCTCCAAGGAGGTCAATCAAATGAAGATAGAAAGGCAAAGGAAGGACCCAAGAAGAATATTTGATGAGAAAGTTCCCAACACTTCCTATCAACAGAAGAAGCAACCAGAGAAGAAAAGGGCTTCACATCATTCTACTATATCCACTTCCTTT
Organism: Pinus albicaulis; assembly: GCA_034641835.2. Classification (NCBI taxonomy): domain Eukaryota; kingdom Viridiplantae; phylum Streptophyta; class Pinopsida; order Pinales; family Pinaceae; genus Pinus; species Pinus albicaulis. Next base: position 15,589,024 of record CM076581.1, on the reverse strand, counting down.
GACAAGGAAAGGGAATGGTGTGAATATGAAGGAGGCCTGGGGTCTGAGACCCTAAGAAAATATTTTTCCGATTACAAAGCACATCCTAGAGCATTGAAGGAGAATCTCTCTCTCCAACAGTTTTTGCAACTCAAAGAAGAAAGGAGATCCCTCAGCAGTAATAGAAGAAAGATGCATAGATTATTCTTGCCTACATTTGATGGATCTTCCACAAGCACACTGAGGGCTTGGAGGGAAGAGTTAGCTACACTATTTATGCAATATCTTGTAGTGGAAAGAGAGGCTATGGAGATTGCAGCACTACACCTAGAGGGTGAAGCAAGAGATTTGTGGTTCAGTCGCTTGTCACATATGAGAGTGTCTGCTTATGAAGATTTTATTCTAAGACTAAAGAAGAAGTATGGTAGAAAGAAACCGGAGGCATCTCACATAGTGACATCTCCCATCATTGAGGAGATAGCACAAGAAGAGCCCAAGGAAGATATCCTCATTATCACTCAGGAGGAGAAGCCTCTACCACCACCACCAACTGCAGATGTACTTACATCAGGAGGAGGATCACTTGCATCTTTGCAATATGGTCTTGAGTTCTTGACATTTGGAGCCTCATGCATGATTCATGAGATGCAAGAGGAGGAGGAAGATACTAGCACTAGTACAGTTGTAGAAGAGAAACCATCATCATTACCAAAAATTGGAGAGGCTATTACACCGGTTGGAGGAACTCTTGTAGATGTGCAATATTTTCCAGAGATTAAACTTATCCAAGGTTTTCATTTACTCTCATCTCATATTATTTTAGTACCTCATATTGAGATTTGTGAGACCATGCCATCAGGGCAAGTGCATAACCAACGATTAGATCACCTTGCTAATTTGGAGCAGCAAATTATCACTACACAGAGGACCTTAATTTGATCAAGGAGAAGATGTATAGCTATCCCATTTTATCATGGTTGAGCTACACCCAACACTTTGTGTTGAAGTTTGGAGTTGCAGAAGATGGGAGGAGCACAATCCTATTCAGTATAGTGCCAAACTATGAGTTTAGCAATGTATGTGGCCATGAGACAACACATGTATCCCCATGCATATCTACAACGTTGTCACTTAGCAACAGTGATGATGAGAGGGCCCCATTATTATTGGAGCATTCTGAAGGTAGCTTCACTCATGAAGCACTGGAGGGATAGATGATAGATGGTAGAAATCTTGTGATGGAGAGCACTTTCCATTGTCAAGATGAAGCTTTCTTAATAAGCATCTCATAGCTTAAAGAGGGATCTCTAACTACAACATGGGTTCCAATGGGCCATTGATGAGAGAATCTCATGGAGAGTTCTCAATGGAGGTGCACTTCAACATTTCACGGAGTGAAAAGATATTAAGATGGAGGATGTTGGTATTCAACAATGGGTGGATACCAAGATTGAGCTTGGCATGATTCATCATCCACATTGGGAAGAATGGATCCGGATGAGGAGCAGGAGGCTACCTACCTTCTTGCAGATCTATGATACCGGGCAGCAACATGCATGGTTGCGCTGGTTTCTTTTGGGTGAGTATGGGTTTTACCCAACATCTCACATTTGCAGGATCCATGCCATATATATCACTGATGACATGCAATAGCAGGAGGCATGGTTGCGTTGGTTATTGACGAGAGAGTTTGGAAATCTCATGATATATCTTATGTCCATGTATTTGATTTTGTTTGGGATATGTCTCATGTCTTTACATGTATTTATGTTTGAGATGTATATCATGTTCATGTATGTACTTCGGTTTGGGACAAAGCATATGTCTCACATGATGTGGCATAAGGGAGCTTATTTTTATTTTTCTGATGAGACATTCCACATGTCCATTAGTATGTTGTTTCTCCATGACTTGCATCATGATTATGTAAGAAGGCAATAAGAATCCTTGTTTCTTTGGCCACTACTGGGAGAGTATGGGCTGATTTCTCCCCATACATTGCATGACATTGATGGAGGATGGAAACAGGAGGTCTTACATCATTTGCTTCTGTTGATGGATTATGGTCATTGTACTTGGTACAATGATGATGTGGTGTGGCATCAATAGGAATTGTTGCGGTGGCTTCTATTGAGAGAGTATGTCTCTCATACTTATATTGATGCTAATTTGACATGGAAGCAAGAAGCATTGCTTCGGTGGCTTCTATTAGGAGAGTATGGCTATCTTACTTGTTTTCATGATGATATAGCATGGCAACAGAAGGATTTGTTGTGGTGGTTGTTATTAGGAGAATATGGTTTGACATTGTTCATGTTTATCCATATGTCTCTACTTCTTGTTTTTCACTATGTTGATGTTATGTTTGGATCCTACATGGCCAACAGGGCTAGTGATGAGAGCATCGATAGATGCAATATACTCCATGTATCATGGGTTGGAGAGATAGTTCATGATTTGGGACTTTCCACTTTGGGAAGAAACCCTCTTCATTTCATGTATCTCATGTTTAGAGCAGATATTTAGATATCATATGGTTTCCACTTAGAGATTCATTGATGAGGAAGGGTATCTAAATTTTTAGTTGGAGGCCATTCTAGACATTCTAGAGAGGCAGGTTTGGAGCTGGACATGCCTGACACATTGTGATATATGGGGAGGCCTTCCATATGAGGATGTCATTTGGAGGGAGGATGTTTGTTTTAGCATCCACTTTTGTAGTTGCTTGAGGACAAGCAACAATTTGGCGGGGAGGACTATAATATTCCCAAGTTTCCATCAATTAACTGGAATATTAGAGTTCTTAATTTTCGTAATTAATTTAGTAAATAAGGGGGTGGAGGGACCCACAAACCCCATTGATGAATAAAATCCACTTGTGAAGAAGCTTCTTAAATGCAGAAAGAGTGGAGATCATGGATCTTTAATGTAAAATCATGAGGATATTGGAGGAGGTCAACTGAGATCATTGCGCATTCAAAGTAAGATCATAAAGCACTTATGATGAGATAGTGGAGGAAGTGGTGTATCTAATGCACACATGATGGAGAGAGTGGGAATTAAATGCAGACATTATGGAGATCATGGAGAGATAGTGCAGTCTTCATGGAGGCTAGTGGCCACATGTCCAATGCAGTTATGAGGTGGGCTAGGGCTATGGAAGGCTCATAATATATATAATGAATATGAAGGCACAATAGAAGGAGGCTTTGCATTATTATTTCTTATTTGTTTAGATCTAGATGTTTTGGTTGACATTTCTATGCACGCTTATGATGTTTAACTAAGTCTGCAATGCTATTTAGCACAGGGTGTTTCTGAGCGTAAATACCACCCTTACCCACTGGGGACTTTGAGTTCCTACTCTGGGAAGGTTTCTATTGAGCTCCATTCATCATCAGGCATTGGTGCCATGTTCATGCCACTCTCATATGCTCATTCAGCCACAGGAATAATGAATTTTTGCATCAGGGTTTGAGAGGTGGAGGTTGTTTCTAGCACTTCATCTAGGAAACCGGCAGAGGAGCTAAATCTTGAGCTTTTAGCTTAAGGATATAGTGAGGAGATCAGTACTTCAAGAATAGATCTGATTGTACATCATATTGTAGCCACAATTTCTCAGATTATGCTTCATATCTTCATACCCAACAACATATATGTGCAAGCCCTAAGAGGGTGATTTTCCTATATTGCTAGATCTAGAAATCCCTTTCTGAATTATCTTGGGTATCCATCATAGAGCCCAGATCTACATTTTTAGCATCATCGGAGTTCCAGAACTACCTAGATCTAACTTTATATTTTGTTGGAAGTTGTAGCAGGGACAACACATTTTTCCTTCAAGCATTCCATCAGTTACGCAGTCCCTCTTGTGGGATCATTTAAAGGTCATTCTAGGCCATCTCTTTGGCTTGAGTGTCTAATATTTTGAGCACTATTTTACTGTTTATTCCACCTCCTATATAATAAAATGGCTCATCTATTATGTACATTTTGATGGTGTATTTAGATTTATTGTTTACTTTGTTGCAGTTCTTATATTGTGTTTTAGTATTACTGCATTCTCCCTTTTGGGACATTACAATCAACCCAAAATACATGAAAGGTGTTTATAGGGCTCCTTGTTCATGTGTCACTCCCTATATCAATGAAACAGGTTGATCTATTAGGCAGAGAATCCAGGAGCATGCAACAAACATTGGGCACAATCGGTCCTGCACATCGGCTCTTGCCAAACATCTGGAAAAATCGTGTCACCATGTTTGCATTGAGGACTCCAAGGTCATCGCTAAGGATGATCAATTCCATTATAGGAAGCTTAGGGAGGCCATTGAGATTGAACGACATACTAAGAATCTCAATAGGGATGATGCTTGGAAATTGAGTAAGAGTTGGACTCCAGCTCTCTTGAGGTGATCCCCCCCCCCCCCCCGCTTCTTGAGGTGATTCCCCCCCACCCTACCCCTCTTTCTCTTGGTCTCGGTTTCTTTTAGTCTTTCCTTGTTATTCCTTTTTTAGGGTTTTATTTCTTTTTCATCCCTTGCCTTTATTTATTTCCTTTGCCCCCCCTTTATTTCTTAATATTTTCTTTATTCTTACCCTTGATATTATATTATGATATATATTACATTAATTAAATTATAATTATAATATTTATTAATTGAATCATTTAAATAAAAGTTTTAATATATTTATAATATTTATTAATGTATTAAATAACTAACTAAATTAACGACAGGTTTTTTTAAATGGCTAGTTTTTCAGCGACTAATTCCGGGCAATGATGCATCTGCACAATTTATTCATTAAGATCATTGGGATTTTTCACCTTGTCCTGAGGATGAACTACACTAGTTGGTTCGAAACGTCGACCAAATCCTAATGATGTGATTAATCCGAAAGACATTTAAATAATTTATATTTTTGAAATCAATTTTAATTATTGTAATTTTAAAAATAGTTATTATTATTATTATTTATAATTAGATATATTAAAAATGAAAGTATAAATATATATTATATCAAGTTTGTTTTTAAATAATATTAAAGTTTTATGTAAAATATATCAAAACGAAATGATATTTATCATCAATAAATTTTATATTACAAATTTAATAATGAGCTTTATTAAAAGTTATGAGTATTGACTTCATATTTTAAAATGTTCTCCAAATTAATTTAATGACCAATTCCAACATGAAAAATAAGAATATGGATCTTAATTTTTAAAATATCTATTTTAGTTTTTTAGACCCATAATAATAGAAAAGTAAGTTGAATCAACTATATTAATTGTGATTTAATTTTTGTAATATTTTACTTTATTTTTATTAATGAGTTCATTATAATTTATATATTGTCTTTCTTTATATATAACTCTAAATAAAAAATTAAAAAAATTCTTGCTTTGAGTTTAAAAAACTTTAGTTTACTTTTTTGCAATCTCGAATGGTATTTGGCTTTGGGGCCTATCCCCCTTGTCCCCCTCAAGCCCTAACATCAATGTATTTAATCCTCTCATATTAACATGGTTTAGAGTGTCAAAGTTGTGGATTGCCAAATTTGAAATCCTAAAATTCATGCTAAATGTCTTCAAAACGCACATTATATGGCACTTTGGTTGTTAGTTTGAGGCTTAGTGGGCCAATTTCTAGGGATTTAACCCTCCCAAAAATCTTTAAATCTCTAGTTGGAAATGAACTGTGTTAGCCCTAACAACCACCCAAGGCTGAGAATGGTGGTCGAATGAGGTAACCTCAAACCACTTTGACCTAGTATCTAGCCCTACTAGGCTAAGAGGGCTCTCTCCATAAGATCTCTTAATAAATTGAGATGATTGGAGATTAATCAAGGTCTTAGGCTAGATATTATGCTCAATGGTTTTTTTATTTTGATTTTGAAAGTTTGATCGATGAAGGACGATCCAAGGAACTAATGCAAGGGTTTAAGAAATCTTAGTTGCAGAAGCTAAAAATGATCAAGGTAGGTATATTTCAATGGCACTTTGGGTTTTTGTTGATGTAGTGTAGGGTAGAAAAATAGAGGTTCAAACTGGGCATGATCAGCATGAATCCATCCTTTAGAAGATGAATAACAAAATATGAAATCCCTATCAAAACAGAGCTTCAAATCTAAGAATTTTGTTTATAAAACTCATAGGAAGATCACTCTAAGTATAGATATGCAAAGAAGATGAATTTAAAACTCATAACAATGAATTACAGAGAAGAAACATTTTCATAAAACAATACCACATGAATTCCTTAAAAGGTGTTGCAACTGGTTTTTGTATTACTACAGAAAATGATAAATGTACAATAGCTCCAATATTTTCTCCAACATCTCTTTTAAAATGACTCAAAAGGGTTTAGATATAGGTTACAAAATCTTCCCCACCTCTAGGGGTCGAATTCATGCTTTGTGGAGCTAAAACCAAGTTTTTCTCCAACAAAACAAAAAGCTATGGAGGCTATGAATTGTCACCCCTTTAAGTTAACCAACTAGAGAAATCCTCTCCAAGCATTAATGAGAGGTAAAGAAACCTATTTAACTCTATTACCATCCATTTTAAATTCACTTTAACCCTTTACCCTTTTACGATTACCCTTTTACATTTACCTAGGTGAAACTGTCAAATGAAAATTACATAGGGTAATTATAAAAATTAATCAAGAAATTTCCAGAAGTGCATCAAATAACTTGTAAGGCATTTTTGGGTGCCTTCCCATCATATAAATTTGAAAATAAGAGTTATTCTGAGTATTTTGTCAAGTTTAGATGAATCAAGGATGTTCAAGAAACAAAATGGCTTCATTAAGCCTGCTAAAATCTCATTCTCCCAAGACCGCTCCCAAAAACGCATCGAATGTTTGAAAAAGAGGCAGAAAGGTGATTTTTGACCTCTTTTTTGCAGATTCCTTGAAAACTGAGCCCCGATCCTGAAATATGAAAAAATGGGTTCTCTGAATATTTAATTAGCTTTCCATAAATATAAATTTTCTCCTTTTTGGAGGCCTGTAGAAAAAGCACAACAAATTTTGTTGTGTTTCTAGGCAGAGACAAAATTGCCAAATTTCTGGGTTTTCTAGAAAACTATGACTCAAATATGGAGAGATATCTCACTAACCATGAAATATTTTGAAAAAATTAGAGAGGTTTTTTTTATTTGGCATGATAGGAACACATATCTCCTCCAGTTTCCCAATATTATTCTCTAATTGTCCACAATATTCTCTACAAAAAGGTGACTTAAACATGACATTGCACAGTTAGAAAAATATGATGTGAAGATGTGAATGGATCTCTCATTCTGTAATACTCATGTAAAATATGAAGTAGGTTATTTTAGTTTGATATATTAGGAACAAAAATGTACTCCAGTTTCCCAAAATTCATCTTTCTTTGGCCACAATATGTTCTGCAAAAATATGACTAAACAGGACATTTCTGGAAAATGTTCCTTCAAGGATTTTTTCAAATTTCCCAAATTTTCTCCAAAATTTCAAAATTTCCCTAGAGATGCTAAATAATGTGTGTTATTCTATCATGGATGTATCAACAAGTAGGTCCAACTTGCCCTTCTCCTTTTGAAAAATTAGGGTTTCCTTTGTACTGTGATTTCAAGTAGGGTTTATACTGCTCAAGGTCTAGGTTCATGCCTTTGAACCAATACTCACCATGGTTTGGTATCCTTGTAGCATGAGATATGGTATCTACTGAGAATATGAAATCAACACCTACAATAATGGCCTTTTTTCCTTTCATAGTGGTGGAAAACATATATGTGAGCTACTCATGAAAACCTACCTCCTCCACTCTTTGACAAAACCCTAAACAATTGACATCTTCAAAGAACTTTGTGATGAATGGTGAGGAGGTGAATTCATTACAGTTGGATAAGTGGGGGAGAGGGAATGATATTATGAAGTAGGGATAAGTGAAAATTTTGAATTTGTGTGAGGGGAAGGGGATGAAAAGGCAAACACATAGGCCTAAGGTAAAAATAGGGTAGAAATTAGGGTTTGAGTGGAGTTTTGGGCGAAAATAGGAATTGGGTGAGGGGGAGATGTGTAAATGATTCATATGAAGTGAATGAATGTGTAAAAAGTGAGTTTCAGGGTTTTCAAACTAAAAAAATATCCATGAATGTTGAGATTCAACAAAATGATGATCCTAGTGAAAATTCAGCACGTACCCTAGGTGGGGCTCACAAGTTATTTCTAGGTGTATGTCTATTTTTATAATGTTGAGAAAATTATATTTATAGCGAAGTATATTTTTATAATGGTGAGAAAATTATATTTATAGATGGGTTTCTATTTTTATATGCATGGGAGAAGTCTATTTATAGATAACATGTCGGTTATTATTATCTCTTAATAATAATTTGACAATAAATATTAATATATTCTTTTGAAGCACTTGATTTCAGTTAACTGAACTGGCAAACCAGTTAGCTGAAGGAATTTCGAGTTCTAAGGTTGGTTGGTGGGACATGCGAGTGGACTTAGTTGTAACTGAGTGATTCGAAGTTGTAACAGAGTTGGATATGTAGTTATGTGAGTTGTAAAGTAGTTTAACTTAGTTAAGTAAGTTAAACTCAGTTGTGCTAGTTGTAACTAGTTGTAATTAAAGATACACTAGTGATAGATCACTGAATTAAATATTAAATTAATTCACATGGAGTGATCTCACATGCAACTGAATATTTACTACTATTAACTACATGCATGTCAGATACAGTGGAGACCCAGTTGAGAGATAGGTGAAAGGGACAGTTTGACTGTTAGTTGTGACATTAGTGGGTGCACTCATGCAACCACACACACATTGGAGATGCCAATGAGGATTGTGCAATCAAGACAATGCAAGATCTCATTCATTCATGGATTGTCATCAGTAGGGATTGCGTAGTGGAGGAAAGATGTCAGGAGGTAGTAAATTGGCGCATGTATTTTCCAATTTTTGTATGATAGTGTGAGATGATTGTATATTGTATTGAGAGCTCTTGGATTAGAATTTTGTATGAGATTGTTTCATGATCCATGATATATACATAATATATGATAGTGGGATTTTTAGCTTAATGCTTTCCCAGTAAAAACACCTGTGTTATATGTGATTGATCTTTCTTCATGTGTTTGCAATTGGCGATTAAATTTCCGCGAAGAATTTAAGTAGAATGATTTTATATTTAATAGTGGCATATAATTTTTATATCAGGAGAATCTAGGAAATACATAATTGTATTAAAATTTCTACATGGTATCAGAGAAAATAAGATTGAAATTTTGAAGTAGTAGCTGAATTTTTTGGTGGAAACAATTCGAATTTGCTGCAAGAATTTCTTGGCGTGACAATTGAGTAAACATAGAAATGGCTTTCAATGGTTTGCGGCTAGAGTATTCACTTGAGGGAAGCTCGAACTAAATTTCATGGAAGGATAGGGTGGAGGCGGTGCTTGAAGTAATCCATCGACAGTGATGTTCCTAATCCCACTTCGATGGATGTTGCATTACTTGACACCTGGAAGGATTATGTTGGAAGGTATACGAGACCATATTTTCTCAAGAATTCATGGGAAATCCACTCCATATGCTATGTGGAAGGCTTTGACGGATCTTTTCCAAAGAAACAATGACCATAGGAAATTGGCGCTGAAGGATAAACTCAGAAAGATCAAGTTGGAGAAGGGTGACAATATTCCTAAGTATCTCACAAAGTTTGTCCAATGTCGGGATGAACTGGGGAGTGTGGGAATCACGGTTTCTGATGATGATTTGGTGAGTTTTGATCTCTTGGGACTTCCTAAGTTTTGGCACAGTTATCAAGACTCTGTCAATAGATGGGAAAAACTGTCAGATTGGGAACGACTGTGGTCGGATCTAGTGCAGGAGGAGTTTAGGCGGCACACCAGAGATGGCTCTTCATCAAAGCATGATGATTAATAGGATTGTGCTTTGGCTACCAAGGCAAGGAAAGGGAAGGGGGAGAAATTCCATTCAAAATCTGAGTCTAAAGGCAAGAAGCTGGATTTGTCCAAGGTGAAGTGTTTTCATTGTCATGAACATGGGCATCTTGCCACTAACTGCCCATAGAAAAAGAAGAACAAGAAGGTTGTTGGAGCTATAGCTGTTAAGGCCCTTGCCTCGCAATTCAAACTTTATTTCTCTTTGATCGCATGCTTGGTTTCAAGTGCAATGGGATCAGTGTGGTATATTGATAGTGGTGCTTCCTTCCACATGACGACAGATAATGATATTTTCAGTGACTTGGAGGAGAAATATCTCCAAATGCATATAGAGATGGGCGACGATGGATGATACAGTGCAACCGGAATTGGTACCATTACCTTTGAGAGGGATTCAGGTAAACCATTTCAATTAAAATATGTTATGCATGTTCCAGGTCTAAAGAAAAAAACTTGGTCTCAATCGCGATGTTGGAGGACATAGGCTATGACGTTATTTTAAGCGATGGAAAATATTTCCTGCGACATAAAAAAATGGGTCAAGCCAAGAGGATAGGGGTTCGAGTCAATAATATCTACAATTTGTAGGTATAAGGCTGCGCTGCAATGATGGGCAAGGCAGAAAAAGTGGTGAGCCGGGATGAGGGCGAATTATGGCACAGGTGATTGGGCCATCTTCATCATGGAGCCTTGAAAGTCATGTAGCAAATATCTACTGGATTTCCAATGGGAACACTTTCTCAGTTAGATTAGTGCAAGGGTTTCACCATGGGGAAGTATGTAAATTCCACCTTTCATGAAAAGGAGAACCATGCTTTGGTGATCCCAGAGAGAGTTCACATAGACGTGTGTGGACCGTTCTTGGTTGCTTCAACAACAAAACATAGGTATTGTGTTATTTTTGTTGATGAATTTTCTCGTAAATGATGGATCTTCTTCATACAGAAGAAGGATCAAACCTTCTCAAAGTTCTATGAGTTTAAGGCATTGGTGGAGAAAGAGTCAGGGAAGCAAGTGAAGGCTTTGAGGAGAGATAATGGTGGAGAATACATCTAGAATGAATTCAAAGACTTCTGTAGCAAAGAATGAATTTGAAGAGAACTCATAGCGCCTCATAACCCACAGCAAAATGGGGTCGTAGAGAGGATGAACATAATGATTGTGGGTGCTGCACGAGCGATGCTGCATGATCAGGGCCTACCAATGCATTTGTGGGCAGAATCATGCAACACTGTGGTTTATGTGCAAAACTGTTGTCCTCATAGAGTACTTGGCATGAGTACACCTGAAGAAGATTTTACTGGTAATAAACCAAATGTTTCTCACTTTAAGATTTTTGTCTCATCTATTTATGTGCATGTAACCAAGAACGCCAGGAAGAAGCTGGAGTTGATTGATAAATTTGGGATATTTGTGGGGTACACAGAAAAAACCCATAATTATCATGTGTATTTTCCAAACAGTCGAATGACTGTGGTGCGACGGGATCTAAAATTAAATGAGGAGAAAGCCATGAAGTTATTGCTTGAGAGGGAGCTATAATTACATGCAGAGGAGGAACTTTTGGTTCCCAAAGATGAGTCTCTAGATGTGGATCAGCCACAAGAGGAGGTTCATAGAGTGGAGGAGTCCACTCACGAAGAGCCAAACATCATAAATGGCAGAAGGCATATCACAAAAGCTGAGAGGCTGAAGCTTGATGCGGCACAGAATTTAGGAGTCCCTACTTCACAGCACAGACAGAGACAATATCCTCACCGATTGACTAGATACATGGCTCTCATGAGAAAATGTATTGTGACTGAGCCATCTTCCTTTCAGGAAGCAGTGTAGGTGCCCACATGGGTGGATTCAATGGTAGAGGAGTATGACTCCATTGTCATAAACAGTGCTTGGGAAATTGTTCCAAGGTCGGTTGATAAATCAGTGGTAGGTTCAAGATGGATCTACAAGGTAAAGCAAGATGTTGATCGGAGTGTTGAGAAATACAAGGCCATATTTGTGGCCTAGGGCTTCCCACAGCTCTAGGGGATATATTATGAATAAGCCTTTGCACCTATCACACGATATTCTTTCATAAGGACCATCCTTGCTCTCTCAGCACAAATGGGTTAGCACATTCATTAGATGGATGTGAATACTATGTTCCTTAATGGGATCATTGAGGAAGAAATGTACATTGAGAAGCTTGAATGATTTGAGATCTTCAGCAGCGAGTCACATGTGTGCAAAATCAAAATAGCATTGTATGGGCTAAAGCAAGCACCCCATTATTGGTACACTCGGATCAACAATTATTTCATTGGACTTTGATTCACCAAGAGTGAGGTGAATGTAAACCTCTACCAAATTGTGGTGGAGGGTAAGCTTTTAATCATTGTTCTTTAGGTTGATGATTTAATACAGAATGGTGATGAGCATCTGATACACTCATGCAATGATTAGGAGATCAAGTGCTATGCTCAAAAATTAAAGTGCTCGAAATAGGTCCGAACCTGAGCGACCGGAAAGGTCTCGTCGTTGCAATTTTGGTGCCATGAATGGTTAAAAAAAACGATGTCGTATGAGGAAGATAACACGTTTTGTTAATGTTCCCAAACAACAAAATTTTGGTGACTAGATGCCCAGTCAGCATGCCAGTACAGTTAATAGGAATATTCTTGGAATATTCCATTTTATTTTGAGCCAACAGGATGGTGCCACATGGCACATTATGGGTCATTGGATGTTTATGGTACGAATTTTATTTCGACCGTTGATGAGTTTCTGGATGGGCCAATAGTTGAGCGACACTGTTGTGTAACCAGCTCCAAAAAGAGAAGAAAAGAGATATAAACGCCTTAGAAATGAGCCACTTCGAGGGGGAAACCTCCAATACATTACATATATGAACAATTCTTGGATGATCCAATTTACAAAACCTCCTTTCTATATATAGGAGGCCATGGGGTCATAATGTAATCCTAGTGGGCCACAATGTAATCCTAGCCGACCTAACAATAATAATTTAAGGGAACAATAATAATAAAATGGGGGTTACAAGGGTACAATAATAACAATAAGGGGGTTACACTAACAACAATAAGGGACTATACTAGTAATATAGGGACCTAACATGCCCTCTCCTTCAAAAAAGTGTTGTCCTCAACACTTGAGTAGCTCTGGGTGCTTCTGTATAAAATTCTCATCCTCCCATGTAGAATCTTCAGTGGGTAAGTTCTTCCACTTGATGAGATACTCTGAAATTGATCGATTTTGTAGTTGTCGAGTTCTTTTTTCCATGACTGCTTCAGGTTCCAATATGATTTTCCCTTCCCCATCAAGTTCTGGCAATACTGTTTGAACTGGAAGATTTTCACCTATAACCCTCTTTAAGCATGAAACATGGAAAACTGGATGTACTCGCGAAGAAGCAGGAAGCTCCAATTTGTATGCCATAGTACCAATCTTTTGCAACACCTTGTAAGGACCATAGTACTTTGGCGATAATTTATTATCCTCCTTTGCTTGCTTGAGGGACATTTGTTTGTATGGTTGTAGCCGTAAAAATACCCAATCTCCTACATCAAAACTTCTCTCGCTACGATGTTGATCTGCCTGTTGTTTCATTCGATTTTGTGCTAAATTCAGGTTATCCTTTAAGAGTTGGAGAACTTCTTGCTGATGCTCGATGTGATCTTCCACTGCTTGAACCTTCGAATTTTCCCTTAAAGATGATGTGATGGATGGTGGATGATATCCATGAAGTGCCATAAATGGGGTCATTTTTGCTGCAGTATGGAAGGAAGTGTTATACCACCATTCAGCGAGAGGTAACCACTTGACCTATTGTGTTTGTTTATCAGATACAAAACAACGAAGATATCCTTCCAAACATTTATTTACTATCTCAGTTTGACCATCAGATTGAGGATGATAAGATGAGCTATGAGCTCACTGAGTACCCAAACAAGAAAATAACTCCGTCCAAAAATTTCCAGTAAAAATGGGATCTCTGTCGCTCACAATAACCCTTGGGCTTCCATGTAGCTTTTGATTTCTATCCATAAATGTACTAGAAACTGTACTTGCTTTAAATGGATGAGATAATGCACAAAAGTGTGCATACTTGGTAAGTCTATCAACTACCACCATGATGACACTCTTTCCTTCGGACTTAGGTAAACCTGTGATAAAATCCATTGAAATCTCCTCCCAACGTTGACTTGAAATGGATAAAGGTTGTAGAAGTCCCGGGGTCTTAATTGTCTCCACTTTATTCTGCTGGCAAACCAAACATTCCGCCACAAACTTTTGAATATCAGATTTAAGGCCATCCCAAAAAAATTCTTTCTTCACCCTGTGGTAAGTTTTTAAAAATCCTGAGTGCCCTCCTAAAGGAGAAGTGTGCAATTCCATAAGAATCTTTTGTTTTAGTTGGAAATTCTTACAAAGATATAAGCGATCTTTGTACCATAAGGAATCATTTTTCCAACTAAATGTATCAGATGTACTAGGATCTTGCTGCAACTTTTGAATGAGTGTCCATACATCTTGTCCTTCTTCCATTCATCTCTTGCTTCAGTTATCCAATCTGGTTGGATAATAGAAATGGCACAAAGCAATGCTTCCACCTCTTCATTCTTTCTTGAGAGTGCATCTGCAACAACATTAAGCTTTCATTTTTCGTAGATTATTTCAAAGTCATAACCCAACATCTTTGTGACCCATTTTTGCTGCTCTTCTGAAGATAGTCTTTGTTCCAAAAAGTGTTTAAGACTATCATGATCAGTTTTTACCTTGAAGTGTCTTCCCATTAGGTAAGTTCGTCATTTCTTTAGTGCATGCAGTATTGCTAACATTTCATTCTCATAAATAGGTTTCTGTAAATAATTTCCTTTGATTGGACGACTTTCAAAAGCAATGGGTCTTCCTTCCTGCATTAAAACTGCACCAATTCCATTTCCTGAGGCATCACATTCCACAATAAAGGTTTTTGTGAAGTCTGGTGTAGCTAAGACCGGTGCTAGGCACATTGCTTCTTTAAGACGTTCAAAGGCCTTAGTTGCTTCAGGAGTCCATGAAAATGCATCTTTCTTCAATAATGTTGTTAGAGGTGCTGCTATTCTCCCATAATTCTTAACAAACTTGCGATAATACCCTGTTAACCCAAGAAATCCTTGCAACTACTTTATGGTCGTGGGGACTTTCCATTCCTTAATGGCTTTAATTTTGTTAGGGTCTACTTTAACACCCTCGTGAGATATAATATGACCCAGATATTCCACCTCTTGTACTCCAAAGAAACATTTGGATGTTTTTGCATATAATTGTTTCTCCTGCAATAGTTTGAGCACCCTGTCAACATGTCTAACATGATCCTTCCAAGACCTGCTGTAGATTAGTATATCATCAAAAAATACTAGCACAAATTTTCTAAGGAAGGGTTTGAAAATGGAATTCATCAACCCTTGAAATGAAGAAGGTGCATTGGTAAGGCCAAAAGGCATGACCAAAAATTCGTAATGACCCTCATGAGTTCGAAATTCTGTTTTTGGAATATCTTCAGTCTTCATTCTAATTTGATGATATCCTGAACGAAGATCCAACTTGGTAAAATAAATTGCTCCATGTAATTCATTCAATAATTCATCAATCACAGGAATGGGAAATTTTTCTTTAATGGTGAGCTTATTGAGCTCCCTATAATCCAGACACATTCGCCATGATCCATCCTTCTTGTGTACCAATACTACAGGAGCAGAGAAAGAACTTTGACAGGGTTGAATTATACCCGCCTCTAACATTTCTGCAATCATACGTTCAATTTCGCTTTTTTGGAAGTAAGGATATCTATAAGGCCTGATGTTTGGAGGAACACTTCCTGGAATCAAATGAATAGCGTGATCATGATCACGAATAGGTGGGAGTCCTTTGGGAGTTTCAAACACCTTGGAATGATTGTTCAAGACTTGTTGGAGATCTGCAAAAATAGATGATTTTGATGTTGGAACTTCTAGTGAGCATAATTGTGCAATTACGCCTCGCTGTTCTTTCTTTAGAAGCTTTGTCATGACATTAGAGCTTATTATCCTTCCTGGCTTCCCTGCAATACCCCGTAATTCGACTTTCTTTCCTTCTGAAAAAAAATTCAAGAAAAGTTCTTGAAAATTAAAAGCTACCGTCCCCAAAGATTGTAACCATTGTACTCCTAGTACAACATCAGCACCTCCTATAGGAATGGCAAGCATTGGACTAGTCAATACATATTCCCCCATGGTTAGCTTGATATTATGGCATTTTCCAGAGCAATTTATAGTTCCTCCATTTGCAACCATCACTTGACATTCTGGTGCTGGGTATAGGAAACAATTTAATTCCTTGGCTACCTTACAATGAATAAAATTATGGGTGCTACCTGAATCAATCAACACTATTACCTTTCTCTTCTTGATTTGTCCTTTTATCTTGAGAGTTCTAGGAGTGGTAATTCCTGCCAATGCATTACACGATATGGTTGGATTCATTTCTTCCTCTTCTGGGGCTGGTTCCTGGTGTATATCCTCTTGTTCATTTTCTTCTTCCTCTTCACAATCTATGTAAAATAATTTATTCTCAGCACACTTATGACCTTTAGTGTATTTTCTATCACAACTGTAGCAAAGCCCTTTTGCTCTTTTTTCTTCCAATTTTTGTGGTGTCAACCTTGTAGGTTGTGGAAATCTAGGTGTAGCAACACTTCCTTCTTTATAGAATTGAGTGGTAGGTTTCCTTGTCACCATAATTTTACATTCAACTTTTCTTGCCAACCTGAATGCCTTCTCCAATGAATCAGGTTCCAAAACGCGAACTTCATGTTGGATGTTATCCTTTAAAGTGCCTATCAAGAGATCAATCCTGTGTTCCTCTGGAATATCAGTTACCCTTATATTCAATTTTTGGAAGTCCTCAATGTGCTGCCCCACTAAACCCTTTTGTTTGAGATTTATCAATTGGCTAAAGAAGGTGTTGCTCTCTGTATCCTCATAATGTGCTATCATTTCCTCCGTAAAAATTGACCAAGTGACAATTTTTTTACGGGAGCAAAGCCATTGATACCATACAAATGTATTTGTTCTAAATGTAAAGTTGCAATGCGTACCTTTTGTGTGTTTTGCACGTTATGGAGATCAAAATATTGCTCCATCTGTAGTATCCATGTTACAGGATCCTTTCCATCAAACTTCCTCATATCCATCTTTGGAATATGGTGGTTCTTCCCGCCAACATTAGAGTTTATGAAATCACCATTAACATTTATTTTGTTCTCATCATGAGGTTCTTCTACTATATTTTCACCATTAGGAATCATTTCTGGTTTTAAACTTGTCATCAAGCCTTCCATGTATGCTTTTAGATCATTCTTCATGTTTTCCATGTTGTCTTTCATGTCATCCATATTAGCTTCCATGCCCACTTCCATGCCATCCATCTTAGCTTCCATGCCATCCATCTTAGCTTCCACGCCATCCATCTTAGCTTCCATGCCTTTCTTCAAACCGTCCATCTTCACTTCCATGCCTTTCTTCAAAACTTCTATTTCATTTTTTGTTGCTCTTTGCGAGAGTGAAATCTGTTGCACTTGCTCTTGTAATTTTGATAGATCATGTTGCAATTCTTCATCTTCATGAGTCATAGTCGAGCCTTCTGAAGGCTTAATGGGTGTTGAATTATTTTTAGGGTCCATTTCAGAATCCAATATTGATATCTATTCTACAAGATGCCCTTGGAATCAATTCAACTTGATTCTTCAAACAAGACTTATGCAATTCAGAAAAAAATACACACCTTTTACTTGCTTTGAGGAGATCGATATTGAAATTGAATTATCCCTGTAATTGAAAATCTTAGATATTTGAAATTCAGCCCTATAGTAGCCCTCTGAAGCTTCTTTCAAATGCCACAGGTCTAACTTGATTTGGATTCTCCAAGACAAATTTGTGTCCAATCTCCCACAATGACCTAATTCTGGACTGGTTCAGTAGAGCAAACTTGTACGACTTGCCACGTGTCACTGTTTTGTCCTTTGTCTCTGAAATTTATAGCCAAGAAAATACAGTCCATGTACTTGCGACCAATTTTTACGGTACTCCAATCCGATCCCCAGAGAGAGATTTATTAAACGTTTCCCACGATCACCTCTTTGAGATGAAATTCAGGAGCTTGACAAAGCACTACCTTCCACAGATCATATTTCCAAAAATATTGCGAACCAAGCTCTGAAATTTTTGGACGAATTTCCTCAAGATTTTAGCTTCACACCATATGAATTTCATATTCTGAACCTTCGTATTAAAAAATTTATACCGAAAATGCCACGATGACCTATTTAGGAGCCTGAAAAAATACCTAACTTCTACAGATGATATCTCCAAAACCATTGCGAACCAAGCTCAGGATTTCGGCTTCGTACCCTAAAAATTTCAGCTTCTGAAACTTCGTAGAAAAAAAGTTATAGCAAAAATTCCACGATGATCTGTTTGGAGCAGCGAAACCCTAGAATCCAAAGCTCTGATACTAAATGTTGTGTAACCAGCTCCAAAAAGAGAAGAAAAGAGATATAAACGCCTTAGAAATGAGCCACTTAGAGGGGGAAACCTCCAATACATTACATAAATGAACAATTCTTGGATGATACAATTTACAAAACCTCCTTTCTATATATAGGAGTCCATGGGGGCATAATGTAATCCTAGTGGGCCACAATGTAATCCTAGCCGACCTAACAATAATAATTTAAGGGCACAATAATAATAAAATGGGGGTTACAAGGGTACAATAATAACAATAAGGGGGTTACACTAACAACAATAAGGGACTATACTAGTAATATAGGGACCTAACAGACACATGGCAAGCCCACAAGCTGCCACATGTCCTCAAAATGGTGGTGTCAAATTTTTATGGAGCCTCGGAGGGTCGAACCCATGACCTCCTGTCCGCTCGAAGAGATTTTACCAATCCGCCTATACAATGTTAGTTAAACTTATACAATACGAGTTTCGTTTTATGGTTTAAACGTTTTCTATTCGAGGGTTGGGGAGGCCAGCCCCCCCTTGCATGTGGCCTTGCACCAGAACCTTAGGCTTCCACCCAAGATGCAACAAAAAATTGTTAACTCTAAGCTCTGTCCACATGTTTAAAACTATAGAAGAAAATGTTTATCCGATGGCAAACTTAACCGTAACTTTGGCGGGTAGATTTGAATTGGTTACATGGGCATAGTTTTCAAAGGTTTAAATGTTTGGTTTATGGAACCAACGGCTCGAGGTTCCACTCCAATAGTCGGAGTTAATACAAACCATAAAAAACCGCGCACTAAAATTCTCATTTTAATTAACAATGTGATGGGTTTTAAAAAAATTTCCCGCGTGGTTGGATTGAACCTGAATTAAACTCCAGGGTTTAAGGAAAACAACTCCAATTCTGAACCTGGAGTTCTACCAACATTAAATGTGACAGGGGATTTAGGGGTTGGCATGTGGCCACCCCCACCCTCAAATGGTTAATGCTAGCGTTACAAATGGCTGGATAAATAGAGGCGCCCTATTTTTTAAGGTTTTAACTAAATTTAACTGCAGCTAACTGCCTATTCTCCACTTTTAGTGGAGCTTTTCTAGCCATCATTGGGAAAAAGGCATAGAGAGGTCAATTTTCGACCAATTTTGGTGAGACAAGAGTCTACCTAGTCTAATTTGAGCATTCTAGAGCCATTGGTGCAGAAACAAAAACCATTAGAGGCCTGAAAACATACGTAATTTACAATTTTGACTATGATTACAAAGAGGGACATGCCATTGGGAGCTGGACTAGAAGATGTAGCCCAGGAGGGGTGAACTGCTTCATCAGGCCTACTGTGTAAAAATTATGCGTGATTTTTTTTCTTTGTTATGCACTGTTGTTCAATGTTATTAAGGCTTATTTACATGCTTAAAGTTCACTAATTCATCTAATTTTCATGGTTTAAACTCTCATTCCTTAAGCAAACTTATGGAGACAATTTGTACATGTTTAATTAACTGAAAAGACACTTAGCACAACATAGCTAATACACTCCTTTCAAATCATCCAAGGAGGACCTTGCAAAGGAGTTTGAGATGAAGGATATGGGCCTCCTTCATTATTTCCTTGGATTGGAACTATGGCAGCGAGAAGGCGAAATTTTTGTGTATCAAGGCAAGTATGCAAGGGAGATACTAGGTAAGTTTCACATGGAGGGTTGCAAACCCATGGATACTCCTCTTCCAAGTAACCGAAGGAAAGAGAATGCTACATCTAGAGAGGTAGTGGATGCTACTATCTATCGAAATTTAGTAGGTTCGCTAATGTATTTAGTAATACTAGACCGAACATATGCTATGCGGTGAACCAACTTAGTCAAGCGATGGTTAAGCCTACCAAGCTCTTTTGGAAGGTGGGAAAGCATGTCCTGAGATATCTCAGGGGCACATCTAAGTACGACTTATGGTACAGAAAGATGGATGAATTGAAGTTGCATGGCTTCACATATGCAGATTGGGGGGGCAGCCCAACGGACAGAAAGAGCACATTAGGAGGGGTATTTAGTATCGGATCTACAATTTTTTTTTGGTACAGAAAGAAACAGAGATCCATGGCACTCATTTTAGTGAAAGCGGAATACATGGCAGCAAGTAAAGTGACATGTGAAGCTAGTTGGATGAGAAAGAACCTGGTTGGTTTGTTTGGTTCTCATTTAGATCCTACAGTGATTCATTGTGACAATTAGAGTTGTATTAAAATCTTGATTAATCCTGTGTTTCATGATATATCTAAGCATATAGATATCCAGTATCATGATATCAGAGATTGTGTGCAGCGGAAGATCATGTTGCTTCAATACATTCCTGCGGAAGATCAGGATGCAGATATTCTAACGAAGGTGCTCACTAGGAGAAAATTCGAATACCATAAAGAAAGGATTAGGGTGAAGGATAATCCCTTTATTGTTGAGAGGGAGTGTTGAGATTCAACAAGATGATGATCCTAGTGAAAATTAAGCACCTACACTAGGTGGGGCCCGCAAGATATTTTTAGGTGTATTGTCTATTTTTAGAATGTTGAGAAAATTCTATTTATATATGAGTTTCTATTCTTAGATGCATATGCGAAGTCTATTTATAGATCGCATGTTTAAAAATAGAATGAATGTTAGTTATTATTATCTCTTAATAATAATTGGACAATACATATTAATCTATTCTCTTGAAGCACTTGATTTCAGTTAACTAAAGTCAAAAAACAGTTAACTGAAGGAATTTCGAGTTCTAAGGTTGGTTGGTGGGACATGCAAGTGGAATTAGTTGTAACTAAGTGATTTGAAGTTGTAACAGAGTTGGATGTGTAGTTATGTGATTTGTAACGTAGTTTAACTCAGTTGTGCTAGTTGTAACTAGTTGTAACTAAAGATACACTAGTGAGAGATCAATGAATTAAATATTAAATTAATTCACATGGAGTGATCTCACATGCAACTAAATATTTACTATTGTTAACTACATGCATGTCAGATCCAGTGGAGACCCAGTTGAGAGATAGGTGAAAGGGACAGTTTGACTATCAGTTGTGACATTAGTGGGTGCACTCATGCAACAACAAACACATTGGAGATGCCAATGAGGATTGTGTAGTCAAGGCAAGGCAGGATCTCATTCATTCAGGGATTGTCATCAGTAGGGATTGCACAGTGGAGGCAGGCTGCCAGGAGGCAGTAAATTGGCGCATGTATTTGCCAATTTTTGTATGACAGTGTGAGACGATTGTATATTGTACTAAGAGCTCTTGGTTTAGAGTTTTGTATGAGATTGTTCCATGATCCATGATATATACATAATATATGATAGTGGGGTTTTAAGCTTTATGCTTTCCCGATAAAAACATGTGTTATGTGTGATTGATATTTCTTCATGTGTTTGCAATTGGAAATTAAATTTCCGCAAAGAATTTAAGTAGAAGGATTTTGTATTTAACAGTGGCATATAATTGTTAGATCAGGAGAATCCAGGAAATACATAATTTTATTAAAATTTCTACAATAAACACTATTTATCTAAATTAACTTTAGAAACCCTAGCTGAGAGAGAGAAGTTTTTTATGCTTTGAAAATTGAAGAAGAAAGGGATGATTCTCTTTTATTACTTGATTAAAACTTGTAGATGATCTTCAAAAGACTAAAAATCCTATACTTGCTCAAATTTTTCCCTTAGAAATAAATGCCCTGCCTCCTCGCTCAGATGCGCAGCGAAGTTAGCAGAAGCACAATGAAAAATGCAGCAGAGTGTCTGTACGTGCAACAAAAAATGCAGCGAGGTGTCTGGATGTGCAGCGAAAAACACAATGAGGTGTCTGGATGTGCAGCAAAACTCTAGAAGCATAACGAGGTTCACCGATGTGCAGTAAAAAATGCAGCGAGGTTCATCGATGTGCAGTGATGAGAATTGTTTGCTAATGAAAACTGAAAAATCAACCTTTCTGGCAATGAGGGGCGGAGTTTTGTTGGGAGAGAGTAAAATAATGAAAAAAAACTCCTTTCTTTGCTTTTATATCATCTTCTTCAATTTTAGTGGGGTGGCCCACCAAAATTTCATTTTGACCTTGTGAATAGCTTGGAAAACTTTTAGAGAAAGTTCATTTTGAAGCTTTAGAACCAATCTCATTAACCATGGAGCATGCTCGCTCAAACATGAGCTTTTCAAACATTTGACTACTACTCCTGTCTCTTGAGGTTTTTATGACTCAAAATGAGAGATTATGACGTCCATAACCATAGTGACCTAATGGTGACTTTAAATGAAAGACTATGATAATGACTGGGCATGAAATGATAATGACACTTTTTAAGTGATGACTCAGCAATATTTAGATAATAATGATGATTTGGACATGAGACTTGGCGAGGAGTAGCAGTAACCTAGACTTGACTAACCAGAAATCAAATTTTATTTGGAAGACTCAATGACATAGTAAAATTTGAAAAAGACCCTAATAAACCTAGGAAGAGTAGACTGATATTTGATCACTGGTGACAAGACAAACTTGGACTGACACTAACAAACTAGAGGCATCTAATCAAAGGAAAAGTCTCATCCTCCTTCTGTGGAAGAGGATTTTTAAATTTTTACTTTGAGGATAAATCTAATAGAGAATTTATCTTTATAAGTGGTCCTTATTTTATCAAAAAATCAAGGCTTATACCTAGACAGATGGAGCCTAGACTTCAACCCTGAAAATGATGTCCCTTCAATTGTTCGTATTTGGGTAAATATCTCCCAATTTTCTCTTCATTATTGGAATGATGAAACTTTCCAAATATGAGAAATGCTCTGGGAAATACAATGAAAAGGCATAAACCAAGAATGGTATGTTTTCATATGCCCACATTTTTGTTGAAGTGGAATTGGAGAAAGGTCTCCCAGAAGTAGTGGATCTGAACTCACTTTTTACACTTACATGCCTCATGGGCTCACCTAGGTTTATACAAGTGGATCTAAACCCAAATTAGGTTCTATATCCTAAAATAACTCCTAAAATATCTCTCATAATCCATAAAATCTCTCATGTAATCCCTTATCTCTAGATAAGATCTAACTAACCCAATAATCTCTTAATTCTTCCAAAATACTCTTGAACCTTCTCCTATTTGCAATAATCCTCATTCTCTCCTAAAACTATAGGAAAATACAATAAATAATTAAATTCTAACTTAGTAAAATAACTCCTTTAGTAAGCATTCAACCCTAGGTTATACACACTTGCATTAGACTTTTCAGGTAAAAGAAAATTCATGGTCTCCTGACCATATGTCTTCATAAGTTTATAAAACACCTCATGGATCCAAAAATTTAGTCTGTTGCAGATGATCCATTATTTTTTGTTATGCTTCAATGGTTGTGAATTTTAATTCACCGAGTTTCCAAAATTTGTGCTGAAATTCTCCTCCTCCTTTGTTGATGTATATTTATGTATTCAAATGTATCATATTGTTGTCCTTTAGCCTCATCTTGACATATCTTGGTTTATGGGATGTTTTCATCAATTTCATTAATACTTCAATTTCAATATCCAATCTATTTTGCAGCTGAAATTTACTATTACTGGCTTGGAATATCAATTCCTCATTTCTAAAATTAAATTGAAAATTACATTCAGGTTCCACAATTTCACTAATTAAACATTTCTCTTCCTTATCTGCAATTTGATTAGATTCAGGTTCCATCAACATATTTTCTATCAATTGTAATTATCCTTCACATTTCATCAGCATTTTATGGTCTCTTTCATAAATATTTTCAAAATACTAATTGTCATCCCTACATAAAACAAAATCTATGTCCTTTCCATAATCTGCAACACATCTTGACACCAATTTCCAGGTTTAAAAACATAAGGATTTATAGTCTCGGCAGATGATTTTGTCTTCAAGTATTTATGTTGATATTCTAAACAGTTTGTGGTGTCGTCTGTGGGAATCTAACCCACGTTCATATCAACACACTTCATTTCAGCATCATCATCATCCTCGCCAACCATTGGTCCTTGTTCTAGTTCAAAAATTCTTACATTCATCTTGGTTATATGGATTTTTTCTACTTCCTTTAAAAAAAATTTCAACTTGTGCTTTTGTCTTCTTGCAATCAATTGCTTAATATGCCATCTAGTTGTCTTCTTCATTATCTATCCATGTTTTTTATTTTGTAGCAGCTCTATCAACACATTAAGTCATTCCTTCAACTCATCTATCTCTTTCTTAAACTCTTCATCATGCACGCCAATTGTTATGGAATTGTTGTGGCTTTTCTCTGAATTTTGCAAATGACTATCCATAGTCATCTCCATCTCCTTATTCTTTTGCGAACTTCACCTTGTTCACCATGCGTTGCAACAAGCCAACTTACTAGGCTACCTCCAAACTGACCAATGGTTCACTCCTTTTGAACCTTCCTGAGAATTCCTTGCTCTTCTGACTTTTACTCACTCACTGAGAACATTTCATTGTCCTCCTTTCTACTTGCAACATTGTTTTAACACCTGCCACTATTGTGATCATTTGAAAAACAAATATTTGTAATTTCAACTTCTACAATTTACAATTTCTACAATTTACAATTTCTACAAAATTCTTCACGTTGTCATTACAATGCTTTGACTAAACCTTTAGATGTTAGGTTCTAAATTATGCACCCAATTACAATCAATTTGATTTATTATTATAGAACGACGATCTTGGAACTTGTAAGTTATAGACCCACTTCTTAAACTACAAAATCCCACTTCAATACAATTAAAATAAGTTCAAATATAATATAATTCCATGAACACTTATTCTCATAATAATCACTCATTATCTCTCAACTCACTTTCTAATACATTCAATCCTGAGTTTCTTTTTAAGAGCATGCACTTCATAAATTCTATATATATTTAATGAAAATTAAACACTCCATTCACAATTCAAATTCTCCCTGAATGCACTTTACAAAAATTTGACTTTCCTCAGAACACTAACAAAAATTTGGCTTTCCTCACAACGTTATCTTAAAGAATTGGTTGCACCAATTTCCTAATGATCCTAAGTTGACGCGAGAGAGATAAAAAAATCAGAGGACATAAGAACATCTTCTTCCTATAAGAAATTCTTTTACTACATAACGTTGAGATACTCAACAACAAATACAATCCACATCCAACACATAAAAATATTATTATATTTGTTCCCATAATCATATAAAAGATCCACAAAAAGTTCTTCCATCACCAAAATTGATTCATAATAAACAATTGATCACACGCATAGATCAACACCATATAAATCACTCAATATAACCAAAAACTTGATTCAACACCCACAAATTATCAACATACAAAGCCAAAAGTGGAGGGTTATAAAAGCACGGCATTCTCAGAAACTTAACACATGTTTTATCTACATGTTCTGCGACTTCTTACCTCTTAACATTTTTGCTTGCTCAACCTGAGAATGCAAACCAAATCTATGATGATTTGGATTTTCTTTAAAAATATCTTGAAAATTTTATTAATCCAAGGTAATTTCTCCCAATCAATCTGAAATTTGTTGTGATAGATTTCCATGCCAATTCTTGTATTGTACTATAGCAAATTCCTCTTCAAAGTGTGAGGTACTCATTGACAACATCTACGAAGATTCAATTGTAATGTTGATGTTAACTAGAGAAGAATAAGTATCATTTCTCCCACATCAAAATTCATTACTATTCTTCAACAAATGGTGAATGCCCTTTTCAGCAATTAATCCACAATTCATCATCTAATTCTATAGCGTGCTCTTGAATTTTTTTGCACAACTTCTATGGTGATTTCTTCAAAAATTTAATATCTACATTCAAAAACTACATCAACACAATGACCTTATAAGTTTAGTGATGTTCTTCCTCTAATTTGTTTCCATCCTTTTATTTATTTACCTGAATAGAACAAGAACAATTTAAATTATATTGCCTCAAGTTATCTCTTTCACCAATTCCAATGATTTCTCCACCATTCTTCAACCCATTCCTCAATAACGATCTAATCTTTGACTTCCACGCTACAAGTTCCACACAATTCTCCAATGTTTGAAAAATTCGACTTCACTGATTTTTTTGTTTTTTTAGTATCATAAGTCATGGGATCCACATTCAACTAAAGAGGGACCAATTTTCTTCCACATTCTGTATTCTGGCATGGTCCATCTTATTCGAATTCGCAAATGCAGATTCAACTTCTCCTCGAAATTATCTAAAACTTTCCATGTTGCTCCATTTTTGCAGGCTGCTCCACAATGCACAGTATATATAACCTTCCGAATTATCTCAAAAATAACCCAAACGGCTCTAATGAATAACACTCGGTGTATTAATAATTGATGGCATTCCTTGAATTTATTAAATTTAGCTCTTATAACCCAATAGTTAAATTTGTTTCCTTTGATACCAAAATCATGTCGCAGGACAAAGGGGGCGTGAGAATTCTTGGCCTAATCAGTGGCCTCTCATTCATCTCACTCACTCACTTTTTACACTTACATGTCTCATGGGCTCATCTAGATTTATACAAGTGGATTTGAACCCAAAATAGGTTCTAGATCCTAAAATAACTCCCAAGATATCTCTCATGATCCATAAAATCTCTCACTTAATCTCTTCTCTCTAGATAAGATCTAACTAACCCATAAATATCTCAATTCTTCCAAAATACTCTCAAAACTTCTTCTATTTACAATAATTCACATTCTCTCCTAAAATTCTAGTAAAATACAATAAATAATTAAATCCTAACTTAGGAAAATAACTCCTTTAGTAAAAATTCAACCCTAGGTTAGATGCACCTGCATCACACACAAAAGGTGTGTATTATCATTAATTTCTATATGCCATTACCTTATCAAGAAAAAATATTGTGTTGGAATTATCTCCATAGTATGGGTGATCTGATTCAATCCTCCAACCTCATTTTTAGGGAAATTTTAACACCATTTATCATCCATGGGAGAAAAAACGTGGTTCTTGGGTCAAAGACCAATCTAGAGAACACATGGAGGGACTAATTGTGCATTTGTACTTATTAGAAATAAAGTTATCATAGAGAAAATTTATGTGGAACAACCAAATGATTGGCTTGGGGAACATGATGGAAAGGCTCAGTAGGTTCTTGGTAAGCAGTGAATTTCTACTTCAACATTTCTCTCTCTCCTCTAAGGCTTTAGCTTGGGGAATTTCATATGACAAGTCCATTGTTTTGGAACTTCATGAACTAATCTACTATGGTCCTCTTCCATTATGTTTTAATCGTGTTTGGATCCCTTTAGAAGGTATATTTTATACTATCTCTAAATATTGGAGAATTTGGGTCATTGAGTCCCCTATCTATGTATGGGAGAAGAATATCAAAATGGTTAAAATAGCCCTAAAATCCTAGGAAAAAGGAAAGCATAAAGCTAAATATCAAGAAATAATCTCTCAAAATATATCTAGAAATAACTCATCAAAAACTAGAGCAAGACCCCCTCTCCATGGAGATTTTTATGGAAGAAAAAATTACCTTTGAATCTTATCATTCTTCCTTAAAATTAGAAGAAGAGATTTGGAGGATAAAATCTAGGAGCTTAGAATCAAAGAAAGTGAAAAAAATACGATTTTTTTCCATAAGCAAGAAAAAATGAGGCAATGTAAAAATAATCTCAAAAAAAAATCATGGAAGGGAAATAAATTTCCTCCTTTGGGAGCATCAAGGAGGAATCTTGCAAGCACTATGAAAATTTTTATTCTGACTAAGGTCCCCCTCCCTCTCAAGATGAGGATAAAATGTTAGAAAACATCCATGTCCTGGTTACCTAAAAGGAAAATGAGTTGCTTCTAAAATTGATAAAGGAAGAGGAGATATGGATAGTCCTAAGATCTTTAAATGTAGATAAATCTCCTATCCCGGATGAATTTTCAGCTCACTTATATCAACATTATTGGAAAATCATCAAATTTGACTTATGCAGGATGATATATTTGGTGATTCATCACTCTAATATGGGAGGAGGGATTAACTCCACCTTCCCCACCTTGTTTCCAAAAGAGTCAATCCCTCTTCCTTATCTAGGTTTCAGCGTATTTCTCTTCACAATGTTTCTTGTAAAATTGTTTCAAAAATTATTACTTCTCACCTTAATTTTTTATTTCCCAAGTTAATCTATGAAAATAATGGGAATTTTGTAAGTAAAAAAAAAGTAGTGGGTAATATAATTCTAGTGCAAGAATTTATTCACTCCAACAAAAGTAGGAAAAAAAGGAATGGTCACAATTTTGTCATGGCTAATACATCTGATAGATTAAGGCATTTATTCCTTTTTATATGTTGTCAAGACATTTATTTTTGACAAAAAATTCATTAATTGGATAGAAATTTTCATTGATGGCCCTTGGATATCCTCATTAGTTGATCCATATTAGATCATTATATTATTTTTCATCCAATTTCATGCTTGTAGAGTGGAAAAAATTGAGGAAATAGCTCATAGGACCATTTGCACCTTGGTATTCTACATAGGTGCCTTTCCAATGGCATAAGAATCCCCTCAATCGGAGTATGTATGAGAAATTTATGCCACCCAAACGTTGGCCTTCCTGTTTTTCCCACCATGATTCAAGAGGATGCCACATCAGCCCCTATTATTCATGGAAAAGGGTATAGCCATATGATAATGATGAAGAAGACTATATAATATTCCATATTATAACTCTATTTAAGAGTTGATTGAGTCAAACTTAACTATTGGTAGGCTATCAGGTTGTGTTATAATAAGGCCACAAGGGGGAAAAGGGGTTAAATTCCATTCAAGTGCATTTTATTCCATAGATGAGTGGAGTAGCTGAGAGTGGAAAGAGAGAGAGAGATAGAAGTCGAAATTTTTTGTATATTATAGCATCCAATGGACCACAAGTCTAATTCATTTTTACTTTCACCCATTTCCATTCAAATAAAGAGACAGGCTTATTGATTTTAACCATGCAAATATAATTCCTACAAACCGATTCTTAATATAAAATAGAAAAGATTCAATAGCACATGTATACATTTTTCATAAAGGTTCTTCTGTAGAAACCTAAAACTATGAAAACTAACTAATTTTTCTATATCTTTCAATGGTTACAGAGAAGTTATACAATCCCCTCTTAAAAGAGGGTTTCATTCTAGGGAAAAAATCCCTAACACAACTTCTACCATCATATATGTGACCTAATGATGAACGGTCCATATTGACTATGAAGTTACAATATTTTACAAGAATTTTTTTCCAAAAATATCGCTTTAGGGGCACTACCCCTGAAATCCCCCAATAGGGCTCTTTAAAGTGCAGCCACCCCACGTGGACCCCAAATGGTGAAAATTCTATCAGGGGGTAATCCCCCCCATTAGGAATCAGGGTATAAACACAACTAATCATGAAAAGAATATAACACATAGTCAACATCTCCCACTTGTTTTCTTTGCATACATGGGGTCATAGGATGACATGATCAACAATCTAGGGTAGTAATTGTCATTATTTCTCAATAGCAAGAGAACTTTTCAGTGCTCACATATTTTTTTAATGAATCTGCAACATTATTCAAAGTGTCCATATTTACTAGTAGCACCTTCTTCTCTTCAACCATATCTCCCACAAAGTATTAATGAACATTAGTGTGCTTTGTATTTGAATGATAAGTAGGGTTCTTTGTTAGTAAAATTGCACTTTGAATGTTACAATATATCCTTACAACTTGTTGTACCAAACCAATAACTGAACATAATATTTGTAAATAAATTTCTTCCTTGCTTGCATGAGTAGCTACCATGTATTCAACTTCTATAGTTGAGAGTGTCACTACATATTATCTCTTTCTCATCCAACTGGTTGCTCCTCCAAATAGGTTAAATACATATCCACTTGTATATATTTTATGATCTACGCCTCTATCCCAATCCACAGCACCAAAACCATGTATGTCCAACACTCCATATAATCTTTGTCTTACTTGGTAGAACAATCGATAATCATTAGTGTCATGTAGATATATGATGTCCAATTATCATTCCCTGGTTTTGAAATATACATACTCAATACTCCTACAACATGTGCAATGTCTTGTCTGGTACAAATCATTACATACATCAAACTTCCAACCAAATTGGCATATGGAACATGGGACATGTCCTTTTCCTCTTCATACATCTTGGGACACTGATCTATAGGTAACTTTACACCTACATGAATAGTTACCTTTAACGATTTACTTTCCTATATATTAAACCTCTACAATATTTTCTTGACATAATTCCTCTAATTTAACCAGAGTTTCCTCTTTACCTGATATATTTTAATTTCCATTCCCAAAATGAAATTTTCAACACCAAGATATTTCATGTCAGATTTAGAGGACAATTGAGTTTTCACATCCTGGATAATTTCCCTATCATCTCTAATTAGCAGCATATCATCCACATACAAGATCAATTAAATAATATGATCACCGACTAATTTAATATCTATCTATATATATATATATATATATATATATATATATATATATATATATATATATATATATATATATATATATAGTGATTTTATTTGCTTCTTGTGGATCCAAGTCCCAATATATATGAATCAAATTTTTGATACCGCATCCTTGGTGATTTCTTTAACCCATGCAGGGAATTTTTCAACCTATATGCCATATTTTTATTTTCCTTCACCGCAAAGCCTTCTGGATGCTTCATGTAAATGTCTACTTCCATGTCCCCATGTAGGCATCATCAATAATTAAAAAAGCAAAATTTGAACTGAACTTTGGTGGAGTATACGTTTTTTTTCGCCTTCTTTCCTAAACAAATCTCCTCAAAACAAGAGTATGTGGTTCTTCTTCTTCATTATCCTTTAATTCAAACTCAATCTTGTCTATTTCCTTCCCCCTTAGTAAGACTTCCTATTTGATAACATCTTTCACTTCTCTAAATATCACATATCAAATATGTTAGCGTTTTGCAATTTACTAGAGATTGTGAGAACTAATCACATAGGCCAACATCAAACCAACTTTGGAAACTGGGATTTAGCCATGCCAGTTTTAGAGAGGGCTCTCTCTTTAAGATTTAACTTTGTTTGGATAAGTTTTTAGGCTAGTTATGATTGTACTTGGGTTTTGAGTTTTGTTTTGGATTTTGGAAAATTGATTGTATTCAATTGATTAATGTCTATTAGGCAATGGAGTCAAAATATAACTAGATAGTTGCATCAAATTTTCACAGAGTAAACATAGGGAAAGCTAGGAGTATTTACTGGATCTTTTCGAATTTATAAATTGATTATGACAAAGAAATGAAAGTATTTAACAAAAATACATAGAAATTAAGAATTGTTTAGTTTGGCTTTCAGTGGAAAACATAATGATTGTAAACGCAGCCAGAATAAGGTACTCAAAATTAAATCCTATTCATCATGCTTTCTTCTTTACAATTGGAATTTAGATGATTACATTGAAAGATAAAAATGAAACATACTAACAGTAGAAAAACATCACCAGTATTTAAGCCACAAGAATCCTGTGAATGGTCTAATTATTATTGATGCTTCAGTGCTTTGAAAAAGCTTACAATACTTCAATAGACAAAATAATCCTGATCTCAACCAATCCACCCTTTGAATATACTTCCAAAACAGGATTATTTATACAAAATATTACAATAATACAGTCTCTAACAGACATGGTATTTTTATACTTAAACTTGAATTTAAAACTCTAACTGTTACTGAATTATAGCCTCGGTGGAATGCGATGTGCAAAGTAGGTGCTGATGTAGTGGGACAATTAGGACGTGGACCACATTTTACTGATGTGCTGGTAGACTGAGTGTTGTGCTAGCGAAATATTTTATACCAGCATAGATCCATCTAAAACATAGATCTAACATGAGCCGAAAGGGATCAAATTCCTTTTGTTGCAAACTTATTTTAGAATACAAAAATTTGTTATTGTTTAAATTTCAATTTTGATTGTTATAGAGATTACATAACATGTGTATTGAAACATTTTATATTAATTCATATTAAATTATTTTATTCATAACTCACATTGGATATTTGATTCTATCATACATTAAAATGTTTGCTTTCAACATTTTTTTCTATATATAGATTTATATAAAGTTGATATCACTTATTAAAATATTTTTTAAAAACATAAGGTTTAAACATCTTACTCACATATTTTTTTTACTTCTAATTACTCTACATGATATTAAGTCATATGGACAACTAATTAATTAAAAAAGCATAGCATATATATATATATATATATATATATATATATATTCATTTTTATTATAGCCGACATTGTTTTTCTATTTAGATAATATTTTATTTTTATTTTACGAGGAATGAACATACTTAACATAGCCTTCACACTGGGATGTAGAAACAATATAGATGCAGTTTAACCACATATCTACCAAGGGCCTCGAGAGATCCAATATCAAACTTTTTTTTTAAATTACATGTCAATTAATACATTTTACTGCTTCGTAAATTTGTGATTAATATAGTTTTATGTGGTAATTTTTCATTGTTTAAATTGTATAATTTTATATTTTATCATTATTAATATTTTATATTAAAAATTGAATTAGTCACACATTTTCCTCTTATTAAAAAGTAAATACTCTACATTACCTTCAATTAATTTTTCCTTTCAAGCTAAGGTTAACACACACACACACATATATATACACACTTTTTGTAGAGAGAGAAAATCCATGCTGAAATATATTAGTTAATATGGATATTCAAACACTTTCTTTAAGTTCTATATATATATTTTATTTCTATAAAGTTGTATAAAATTATAATATCAACTCTTAATTGTTGTGTTAATAGATTTTTAATTGTTTAAATTATTTTTATTATTTTTTAAGGACGTGACATACTTACACATCTCAGTTGTATTGGATTCTAGAATGAGCCTTTTGGCTCAATTATAATATCAACACTTAATTGTTGGGTTAATAGATTTTTAATTGTTTAAATTATTTTTATTATTTTTTGAGGATGTGACATACTTAACATCTCCCTCATACTGGATTGTAGAATGAGTCTTTTGGCTCAATGAGCCTTTTGGCTCAATTATAATATCAACACTTAATTGTTGAGTTATAATGGGAATTTTTAATTGTTTAAATTATTTTTATTATTTTTTGAGGACGTGACATACTTAACATCTCCCACATATTGGATTGTAGAATGAGCCTTTCGGCTCAATGAATGCCCTTTGCTTGTCTTGACGCATGGTGTCTATTTGCTACCTGAGTCCTTTCTGCCGTGTTTAACCCTTTTTTAAACAAAACTGCGTAAAAAACCCATATACCCGGACTTGAAATTGTGTAGACTTTAGTTTTGAACTTTATCACATTCATAGAAATATCGCACATCTCATGTTTTATAGTATATGATATGATAAATGGAATCAATGATGTGATGCAAAGAGGTAGGTGACATGGCAGGTAAGGTGGGACCACACCCGCATCGTAATCGCAAGTCAGAATGTTTTGCTATGAGCGAAGGAGGTCAACTCTAAAAATTGCAAAGTGCGAAGTGCAAGGAGAGGGAGGTGATGTGGCAGGTAAGGTGGGACTGACACCTATCGAAATTCACAAATATTAAGTTTTACCTATGAGCGCGAGGGGTAAATGCTAAAACTTGTGAAGTGCGATATGCGATTGGGACCCACCCACATCGCATATCACAATATTTATATTTTATCGCACATCGTAGAGTTTAGAGTTTGGGGAAATGCGGTAAGCAATAAAACCTGCGAAGTGTAATTTGCGCTGACTGAGGATGATGTGGCAGGATGGAGATGGATTTTGTTAGTGCTTGAATCTGCCTCAGGCTGAGGAAGGCAAAACTCGAGGTAACATCAAACCAAGCTAAGCCTCGTAGCTAGCCCTACGAGGACGGTGGCTCTCCGGTCGACTCGATAAATGAGCAATAAGGTGCGAGATGACTTAAAATGAGGCTATTTTAGGCTAGTAAATAGATATGAAAAGGGGTTTTTTGATAAATGACTGGGTTTTCTGGGCAGCGTGGGATCAAGAACAGCGTGAGCAGAGATTTAATCAAAGGCACAGATTATTCCATAAGGCGAGGTAGGAGTGAAGTTTAAAAATTAAATTTGAAATAATGTGGAATGTAAAGACCGTTGAAGAAAGTTGAAAAGGGCATTAAACAATCAATCCTTTCCAACAGAATAAAATTACACAAATACTGACGCTCCTTCAAGGCAGAGAAAATAAATTGGATTCTTCCTATCTTACTGCAACAGCATCCAGTGAACTGATTGTGAATGAAATGAAAAAACATTACGAGATTACATATGAAACAAAAGAAGAAACATATGCTAAACTTTACGCCACAAGAATCTGATGAAACAGAGCTGCACCACTTAATTACTCCTTTGTTAAACTGTACAATGATAGTGCTGGGTTATTTCCTCCCACAGCGTTTCCAGAACTCTCTCCCCTTTACAAATCATTTGCAATTCAATAAATAAACTCTCATGTTTGAAAATAGATCGATCCAAAATGAGGAGCTGTTTCAACTGAAGTTAAAAATAGAAAAGAGAACAGCCTTCTCCTTGAAATTCTCTAATGACTAACTAAAAGACTAAAAAGTGGAGCGCAGACCCATTTGTATTACTAACTGAAGTCATAAATAGGAATACGAATCCTATTCTTCTGTTGTAGTCAATCTCTTTGTTTAATTTTGGCTTTTTACTTTACCTTTACCATTTGAATAAAACCAAATTTTTTTATAATTAGCATCATTTGTAACATTGGGGCGTTTTTATCTTAACTATCAAATTATAGCTCCCAGCAGCTTTCCATACATAATTGTCGCCCATACATAGTGATGGTACGAGTAAAGGATATTTGTGGAACATATTTCATATGCCTGTCGAAGATGTACCACTAGTTTCTACGGTCTCTTCTTTTCTACGGTATGAATATCACTAGCATCCTCACTTGTAAAAGATCTAAAATTTCTGGCAAGGGGCTACCAAACTCTTTTTCATTTCCATCTGCTGTAGACCTGTCCATTTGATTCAATTACAAACAGTTGATCGCCCTCAAAGTCCGGCCCCGAAACTGTAATAAGCTTATCCACGTGAAATGGAAGATCAATTGTGGATAGCAAGGACAGCATGTTGATCTTTGAAAGGCCAATATGCGGCAAGGAAGCTCCAATCCAAATACAATTCCAAAACTGCAGTAAGAATAAGCCTCAAAGTCTTATTTGGTTTCAGCACAAGCCATCTCTTTTGGTTTATAAAGTCATAAAATTGGACAATCAGTCCCCGATCATTTTCATAAACGCCCCTAAGCAAGCAATGCTAAAACGTGGATCAATGCCCATCTTCAAGAGAAGATCTTCCTGTATTTCAGTGGTGACAGCAATCAGCTCCTTGCTTATCCCTGACAGCATCCTCGATCCGCT
This sequence comes from Pinus albicaulis, assembly GCA_034641835.2. Lineage (NCBI taxonomy): Eukaryota > Viridiplantae > Streptophyta > Pinopsida > Pinales > Pinaceae > Pinus > Pinus albicaulis. The sequence goes on along the minus strand of CM076581.1, from coordinate 15,553,001 downwards.
TCTTGACCGCTGGTTTGTCAATTTCATGCTTAAAGAGATCAAAGGGATGGAAAGGCAGCTGCCCGGAGAGCTTTCCTGAGTTCTGCAAACTAGCTGTAACGTTGCTGTTGAGTTCGCCCATTTATAGTTGCTGCTCCAGACCATCAAGCAAAAGACTCCTGCCAGCTTGCACCAGCACTTCTTTCAAAACCTTGAAGGCAAATGAGGCGATTTGGCATGAAACTGGACGCAGGAGCGAAATTTTTTTGGCTCTGAGATTATACGCGTAGTGCGCTCACCCAGTGAGTAGCGCGCAGCATGTGCGTAGTGCGCCTCCTCTGTGCGTAGCACGCCAGGATTTCACATTGAATTTTATCACCTGTGTTGATGCTTTTATACCAAGCAACTCCTTTATATGCATGTGCTTCATCAATGATTACAAACCTGAGATTAGAAAAAATACGCTCAAACTGTTTGTAAGATGGCAATATTAACATATGCAACATATCTAGATTTGTAATTAGCAATCTTGCATTTTCACGGAGCTAAATTCGATCACTTTAAGAAGTATCACCATCATAAACACCCATATTTTAAGGTAAATTCCAACCCTCCAGTCATTTCCAATAAAGCTCGCAGCTAATCGTGAGCCAGAGCCTTCGTTGGAAACAAATACAGAGCACAGGACAATTGATTTGTAGATAGCTCTTCCAGAACTGGGGTATTGTAGCAAAGTGGCTTGCCACAACAACATCTTTATGTGAGAGTGAAGCTCGTGCTTCTGCCTGATGACTGTACAGCATAGATATGCCCATTCTTCTAAGTGCAGCCTTAGTCGATTAGAAAATGTCATAAGATGATCAGCACATGCTTCGCTTTCCTGGGATTGATAATTTCCACATGTACTAGATGTCACTATATCCCAAATATTTTAAAGTAAATATTCAACCATATCAAATGGGTGAGCTCATTTGTCTCAGGCAACGATATTGCTTATTATGTCCCCAGGCATTCGTAGAAAAGGTCTAGCAGCACTCTCCTCCATACACTTTTGGAGTAGTTTTGAACGGGATCTTTACGGACAATATACTACCTAATTCTCAAAATGCTTGAATCTAATGTCTTTCAGCTAGAAGTTTGGCATTCTGCCAAAAATACACCCAACTTCAAGTAAATGTACTTCAAATGCATTCTGGCGTTTTGTAATTGCATTGATAATAGCTCTGTCAGACATTCGATTACCAACCTCTGGAATAGCATCATGCAGAATATGAAGTTGTTTATGCATCTGCAAACCTGAGGAATCAAGCAAATCGATGGAGAATGTCAATTCTTCACCATCGCCTGCTCTGCCACTCAACACTACAACCTTTGGACAAAGAGCAGCAAGCTGCTCAATTCCCTTTACACTAACTTCCTCAAATGCATGACAGCTGAGCTGTTTTAGTGATTCTCTGACGTTGCCCCATGCGTATAGAATAATCAACTTCCTTCTTCAAAGATTGAACACGGTTTTCCTGATCTTGGACTGAATAATGAATCTCTTTGTACTGGGGGGATGGTGGCGTGGTACTAAGATAACCAAGGGCACTTAACTCTCACAAGTGAAACTTTTTTAAAAATTATATTTTAAGTTTTTTTTGATGATTTCTTCTTCAAAACAGGGTTTTAAAGAAGAATCAATCTCGCATTATTGACGATGACATTACTGAAATAAAAACTTACTGAACCTCCCTCTGGCCTGCGGGCGTTGTTTCACACTTCTGAAGACCAAACCCTGACTCAAGAAAGTGAAATGACTCTTTTCTGGACCACAGTAACATCAATGACTGCAAATGATGAGAAATAACAGAGGACTGACAAGACTGAGTCTAACATTGGCTCCAATGGGGATGGCAGCTGCCGCTTCTTGGAGGTGCCAAGAACTACAGATCTTTGGGAGAGCAGACAGTGCCTCCATCCATTGGGCTATGGAATCATTATTTGACAAATCGACACGACTCTTTCAACTCATTTATGGACTGAAACTTGACTGAAATGATTGAAAAAACTGACTCTTCAAACTTCAAACTAAAACTGTAATGAAACTGGAACAAAATGCTGCCTTTTGGCTGCTTATTTATTTACAAAATATACCCTACTTTGTTGCAGAGTCCATGGATCAAGTAATGTTGTAATGCCAAGTCAACCATTCAAGTAAACCTGAGAAGAATGCTGCTTGAGAGTGCTTCAACCAGATCATAGATGCAATTGCTGGCAGCCCTACATGCACATAATGAGTCTGATCATGTAAAAGACAGTTTTATTTGTCAGTAAAACAGAAAAAAATTTCCATGTACATCGCAATAGGATCGCAAAAGCCAGACTCCGTTTGCTGCCCCAACTTTGCAATACATACCTCCAGCTGCACACTGTCAATGCAAACATCCGTAGGTAGCTCTATTGTTTCTTGTTTTGAAGGAGGTAGAGTTTCCAAAAAAAATTTGGGATCTCGGAATTCATATGATTGGATTTGATCATTCAAATACTGAATCTCCTTCTCAAACTTTAACTAACTCAAAGAAACCAGTTTTAGCTTCAGCAAGAAACTTTGGAGATCTCAAAAATTGAAGCACGGCACTGAAAAATGCTTCATTAATTTCAAAATCCACTAACCAATCTCTAACTTCTTTTAAAACTTCACAAAGCATAGGGTCTGCCACATACCCTACCATTGCATGAATGGATCAGTGAGCACTGGAATCTCTGGATCGAGCTGGAGTCGCCAGGTGAATGTCTCAGCCTTCATATGTGTCTGACTGCTATCCACCATCAGCAATCGGATCTGAACTTGATACAGGTACTGGGGCAAGACAATATTCAAATCGAGTGTCGCATCAACATCAAACCATCTTCCCCAGTATGGTCGCCACTATGTTAGCGCTCGAATCTGCCTCAGGCTGAGGAAGGCAAAACTCGAGGCAACATCAAACCAAGCTCAGCCTCGTAGCTAGCCCTACGAGGACGGGAGAGGGCTCTCTCCAGTCAATCTCGATAAAATGAGCAATAAGGTGCGAGATGACTTAAAATGGGAACTGATTTTAGGCTAGTAAATAGATAGGAAAGGGGTTTTTTGATAAATGACTGGCTTTTCTGGGCAGCATGGGATCAAGAACAGCATGAGCAGAGATTTAATCAAAGGCACAGATTATTCCATAAGGCGAGGTAGGAGTGAAGTTTAACAATTAAATTGAAATTAAATGGGATGTAAAGACTGTTTAAGAAAGCTGAAAAGGGCATTTAACAATGAATCCCTTTCAGACAGAAGAAACTACACAAATCTTGAACGCTCCTTCAAGGAAGAGAAAATAAATTGGATTCTACCTATCTTACTGCAAAAGCATCCAGTGAACTGATTATGAATGAAATGTAAAACATTACGAGATTACATATGAAACAGTAGAAGAAACATATGCTAAACTTTACGCCACAAGAATCTGATGAAACAGAGCTGCACCACTAAATTACTCCTCTGTCAAACTGTACAATGATAGTGCTGGGTTATTTCCTCCCACAGCTTTTCCAGAATTTTCCCTTTTACAAATCATTTGCAATACAATAAATAAACTCTAATGTTGAAAACAGATCGATCCAAAATGAGGAGTTGTTTCAACTGAAGTTAAAAATAGAAAAGAGAACAGCCTTCTCCTTGAAATTCTCTAATGACTAACTAAAAGACTAGAAACTGGAGCGCAAACCCATTTGAATTACTAACTGAAGTCATAAATAGGAAATCGAATCCTATTCTTCTGCTGTAGTTGATATCTTTGTTTAATTTTGGCTTTTTACTTTACCTTTACTATTTGAATAAAACCAAAATTTTTTATAATTAGCATCATTTGTAACATTGGGGCGCTTTTATCTTAACTATCAAACTATCGCTTCCAGCAGCTTTCCATACATAATTTTAGCTCATACATAGTGATGGTACGAGTAAAGGATATTTGTGGAACATATTTCATATGCCTGTCGAAGATTTCCATCTAGATTTCCTCGGTCTCTTCCATTCTCTGTTATGAATATCACTAGCATCCTCACTTGGAAAAGATCTAAAATTTCTGGCAAGGGGCTTCCAAACTCTTTTTCATTTCCATCTACTGTAGACCTGTCCATTTGATTCAATTACAAACAGTTGATCGCCCTCAAAGTCCGGCCCCGAAACTGTAATAGGCTTATCCACGTGAAATGGAAGATCAATTGTGGATAGCAAGGACGGAATGTTGATCTTTGAAAGGCCAATATGCGGCAAGGAAGCTCCAATCCAAATACAATTCCAAAACTTCAGTAAGAATAAGCCTCAAAGTCTTATTTGGTTTCATCACAAGCCATCTCTTTTGGTTTATAAAGTCATAAAATTGGACAATCAGTCCCTGATTATTTTCATAAACGCCCCTAAGCAAGCAATGCTAAAACGTGGATCAATGCCAATCTTCAAGAGAAGATCCTCCTGTATTTCAGTGGTGACAGCAATCAACTCCTTTCTTATCCCTGACAACATCCTCGATCCGCTTCTTGACCGCTGGTTTGTCAATTTCATGCTTAAAGAGATCAAAGGGATGGAAAGGCAGCTTCCCGGAGAGCTTTCCTGAGTTCTGCAAACTAGCTGTAACGTTGCTGTTGAGTTCGCCCATTTATAGTTGCTGCTCCAGACCATTAAGCAAAAGATTCCTGCCAGCTTGCACCAGCACTTCTTTCAAAACCTTGAAGGCAAATGAGGCGATTTGGCATGAAACTGGACGCAGAAGCGAAATTTTTTTGGCTCTGAGATTATACACGTAGCGCGCTCACCCAGTGAATAGCGTGCAGCATGTGCGTAGCGCGCCTCCTCTGTGCGTAGCGCGCCAGGATTTCACATTGAATTTTATCACCTGTGTTGATGCTTTTATACCAAGCAGCTCCTTTATATGCATGTGCTTCATCAATTATTACAAACCTGAGATTAGAAAAAATACGCTCAAACTGTTTGTGAGATGGCAATATTGACATATGCAACATATCTGGATTTGTAATTAGCAATCTTGCATTTTCACGGAGTGAAATTCGATCACTTTCAGAAGTATCACCATCATAAACACCCATATTTAAGGTAAATTCCAACACTCCAGTCATTTCCAATAAAGCCCGCAGCTAATCGTGAGCCAGAGCCTTCGTTGGAAACAAATACAGAGCATAGGACAGTCGGTTTGTAGATAGCTCTTCCAGAACTGGAGTATTGTAGCAAAGTGGCTTGCCACAACAACATCTTTATGTGAGAGTGAAGCTCGTATAGCTTCTGCCTGATGACTGTACAGCATAGATATGCCCATTCTTCTAAGTGCAGCCTTAGTCGATTCTGAAAATGTCATAAGATGATCACTGTACTTCGCTTTCCTAGGATTGATAATTTCCACATGTACTAGTTGTCCACTATATCCCAATCCTTTCCATAAATGTTCAACCATATCAAATGGAGTGAGCTCATTTGTCTCCGAGCAACGATATTGCTTATTATGTCCCCCATGCATTCTTAGAAAAGGTCTAGCAGCACTCTCCTCCATACCACTTTTGGAAGTGGTTTGGCATATATGTTTTGCAGAAAATACTAATTCATCCAAAGTAACTGAATCTAATGTCTTTCCGCTAGAAGTTTGGCATTCCTGCCAATATTTTGCAACTTCAAGTAAATGTACTTCAAATGCATTCTGGCATTTTGTAATTGCATTGATAATAGCTCTGTCAGACATTCGATTACCAACCTCTGGAATAACATCAGGCAAAATATGAAGTTTTTCATGCATTTGCAACCCTGAGGAATCAAGCAAATTGATGGAGAATGTCAATTCTTCACCATCGCCTGCTCTGCCACTCAACACTACAACCTTTGGACAAAGAGCATCAAGATGCTCAATTTCCTTTACACTAATTTCCTCAAATGCATGACAGCTGAGCTGTTTTAGTGATTCTCTGACGTTGCCCCATGCGTATAGAATAATCAACTTCCTTCTTCAAAGATTTAACAAGGTTTTCCTGATCTTGGACTGAATAATGAATCTCTTTGTTGTCTTTTACAGGGATGGTGGCGTGGCTTAGCGAAGGATAACCAAGGCTTCTTCTGAATTCTCAAGACTGAAATTTTTTTAAAAATTACATATTTGAAAAACAAATTTGATGATTTCTTCTTCAAAACAGAGCTTTGAAGAAGAATCAATCTCACATTATTGACGATGACATTCCTGAAAAACTTACTAAACCTTCCTCTGGCCTACACATGTTATTGAAGCACTTCTGAAGACAAAACCCTGGACTCAAGAAAGTGAAATGACTCTTTTCTGGACCACAGTAACATCAATGACTGCAAATGATGAGAAATAACAGAGGATTGACAAGACTGAGTCTAACAGATTCCATTGCATCGGCGGAGTTAAAAAGTGGCAAAAGGTTTCTGCTGTAAGTTAAGGTTTATGAGGTTTCATAGTATATATGATATATCTATGTATTTCAAGTGGCCTGAAGTGGGGGTCGGAGCTGCTATGGTGGGACCAACCACATCAGAACTTAAACAAAATAGCTTGCGGGCGCTTAAAAGGTAAGTTTAAGATGTTGAAAGTGCGAAATACGACGCACTAAACGCTGGAAAGTGCGAAAAAGAGAAAGGTAAGAAAAATGTGAAATACAAAGGTTTGTATGCATATTTGGTAATGTATAAAGGTTGGATGGGTCCCACCAAATTTCATATCGCATTTCGGAAGGTTTATAGGAGAAAAAAATTAAAATATTTTGGCGTTTGGCCAATGTGAAAATAAATTGGAATGTGCGGTAACAAAATAAAAAGGGAATGACTTAGGGAAAATGAAAATGAAAAGGGATAAATGGCGAGGTGATTTTTTTATATGGTATTAAAACTTGGAATATGTGAAAAAATGCTTAGGATAGTGTTTTTAAACCATATAAATCAATCTTCTTTATTGGGCACATTTAGACTAGCAGCCAGTGAAAATTTTAAAACATAAATGAAGCTTTCCTTTTATTTTTGCTTCCCTAACATTTTATTTCATTTGCCTTCTTTATTTAGAGAATCTAACACCTAACATTTTATTGACATGGATGCCTACAAAAATAATAATTTTCCTAACATTTTTTAGTTTTTCATTCTTTTTCATCCATATCCTACCTCATCATTTTGAAAATTATTTAACTACTTATGATAACTTATCAAAAACAAATGATGTTACAACACCTCCCTAAGTTCAGATTAAACTATTGAACCAATTTTTATTTTCTACCTAACTAATTAATCTGTCAAGATTAAACAGTTTGACAAACTATTTTTCACTACCTATTAACAAGCAATTTAAACCTAATTCAATCATGCTTAAACTATATGATTGAATTTTAATGGACTATTGTGTTATTTTAAACAAGTTGCACAAAATTTATTTTCATAAATAAGCTAAACTAAGAGTAGTGGAATTTGGAGGTGCAACACTTTCAGAATTTATTTTTTTCCTTCTTTTTGATGGGGTTCAAATCCTATATTTGTTTTTTATTTATAACATATACCCTCGTTTGATTTTTTATGTTATCTCCTTCTTCTTTTTTGAAAATTATTTGCAGATAGGAAATCAGTTTAAAAAGTAAATTTGACAGATAGAATAAACTCAATCACCTTGAGATCCTATGAAATATAGGACCTTAACAGTGGCTCCAATTGGGGATGGCACTTCCATGCATTGAAGTTTCAAGAAACTATGATCAGTAGCCTTATCCTTTCGCACATCTGAGAAATTTGTAATTTGATTCCTTTTCTTCTTCAAATATTATGATAGTCTGTTGATAATGGCTTAGGGCCTTCTCTGTGGCCTTCAACCTAAATCAACAAAACATCCAATCCAATCTATGTTGAATATGATATTTACAATGATGGAAAATAATCTTTAGACTAGGAGAAATAATGCTTCAACATCCTGCCATTTGAGGACCACCAGGTAACTCTGTTCCATCTATATATGTGAGAAAAAATGCATGGTAACCTCTAAAATCATTTATAATATATGGTCCCATCCATAGATTATCAAACTTGTTATGCTTCCCCTTGTATTCTCTCCTTGCATCCCATTTTAAAAATTTGTCACCAATAGAAAAATCAGCTACCTTGGTCCTTTTGTCAAACTTTTTCTTGATATTTTCCTGGATGAGTTGTGTTCTGTTATACACCTCTTCTCTTGTTTTCTGCAACTAAATGGTTTGATGGATCCTTATGAGTACATCATTTGTTTCCACTTGTAACTCTTGCATTATCTTCATCACTGGCAGTGCAAGAGAAGATGGAAAAACATCATCCATCCCATAGACAAGTTGGTATGGTGAATATCGATGGACTTCTTGGTAGTAATCCTATCAGCCCAAAGTGCATTGATTAACTTATTATGCCATGACTTTTTATTTTGTTCTAATAACTTCTTGATGATGTTTACCAAACTCTTATTGGATGATTCAGCCAGTCCATTACCTTATGGGTAATAGGTTGTTGAATTTCCTAAAGAAATATGATATTTATCACAAAATTCAATCATCTTTTTGGATTTAAAGGTTGCTGCATTATCAATAGTGATTTCCTTGGGCAGCCAAATCTGGACAGGATATTGGTCTCAAGGAACTTTGTAATAACAATATCAGTGGAATTTCTAGAAGGGATGGCCTCTATCCACTCAGTGAAGTAATCTGTAGCTGTTAAAATCCAGTTGTGTTGGGCAGAGGAAGGAGGATTGATTTCACCAATGAAATCCAAACCCCATTGCTGGAATGGGCTTTCAACAAAAATGGGTTTTAGTGGCAAGGGTAGAAGTTTCTTTTTACCTTCAAAAATTTTACACTTGTGGCAGGTTGTGACTTTCTTATGGATATTGGAAAAAAGGGTGGGCCAGTAAAAACCAGCCCTGAGAATTTTATTAGAAGTAGTCCTCCAGTGCAGGCGGTCACCACAGTCTCCTTCATGAAAATCATGCATAATATTATCAGCATCATTATTCACCAAAAATTTGAGTAATAGGCCACCAAAATCTTTCCCATAAAGGACATTATCAATGATGCAAAATTTTACTGCCTTTAATTTGATAAATTTAGCTTTAGTTTTTGTAAGACCAGGAGGAGAAATTAAATTGAACAATATGTTGAGCCCTGAAATTGTCTTCTCTTTTGCCAAACTTCACTTCATTTCATCATTCCTTTATCATTTTATAGACCTAAAGATCAATAAGAATGATTAATATTTCTTAAAGGTTGCATACAATGATTAATTTATTGTACTTTTGTTATTTTTCCTGTCTTAATGATTTTTGAACAGTTTAGCTACAGAATGCAGTCATTCTGTAGCCAGTCAAGCGTTCCGTAGCTGTTTTGGTGTTTAAGTATGTTAGAGGTGTCATCTGGAGAAAAGGAACACATAGGTGGATTCCAAATCTTTCCTACATCATTCGTTCCCTTCCACAAAGACTAGATCGATAGCTGGAGGTACCTATGCACGTGGTCAAAGCAAAAGTCAATCAAACTATCTTCTACAGGAATTAGGAATCCTAAAAGAGTTTCAATTTGATTTTGACTTTAAAACTACACCCGTACCTACTTTTTTTCAATGTTAGTTATGTAATTGCATATAAATTCAGCTCGATAATTCCAAGAGAGACAATTGATACATATTTTATCATTACTGTGATACTCTATTTTTCAAGCATTTTTTATAATAAAAGGAGTATAACTTTGATGCTGTTCTGAATACAACCTTGAGGAGTTAAAGATTTAATGTTGAATTGATAGCAGAGGGCCCCTGCTATTCGAGGAGGTTTTACATGCTTTCTAGATAAGTAGTTTTCAATTTTGTTTTGTCATATTTCCTTACTTAGACTGCTTTCTGAAACTATATCTTTTAGCATTAAGTTTCATGTCATTTGCTTAGATAAAATATCCTCATGATATTACAGTTAGTCTTTTTTTCAAGCTCTTCCAATATATCTCTATTAAATTAATGGGATTTAATTGTAATATTATGAGTTACTAGCATTTCAGTTTCTATTATTTAGATTAAGAAGATCCTCATTATCTTACAGCTATTCTCTTTCTCAAGCTCTTCCAATATATCACTACTATATGAATGAGATTTAGTTGTACTATTTTGAGTTATTAGCATTTTCTGTTCTTCAATTAGATAGAAGATCCTCATCTTATTGCAAACAGTCTTTTTCAAAAGCTCTTCGAATAAACCTCTAACTCACGAATAAGACTTAGTTGTAATACTGTGGGTTACTAATTGTTTGTTTTATAGAAGATCCTTATCACATTATGATTAATCTCTTTCAAAAGCTCTTCCAATAAACCTCTAACTCATGAATGCGATCTAGTTGTAATTTCATAAGTTGTTTCAACATTTCATAGGAGATCCTTACTACATTATAGTAATCTTCTTCTCAAGCTATTCCAATGAACCTCTAATAAATGAATGAGATTCCACTGTAATGTTCTGAGTTATTGTTTGTTTCAATTTTAGGAGATCCTCATTGCATGAGAATTAATATTTTTCACAAGATCTTCCAACAAATATCTAACTAAATGAATCAGATTAAGTTATAGTGTTTTGAGTTACTTTTTATTTCATGAATGTTCATTTAGCAGCTGTAATGTCCATGGATAAGGATTCTCTGTTTTTATCACTTCCTAGTTAGGAATAGATCTTGCAATCAAATTCTGTTTTAATGCATTCCTCTTTGACATAGATTTAGTTTCATTTTCTTATCATAGAGTAACATATTAGAAATAAAACATAAAAAACCCCAAAACATCAATAAAACACTGAAAACAACGAAGTAAGAAAAAGGATACTTAGGCACATATAGTGCATTACCCTTCATCAGTTTACTAGCCCTAGTCGATAATTTATGCTATCAATTTAGGACACTAAATTGAATAAACACAATACATAAAGCAGGTTTTCATATCAGGGAGAATTTAAAAATTCTTCATTGATTTGTGGATTCGCCTGCTCCTCTTGATCATCAAAAGTTGCCACCAAGTTTATGTCCCGAGCTTGAAAATTGGACTCAACCATAAGTTGGGGAAGTCCTTGTCATTTAGTTAGTTTGGTAGGTTTTATTTCCATATCATACTTCAAAATAACTGCAACCCATTTTCCTCTTTTTCCATTTGGTCCATTCTGCATTAAAATATCCTTTACCATAGAGTTAGGTACATAAGCAATTACATGTGAATGTAGAATATAAACTCTACAATATTTTATTGCTTTGACTAGTCAAAATGCCTATTTTTCCATGATGTTGTACTTTATAGAAGCATCTCTTAAAGCTTTGCTGAAGAAGGCTATTGGCTGCTCAAATCCTTCATTATTTTTCTGCAATAAAACAGTTGCAACGGTGTGCTGAGAAGCAAAAGAAAAGATTATAAAATCTTTATAAAAGTATGGATTGATTAATATTGGTGCTTTAGTTATTGCTTGTTTTACCATGAAAAAATATTGCCTAGTATATATGCTCCATTTAATTTCAGAATCTTTCTTGAGCATATTGGTTATGTTTCTAAGAAGTTCAGCAAGACTAGGAATAAATCTTCTCAGAAAATTTATTATACCTATGAAGGATTGAAGTTATTTAATGTTTCTTGGGGGGCTGATCTTTAGGATTGCTTCAATTCTCTTAGGGTTAATTCTAAATCCATATTTTGATATGATGTGTCTTAACAATTTTCCTTCTTCCAGGAAAAATAGTGTTTTCTTAGGATTTAAAGATATGCCAAATTTTCTGCATTTCTCAAAGACTCGTTTTAAATGTATCAAGTGTTCTTTGTTAGATTTTGAATACACAATTATAGAATCCAGATAAATTACAATAAAGAGGCGAATATCTTCTAAAAATTCAATTCCCATTGCTCTTTGGAACGTGGCCCCGGCATTCATCAGTCCAAAACACATTTTCACATACATGAAAGTGCCCCATGGAGTGGTAAAAGTTGTTTTATCTTGATCTTATAAATCAACCAAGACTTCGTTATAGTTAGAGAAACCATCTAGTAATGATATCCTACTTGATCCTATCACCTTTTGTAAGATATGGTCCATTTTGGGTCAGGGATAGTTATCTTTCAGAGAAACCTTATTCGGATTTCTGAAATCAATGAACAACCTGATTTCTCCAGTTTTCTTTCTGGTTGGTACTATGTTTGACACCCATTTGGAATATCTGAGAGAGACAATTATTTTAGCATCATACATTCATTTAACTTCTTTCTCAACTAAAGGCAACAAATCTGGATTTGTCCTCCAAAGTTTTTGTTTGAAAGGTTCATGTTCTTCTTTAATTGGAATTTTGTGTTGTATGATGTTGGAATCATAAACCTTCAAGTCTTCATAATTCCAAGTGAAAACATCAATGTATTCTTTGAATAGGGCTATATATATCTGTTTGGTAACAATAGGTAATGTTTTTGACAATTTGATCATATTTGGGTTTTTCTCAGTACCTATGTTGCATTCCTCAACTTCTTCTCCTATGGGCTCAATTTTAGGCTTCTTTGCTACATCATTGAAGTCAAAAAGGTCTTCTAATGGAGCTAATCCCCGAGGCATAATATTATCATTTAGTTGAAGCATTTATAAATCTTCTTTTTCAGGATCTATTTCATGAATTTCTAATTGAGGCACACTTTCATCTAAAGGATTATTGATATCTAATCTACCACACTAGTTTACTAAAGGATTATATACCACTATTTGATTTTCTACATGATATTCTGGTTTTATTTGATTTTGTTCCTGATTATCTGAATCTAACTGAGTTTCCTCAAACTCATATTTTGACAGTAAGAAATTTTCAATCTGTTTGTCATTTCCGAAAACCTGGTAGTATCATATGTTATCTGGTATTGCAGATGTTTTATTTCAATTATGTGTGGTTTGTTCGGGTGAGGTATTTTGCAAGTGCTTACAAAAACAAAAAGACTATCAACTATGCAAATTTGACTTCTTGGAATTACTGCTAGATCATATTCCACAAAAGTATGTAAGAAATCAAGCACTGAATTTCTGTAGGCTCTTATCTAGGGTGTTTAGCAGCATATTCTCCTTTTATTTGTTTGATTATTATTTATGAATCTCCTTGCACAGTTATTCTTTTGGCACCTAATTTCTTAAGTAACTGTAGGCCTAACATCAGATCTTCATATTCAACAATATTGTTGGTCCACTGAAAATTAAGTTTATAGGAATGCCCTTCACAATGATTATTAAATGGATTAGATAACCATAATCCTTCTCCAAAGCCTGCTTTACTACAAGCTCCATCAAAGCTCATAGTCCAGAAGAGTTCTATAGGAGGATCTAATTGTTCTAGTTGAGCTGAGTTTTCAGATGTATCAATGTTATTTCCAAATTGTGCTTCAATTTCAGTATCATTGAATGATATGAATGAATCCAATTCAGTGTGAACAGAATATAAAGGGTAATTATGAGGTTTTTATTGACTTCTTACCATATATTTCATGAGAGTTTCCCTATACAACCTTCTCTGTTGACCAAAGACTGGTATTGTAGCATAATTCATATATATTTGAAGGGTTCCTTGTAACTTTTCTCCCCAATAACGTGATAAAAGCATGTCATATTTAGGAGGAATGTCTGCTACGACAATGTCCATAACTAGGCTTTTGGCTGGAATTTTAGACAAAGTTACATACAAGTCCTTGATGAGACCTAAAAACTTCACTTTACTTGAATCAAATGAGTATAGATCTTTGTAGGGCCTAGTGATGTCAAGACCTAACTTTTCAATTATAGCTTTGGGAATTAAGTTGTGTGAAGCACCTGAATCTAGCATAGCATTATGTAGGAATTTATCATGTATGTTTAAATTTACATAGAAAGGAGGGACTGCTCCTTCTTATAACTTACCATCTACTTCTGGTCCAAACAACAATTCAGGTTGATCATCATCAAGGTTGAGATTGTCAGCAGTTTCCCCTATCTTCAGCACTTCCATTACCTAAGTTCTGTATGTTTGTTTCTTCATTAGCTCTGTCAAAGGAATGGGAATTTTTACTTTAGCTAGTTCGTTTTCAAGATTAAATAATGATTGAATCTTTACAATATTGGAAATGTCAAGTACATCAACAATTTCTTTAGATTTAAGTAGGGTTTCTTGACTGGTGGTTGGAACATCAATTTGAGTTGATTTAGAAACAAAATCAGGTGTCTTTTTAGTAGAAACCTTTGAAGGTTTCTTTCCAGGAATTTCACCACATTTCTTAGAAGATTTTTCTACTATTTTCTTAGGGTCTGAATCAGAGGTAATTTTGGCAGGATGATTAGTGTTATTTTTAGAAGTATTGTCAGAATTTTTTCTACTCCTAATATTATATTTCTTGTGAACCTCCATAATAGCATTTTCAAATCCCTGTTTATATTATTCAGATTATTCTGACTCAAGCTCTGTTTGGGCTAATGAAAATATCTGTTGTTCTTCTCCTGTGAGAAAAATAGTGTCATTATCATGTAAACCCAAAAAAAATCTTTGGTTGTCTTCTTACTCTTGAGGGATCTCTCCATTTTCATCAACATAATTATCCTGAAAAGGGGGCCTAATTTGTTGGTCAGGTCCCCTTTGTTTATTCTGTGGTTGATTTCTCCTATTGTTTTGATTGCGATTTTGGGAAGGGTTTTGATTTTCCCTAGGGATGTTTCTATCAATCACCATTCGTTCCATTGCCCTCACTAGAGAATTTGTATTGGCATCAGTGCTAGAGGTTGATGCTTCTTCTTTTATGGTAACTCTCTTCTCAGCCCTCATTCTATCTCTTTTGGCCAACAAATTGGCCTCTACACTGACTGATATGCTCTACATTTCCTCTAAGTTGCGAGGATTCCTCTCTCTTAACTAATAAGCTATGTCTGGTTCAAAACCATATGGAAATTTAATCATCACTAGTCCTTCGGGAGGTTTTATGTGAGTAGGAATAACACTATAAATAGAGTTGAATCTAGCACAACATTCTTGCACACTCTCTCTAGTTTCTCTTTTGATATTTTCATAATCTGATAAAATTTGGAGGGGGTTCTTTTTAACTTACTATCTGTTGACGGGAAAATATGTCCGACCAACAGTAGGGGATCTCCCCGGTAGAAAGTCCCAATTAGACCTTGAACCGTTTGGAGTAGGGATCCCGTCCGGGGTGTGGGTCCGGCTACCGCTTAAGACGCCTTCCCTTCGGTCTGAAAAGAACCTGATTGAACCTATGGACACACACTTATTCACATGATACAGAATAAATGACTGATGCATTAAACACGAATAAAACACTATGCGTAGCGAGGCAATAAATAAAGCATGTACACCTAAGGAGATGTCGTTAGCGACATGTCTTTGGGGTACTGCTTGTAAGGTAGTCTGACCACAACAGAAATAGTTCTTTATGGCGAGATGTCCCTTTACTTTCTGAAAGATAAAACGAAATGCTAACAAAATAGTTCATTAACATTCATTAATAGAGAAAATGGTAAACTGAACATCATCAACACAAACACAGATAGCCATGATGCATAAATGATGCTATAAAGAGGACAGCTTCATTAATCAAAAGATGTTCTGAAACTATATAAGAAAATACACATAGTGTTCACGTAGTAAAATACGTCATAGAAACAAAGGGGTTTTAACAAGTATCTGTATTCATATGCACAAGAGTATAATCTTTCAATACAATACTGTGTAGCTCTTGAGTCTCCAAAATAAAAATCCTTTTGGTATGCTCCCGAAGGAAGTATTTATAGGGCAAAGCTTGCCCTCTGGGATCCCTAACTTTTCAGCTTCCCGACGGTTGGGCTTCCTTGCGACCCAGTATTTTCTGTGACCTGCGACCTGAGCTGTTGTTGCGACATGTGACCTAGTCGCTGGGTCGTTGGGTCGCGCCGTAGGGCATTTACCAAGTGGTGCGACTTTGCGACCTGGCGACCTCTGCGACCTGCGACCCGAGGAAATGTGCGACTTGCGACCTCAGTGAATATGCGACCTGCGACCTCAGCAAATGCGACCTTGCGACCCAGGTGAATGTGCGACCTGTGACCTACCTGGATCTGCAACCTGCGACCTATTGGGATTTGCGACCTCGCGACCTCCAGCAGATCTGCAACCTCACGACCTGGGAAAATGTGCGACCTGCGACCTAGTCGCTGGGTCGCTAGGTCGCACCATCGAGCTTTTGACAGGGAGTGCGACTTAGCAACCTGGCGACCTCTGTGACTTGTTTTGAGAAGGTCCCCTTGTTTGCTGAGGAAAACTCTAGCTCTTTGTGCAGACCGAAAGGTTCTTCCTGCAACAAAATAACGTAGGTCACATATCTCCATGATTGAAACAATAATAATACTAAAGGCATTTTAATTAATCTGCATGAGCGAAGCACAATAAATTTAGACCCCTGTGTGGTCAAGACTTTGTCATCAGAGCCGCAAGTGGAGGTTGAGTCGCATTCTCTGAGTCTGCAAAGAGTTTTGACTATGCGACCCAAGACATTTGACATGGTGACAATTGCTCTGTTCTCATCCCCTTCTAAACACCAAACAACAACGGGGTCCAAGTGCCCAACAAGACGCGTGCAAGTTTCGTGGTAGTGACACTGGATAACAAAGGATTATATCGCATGCTGCAACTGCTAGGGAGTATTCCCTGGGTAATCTATGTGATTCACGTTCCTGCTATTGAACTTGGCAATCGAACCATATGCTTTCGCCGACAGGAAAATAATCGCTTATGGTATGCTAGTTTTAGTGCCTTTGGACAGAGAAACGCTTAGGAGATTAAAACGACCGTATGTTCATTTTTCTGATATCCGTTCACAGCTTTACGACATAACGTGTTGACCCTATCACATTTTAATATCACTATTCATCGTAGACAGATCCTCAACACGATTTTTGAGGTGATGAGTATGCCTGGAATTCAGCCTTTTATGAACGACCCTGTTCTGATGCGAAGCTTGATTATGAGTAATCTGCAGATGTGGGAAATTATTGACAGGCACCCAGACTTTGTACACATACTCAATGACCTTGGAACTCTGAGACAGCCTTTGGATGTAGCAAGGAATCTTGAAATCCATGCGAGAGATGATGAGAAATATGACAGGACCATGTGTAGCATTGAATCATCTCTAGAAGGCTTGGACATGCTCAGTCGCATATATGAAACATTTCGAGAGTCGTTTCTCAATGCAACAACAATAGAAGGAGACAGTGGGAAATGACTTGGGCTCTAATTCTTTTGCTGCTCTGTTTGAACAAGGGCCAGACCAAGCTAGAGCTCAAAACGCAAATCCTTCAACCACTGCTTCTGATGCAACTGGCTCGCCTGCTCCAAATTCAGATCTCCTTCCTGATTCGTTTTATGTGCATGGCAGCATGCAATGGGCGGCCGGCATTACGTGTGATGCGGCATGGAGAGCAGGCATTTACTTTATCCAGCTCATCGTGAACAAAAATTTGAGCTTTGGCAGAGAATGAGACACGTGGGAGGTGAATTTGAGTTTCCTAATGGGGTTGCATGGTCGGAAATATCTTTGGATTGCAGTTCTCTGTGGACATATCACTCTGCGACCTCGCGACCTCGGAGGGGTTGCACAGTCGCGGGGTCGCGATTCTTGCCCATCAGCCTACGTCGCGACTCAGCGACCTGAAGGGGTCGCGCGACTGATTTTACAGAGGTCGTAGGGTCACAGATCACTAAATCACTTGCTCTATTAATCAAGCGACTCGCGTGACTGCTTCTTTTGCATTTGCGTGTGAAAGTTTTACTTACTCCATCGAAAAAATCATCAAAGAATCAAGCGGAATGATGCCATGCATTGGACAGGCTTGTATGCATGTAACCCGGTGCTGCGAGTTCTCCACGCATACAGCGGCTGACACTTTTCTTCTGCCATATTAGAAACAAATAGATGTTTCCTCCGAAAACAGTGCTGATTCGATGGAGCGTTTTGCTTCTGGCGTGAGAGGTGAGCTGGATCTGCTCTGTCACCCATTGTACATTTACAGTCTGCTCATAGCTATATCCAGCTGGTTGACGAAACCGCATCAATAATCTCCACCCGATATAACTTAAAACCAAGACTTGGCACCGTTCAGTGCACCTTTTACAATCCCACTCTTGATTTGATTGTTCTTGCGTTACAGCCATTATACATGCCGTCGTGGTTTATTATAACCTCTAGCTTTTTTTTTAACATACGTTCTGAAGACTAGACTTCGGTTGAAAATGCTTGCGCCGATATGAGATTTTCTCCATTGAACGCGCGCCAACATATAATGTTTGCACATGGCTCTGCACAACCGCTCGATGACTGTTATATCACGCTGTCAGATGTATGTTGTAGGGTTCCAGCTCACGTTCGAATATCAATTTGGCCATTATCTGTATACGCTCCACGCCGCTTTTGACCACTAATATATATATGCAATTGTTTATTACAGGTTGAAACTTCAGCATGAACGCATGGGAGCCCATCGAATTATTTATGTCCCTATGTTACATGTCGCATGGTTGGGAAAACACACACTATTACCCCGCTTAAAACATGGTCAAACACTGTCGATGTTGCGCCATAGTTGTCATAACATGCCACGTAAGTTGAGACTTTGCCATCGCACGTTGATTTCCATGCAACGTGTCCACGTGGCTTCGTTGCACCATCTCCCGCGTTCTTGCACCACTAGAACATCGCGGCAACACTCCGCTCCACGTATACGTATAACGTTGAACGGCATAAACGTTTTCATTCGGCTTAATGAACATTGGGCTCCATGCAACATTGAACATTGGACCAAAAAATACATCTGCCCCACCTTTAATATAAAACATGGTCACTATGTATGTATGCTCGCGCCCATTTTCTACGTGGCTCAATCATACAATTTGACCACTTGAACACTTATCATTGACATTTGCGCTCATTTGAAACGCACCAAGGTTATTTATAATAAGCCTAGATCGCTATATCCGCCATGGAGGAATTTAAACTTACTTGAAATGTTTTCATATAGTCTCGGTCCATCATTTCATATAGTTTTGAAACCATAAGGTCCTTTATCCCTTTTTTCGCCTTAGTTTTAATTATACAGCCTTGACCATTGCCTTTCCTCCTATTGTTAGCGCACAGAGATAAAAAAATTTTATGCCAAGGCCACCACCCCATAATATGAATGCTTTTGCTCTGAAAGGTTGAGAATTGAAATCTGCTACTCCAACCATATTTATGGCCTTTTTTGATATTTGAGCTTTTCTGCCTTGTAGTCCTAGAGACTATTTGCATATGCATCAATGCGCCTGGCTGCCAAAAAGTGCACATGTTTAAACATCACCTTTTAGGTTCAATTTGAAGTTCTCCAACCCGTATGGTCCCGCATAGACAAACTTTATGGATATGAAAGAACAACGAAGACTAGAGTTTTAATGCCATTTCCTTGCTCCACGTTGTACTCTTTGCAGCATAAATAATTTCGCACCATGTAGCTTAGGATTCATAAATGATGCTTCTCAAAGATGCGCTCACATACTTGAAAACTCTGCCTTTGGCTTGCCACACCAACATGCGTGCTTTCGCACTACTACCTGACACGAGAACGCCTCGAATGAGATGGTCATTGTCTAGAGAAACATTCTGAGTCCGCTTTTGTTCACCGGGCTATACTAGACTCATCGAAGTGGCGAAATATGTTTCTTTGCATGCGCCCATCGACATGGAGATGGTATGATGCAAGATCTATACATTTCCAATGGAGCGCTTTAAAGCATCTGGTGCGCACTAGTGAAGAAAGATTTTGCATCAGTGACATAGATGGTTCTCTCTGATCAACATGTATCACACTATCCTCCTTTTAACAGCACTGATTGTTTGCTCTTGCTCCTCCCCTGTTCCGCAACTTTGGCCTCGTCGTTGAGCCCAATTTTATTTCCCTTGTTGTCGTGACATGATTGAGGAGTTTGTTACCCATGGGGTCAACCTGTGTGAAACATTACGACTTCACAATTACTCCTTGATAATGGTGTCTCTAGATAAAACATATAATACTAACAAGCTTAAGATAAGTATTGAAACAACATGCTCAATGACCTATGGCGGAAGGGCTTTTATTCGTCAATACACAAAAGGTTTACATTCAAACGTATGCATGGCAACCTCGCTACACTTGGCGCGACTGCGACAAGAGTGTTCGAGCGCACGCTGGATGATCCTTCCCACATATGGCGTGATTGCAATGATGAAGTCAGATCATGATAGCGAGACAACTCATGAGGGTTTGGAGATAGGTCGGTGGGACGTCACCGACTGCAGGTCGGGTAAAAGAACTTTAACGCCTAAGCGAGTAGAAGGGGAACCCAAAATTTTAAATATACCCAAAATTTTGGGTGGCGTTGTAGCGGCTACAACACCATCTAGCTAGAAATTTATGTTGTAGGGCTGCTAGAGAATTGATGGTAGCAGTTGGTAAAGCTCTAAACCATTTCCTAACCTCACCTCCAAGGGTTTGAACGAATAACCTCATCATAAAATCATTAGAATCAATCTCATGGAGATCAAATAAATCATTCATTTTGTCTACATGATGCTGAGCAGTAATGGGTTGGGTGTTATCGAACTAGGGTATTTTGGATTTATAATCTTGGGGCATGACCCTTAGATTTTGAGGAAGAACTAAGGGAGCATAATGTGCATCCATGCTTGGGGGTGGAGGGTTGAAAATAATAAGTGGTGGATTAATAGGTGGTGGAGGAGGTGGAAAAGGATCAACTATATGTGAAGGAGAGGATGGATGAAGTAATGGAGATGAATTTTTTTGAGTTTTTATGAGAGGATAAGTAGTAGAATTTTCAGAAGAGGTTGGACTCACAGATATTTGTTGAATTTTTTGGGATGAAATGGATGAAGCAGAAATATTTAATGCAAAAAATTCTACTGAATGTTGGAGATAGGCATCTGTAACTGCTGAAGTGAAGTTTGATACCAAACCTTTGAGAATCTCAAAATCCTGGAAAATTTCTCGATCAGATTTTGTCAAAGAAGGCATAATTTTGAGTGAATTTGGATGTAAAATAGATTGGTCAATGACTAATGTATATGCCCAATTTTGGTATTTTCTTCTAAATAGGCTTTTCTCAAAATTTAAGTCGAATTTGATATCTTGTAAGGTTTCAAGCTTATTAGGAACGGATTGTGCTCTAGGGAGAGGATTTTTACTTCCCTGGATTTCAGATGAATTGATCTGTTTGACTAATTTTTGTGAAGTATCCTTAGTTATTTTTCCAATCCTTTGATGATCATCCACTATTTCAGGAGGTTTAGGATTAGGACGGGATCTTGTATAAGGTCTCTTAGAAGCTAGTTTTGAAAATCAAAATACACACTATAAAATGTAACTCACACCAACCTTTTGAACTTTGAATTGCACATTGTATTTATAAAAAATAAAAAATATAGCAATCTCTACAAAATATTTTATACAGTGATTATTTAACCAGTGATGAATTCGAAAGAAATTATGATTGATTTCAATTGCGTCCCTAGTATATTCGCCACTATTGTAGTGTTTTGTAATTTACTAGAGATTGTGATAACTAATCACATAGACCAACATCAAACCAACTTTGGAAACTAGGATTTAACCATGCCAGTTTAAGAGAGGGCTCTCTCTTTGAGATTTAACTTTGTTTGGATAATTTTTTAGGCTAGTTATGATTGTACTTGGGTTTTGCGTTTTTTTTTGGATTTTGAAAAATTGATTGTATTCAATTGATTAATGTCTATTGGGAAATGGAGTCAAAATATAACTGGATAGTTGAATCAACTTTTCATAGAGTAAACATAGGGCAAGCTAGGAGTATTTACTAGATCTTTTCGAATTTATAAATGGATTATGACAGAGATATGAAATTATTCAACATAACTAAGGATAAATTAAGAATTCTTTATTTTGGCTTTCAGCGGAAAACATTATGATTGTAAATGCATCCAGAATAAGGTACTCAAAAGTAAATCCTATTCATCACGCTTTCTTCTTTACAATTGGAATTTAGATTATTACATTGAAAGATGACAATGAAACATACTAATAGTAGAAAAACATCACAAGTATTTAAGCCATAAGAATCCTGTGAATGGTCTAATTATTATTGATGCTTCAGTGTTTTGAAAAAGCTTACAATACTTCAATAGACAAAATAATCTTGATCTCAATCAATCCACCCTTTGATACTTCCAAAACTGGAGTATTTATACAAAAGATTACAATAATTCGGTCTCTAACAAACATGGTATTTTTAGACTTAAACTTGAATTTAAAACTCTAACTGTTAATTATAGCCTCTGTGGAATGCAATGTGAAAAGCAGGTGCTGATGTAGTGGGACAGTTAGGACGTGGACCACATTTTACTGATGTGCTGGCAGAATGAGTGTTGTGCTGGTGTAACATGTTGTATGAACGCCCTTTTCTTGTCTTGACCTGTGGTGTCTATTTGATACCTAAGTCCTTTCTGTCGTGTTTAACCCTTTTTTAAACAAAACAACATAAAACACCCATATACATAGACTTGAAATTCTATAGACTTTAGTTATGAACTTTATTGCATCCATAGAAATATCACACATCACATGTTTTTAGTTTATGATATGAGAAATGGAATCAGTGATGTGATGCGAAGAGGGAGGTGACGTGGCAAGTAAGGTGGGACCAGACCTGCATCGCAATCACAAGTCGGATTGTTTTGCTATGAGCAGCAGAGGTAAACTCTAAAACTTGCGAAGTGCGAAGTGCGGGGAGAGGGAGGTGATGTGGCAGGTAGGGTGGGACCGACACCTATCGCAATTCGAAAATCTTAAGGTTTAGCTATGAGCGTGGGGGGTAAATGCTAAAACTTGCGAAGTACGATATGCGATTGGGACCCACCCACATTGCACATCTCAATATTTATAGTTTACTGTACATCGCAGAGTTTAGAGTTTATGGAAATACGATAAGCGCTAAAACCCGTGAAGTGTGATTTGCACTGACTGACTCATGATGTGGTAGGATGGAGATGGAGCCCACTGCATCGGTAGAGTTTTAAAGTGGTGAAAGGTTTCTGTGGTAAGGTAAGGTTTATGAGGTTTCATAGTATATATGATATATCTATGTATTTCAAGCGGCCTGAATTGGGGGGCAGAGCTTCTATGGTGGGGCCAACCGCATCGCAACATAAACAAAATAACTTGCGGGCACTTAAAAGGTAAGTTATAAAATGTGCAAAGTGAAAAATGCGATGCGCTAAATGTTTGAAAGTGTGAAAATGCCAAAAGTAAGTAAAATGCGAAATACAAAGGTTTGTATGCAGATTTGGTAATGTATAAAGGTTGGATGGGTCCCACCAAACCGTATATCGCATTTTGGAAGGTTTGTAGGAGACGAAAATTAAAGGATTTTGAATTTTGGTCGATGCGAAAAGAAATTTGAATGTGCGGTAACGAAATAAAAAGGGAATGACTTAGGGAAAATGAAAATGAAAAGGGATAAATGGCGGGGTGATTTTTTTATATGGTATTAAAACTTGGAATATGGGAAAAAATGTTTAGGATAGTGTTTTTAAATCATATAAATCAATCTTCTTTGCTGGGCGCATTTAGACTAGCGGCCAGTGAAATTTTTAAAACATAAATGAAGCTTTCCTTTTCTTTTTTCTTCCTTAACATTTTATTTCATTTTCCTTCTTTATTTAGAGAATATAACACCTAACATTTTATTGACATGGATGCCTACAAAAATAATAATTTTCCTAACATTTTTTAATTTTTCATTCTTTTGCGTCCATATCCTACCTTATCATTTTGAAAATTATTTAACTACTTATGCTAACTTATGAAAAACAATTGATGTTACTACACATCCCTTGGTTCAGATTAAACTATTGAACCAATTTTTATTTTCTACCTAGCTAATTAATCTGTCAAGATTAAACAGTTTGACAAATTATTTTTCACTACCTATTAACAAGCAATTTAAACCTAATCCAATTATGCTTAAACTATATGATTGAATTTTATTGAAGTATTGTGGCATTTTAAACAAGCTACACACAATTTATTTTCAGATATAAGCTAAACTAAGAGTAGTGGCATTTGGAGGTTCAACACTTCCAGAATTTATTGTTTTTCTTCTTTTTGATGGGTTCACATCATATATATTTTTTATATATAACATATACCCTCTTTTGATTTTTTATGTTATCTCCTTCTTCTTATTTTTTGAAAATTATTTGCAGATTGGAAATAATTTTACATAGTAAATTTGACAGATAGAATAAACTCAGTCACCTTGAGATCCTATGAAATATAGGACCTTAACATAATATACACAACTTTCTTATTTTATTGGTTCCAAAGCTTATAGCCTTTCAAGCCATCTTTATGGGCCAATAAATATGCACCTTTTAGATTTACTATGAAACTTAGTTATGTTTTCCTTTGGAACATGTACATATGAATCACAACCAAATAGCTTGAGATGTGTGAGAGAAGGTTTCTTACCAATATGTACCTCGCGTGGAATCTTATCTTCCAACACTAATAATAGTGATATATTTACTAGTTTTTAGTGACCTATAAATATAGGATTCATATTGTTGACTTGACTGTTGATAATCTTGTAAATCTGTACATACTTTTCCTTCCGCAAGTTGTATTCAAATATTTTGTAAAAAATCAAAAAAATCAGAAAGAGGGTAAAAAAGTCCTAAAAGAACAATCAAAGGACTTAGAAAAAATAAAATACCCCAAAAGAAAAATGAATAAAAAATGAAAGTGTGCAAGTATAAATGCCACTACTTTTACCTTTTGACTATGGCAGAGTGTCAATAAATGCCATAGTCTGTGATGAGTTGAACAATTTAATCTTGACTTGTCACTTTTCAATTTCATTTGTTGTAGATAGAGAATAAAGAATTGTCAGACAGTTTAATCCTGACAATTAAGTAGTTAGGTAGAGAAATAAGTGAACGCAACAGTTTAATCTGGATTCATGGTTGAAATAAGCGTAGAATTAGATAGTTTTATTTGCTTTCAGAAAGAATAAATGTTGTAAAGGTTGCTAGCTCAAATGCACCTTACTAAAATGGAAGAAAAAATGTTAGCATGGTAAGTTGGGTAGGTAGAAGAAAGTGAGAAACATCAATGTAAATATCATTCACCATGACTGCAAATAACTAACTTCCCCTCCCCGTAAGCCATTAAACATTCTAAACTATCAGTCAGAAAGACTCAAGGCATTTCCTTGACTTCTGTTGGGACCAGACCCAAGGCTCTATGGCTGATAAGTGGAAAACGTAAAATGTCTGTATTAATCCCTCAAAATCACATCATTACTCCATTTCATGCATTCATTCCCCTGAATAATCCTAATTAAAACCTCATTTTTACTTAAAGATACTATAATTCCCTTTGATTAACTTTCCACATCTTTTGAAAACACAAAACCCTCAAAATTACATTATATCATAATGTTAAAGTGATGAGATTAATATGATGCAAATTGTCTTTTAAACTTCACTTTACTTGGTTATGTTTATATATTTTGAGTATACCTTGTTCCATTTTCATATTAAATTTAACTTATAGATTAACTCCTTATAGAAATAACCTTTTCCTATATTATATAACTCTCTTTTATATAATAGCCCCAAAAACCCATGTATTATAACTTTAGCCAAAGTTATTAATTCCCACATGTTTAAATTAAAAACCCACCTTATACCCCCTTTGGCTAAATATATCTTTATATAAATAATCCCGCCTCTATGGTAGTTAAAATATTTTTGATTTAATTACTATATAATAAAAATAGATGAAAAAAGTCTTTAAACATGTTTAATTATGTGTTTAAAACAAAAAATCGAAGTTTAATTTAAACTAAACTTCACATCCCTTTGTTGACTTCTGAAATCCCTTTACCCAAGGTTAAAAATATAACCTAACCTTTCCCCCAATGCATATCCCTTGACTGCAAACATTAACCTTGATTAAATCTCTTTCTAAAACCCCTCCCGATCATTTTTTTTCATTGGAAAAAAGTTTGTTTTGTATACATAAACTCCCTTTCATTATCGGGATTAATTTCAGCCCTCCAATGTCCAATACCCATTTAATCCAACGACTCAAATTGAACCTGATAGCCCAAAGCTCCCATCCCCATCACTGCTCATCGCGTTCAATGCATACCGTTGATTTTCCATCTTTTGGATCAACGATCTATAACCAAAGCTCTGGTCCCACCGCAATGTCCCTGCACCTTTCCTTTTAATCTTGACCCTTCGCTTTCGAAAGACAGATCCGACGGCGATAATCCCATTTCGCGTGATCAAAGTGGTCGACCCACGTTTTCAAAAATTCGCACGATATGGGTTGTTTTCCCAAACCACACTGTGTCGACGTGTCATGATTGAATTGAATCGCAATTAAAAAATGAATTACCACTTACCACTTCAGAACTGCACGAAAAACCTCCCTGGAAAATCCAAAACCGTTGCCACCATATATGAAATAAATACAATTAAACTTTGATTTGACTTAAGGTTTAACGCATTAAAACTTATGATTTTTCATTGCATTTCACCTATTCACGCCTGTAAGCCTGTGAAAACCTTTGCAGAGCCTTTTTTCATCATTTTCGAACTTACCAGTGAACCAGTGACTATTTAAACGAACATTTTTCTCTGCAATTCACTCACAGAGAGCCTCCATAAACTCTGATAGCCTAATTCAGCAGAATTGAAGACTGAAAGCGCAACTGCGACCTTCATCGACCACAATTATACCTTGAAAGGTATTTTTCGTCAATCCTATTCATAAAAACTTCAATTTCAAAGGAAAATCATCATTTTATCAGCCATTTCTTTTAATTAGCTAAACTATCCATACAAAGAATCCAAAAATCATCCAAAATACAGGGGAAACCCTGTCAAAATTTTCCCAGAATCCCTCCTTTCCATTTTAGCAAGTTTTACCCACTCCCTGATCATTTTTCACTGCTGAAATTGATCAAATCCATCTTCTGAGCATTAAAAATCTTTTTCATTATTCAAAACCCTACTCGGAGTCCTATTCTGCCAAAAAAATCCTTCAAAAACCCCTTGTTTCCAAAAGAGAACTTAGAAAATAGTTTAATTTTGCTTTGTTCAACTAAAACTAACGAAAAAAAAAAGTAACCCCAAAAGCAGGAGGCCCAAAACCTCAAAAAAAAGCCTCTACCAAAATCCCTCAGCTTGAGCCTTCTAAACTTGATAAACCCACCCTGCACTCACTGCTAAGTCTACTGAAGTTGTTAGACCTGTCCAACCTCCAGTTACTTCACAAGAAAATAGTGCTCTTGTTGATCTTTATTACAAAATATTTGACCCTTCAGTTGAGTTCAATTTACTTGATGTCTATAACTGGTGTTTTGGCAAGTCTGTAGAGAAAAGTGATAAGGATGTACCTGTGTGGGATTCTAATCTACCAAAGTATATTGTCCCTATTACTCATTCAACCCTGATTTTGTCAAATTATGTCAATCATACTATCTTCCAGACCAGAGGTGCATTGTCAATAAAGATAAGGAAGTCATGTTCTATATCAATGCTGAATCCATAAACTCTATGCTGCAACTAAACCATGACCCCAATGTTGTTTCACTCTCTATGGAGGATTTAACTCAGCTTTACCTAGACCTAGATTTTGCTTCCAAGTTCAAAATCTTCCAGACTCTTTCCCCACACAGGTTGATATCCCTAAAGTTAATCCTCCATTTGATACATTTGACTTTCCAAGTGAAACAAGGTAGATTGTCTCCATGCTGTCATTTATACTAGGATATAACAGTGATGAATTCATTGATGTTGCTATCTTGGGTTTTCTATCTACTTTAAATCTAGGCCAGCCTCCATCCATTGTACACAATTTTGCCAAGTTTTTTGCAAAAAATATGCACTACCAATTGTCCAGATTTCCATAAGAAGGAGTTTTTAGATATACTTCATATCTACTTCATCTCTTTTTGTATTATCAAGCAGACAAATTTCCTCTTGAGTTTCAGAAGCTAGATCCAGAAGGGAATTTACTTTCAGTTATATTTTGGTCATCTATTTTGAGGAAATAGAACAGGGAATGTACATATGCAGACTTCAATGACTTGTTTATAGTACCTACAATGAATTTATTGAATAAGGAACAAACCCCTAGAATTAATGAAGAAACTAAAAGGATCTTACAGCTATATGAGGGTTGTAAAACAGGGGATTGGTACTTGTAAAATAATTACACAGAGATCAGAGTGTATGGTGCGCTCTTGGCCCCATATAAACTACCTAGATTTGTGACTACAGGATTTTTGCTCTAGAATATTTGAGGCAACTTTTGAATGCAAATGAAGTCAATTTTTTGGCCTCCAGGAAAAATACTCAGTTCAAACTCAAAAATCAAGTTGGGCCATTCGTTTTTAACAACAGAGAAGAAGTAAATGAGATTAATATCAAGTTGAAAGAATACAAATTCCCATATAGCTTTATGTGGAATTATGATCCTTAGGGTGTTTTAAGCCAAATCAGATTGAAATGAAAATTATCTGCTTTCTTGCATGATTCTAAGCTTCACATTGAAAAATATGCCAATAAAATTGAATGGGAGGCAAATAATTTATTTGATGATGACTCATAGGGCATACATGGAAACAATGAACAGGATGAACAAGTAGATCAAGCACAGGTGGTTACAGTTAACAAAGAAACTGAAATTTCTCATAAAAGAAGCAGAGAGGAAGGCAGTTTCACAGCAGAAACTATTCTAGACAAAATATACAAGATTCCATACAATAAGAAGAGTAAATTGACTAATGAAGAAACGGATGAAGCTATTAATGTTGAAGATAACAAGGGCCATCAAATTGATGATGAGGCCACTTTAATTGTAAATTAAACACTCAAGGAGCTTCAGAATGTCCAATTTGAAGCACAAAAGAAATACATTGTCATGGTTGATAAACAAACAAATGTTGATATTCCCTCTTCTTCCAAAGACCCTGACAACACAGAGCCAGATATTCAAATCAGGTTCAGACAAATCAGAGAAAAAAATGAAGAACTAAAAAGTGAAGTATATTCCAAGTTTCTTAAAGAAAATCCTGGGAATAAAGATAGACTCCTCTCAGCTTTTGATTACTCTTTAAAAAAATTGGTAATGTCATTTCTGAAGCCCACAGTGGATGATCCAAAAAAAATTGTATACTACTCAAATATAGTCTTGGAAGTTGATGCAGATGCTGTCCATGAATTGGACCAAATAGAATTCCACGGAAGCAATACAGAGATGTTGTATTCCAAAATAGTCAACAAGACTATGAGTTCTATTAAGCTTGAGAAAAAACTGATAAATCTTCAGAATCAAATGAAATTGGATAAAGCATCATTGTATGCCAATGTCTTAAGAATAAAAGCATTGGAAGATATAGTGATTGAAGCAGGAGCTGACCTAGCAAACATTGAAGGAGAAAAGGCCATAATCAAACAAAAAAATGAAGACATAGCAGCTCTCAGGAGACAACTGAAATTACCTCAAAGTGAAAATCCCCAGGCAAAGGAAATCCTTCAACAAAAGACATAGAATGATGAATTAAAATAGCTTTTTCTAAATATGACAGCCCAAATAAAGGAAATGGAAAGCCAAATAGAAGCTTTCATGAAAGAAAATGAAAATTTCGAGAAAGCTCAACAAGTTTACATTCCTACAGTTATCCCAACTGTAACAATAGCTATCCCCTCAACATTGGTAGAATATTTCGCACCACAAGGATTATTGGAAACTGCAGTGTCAATTACTTCTAAATATATCTCTGCCACTTCTTCATCGACATCACAAATAAACACAGTGGGGGAAACAGCTGCAATAATCAAAGCTATGGAAGAAATGTCCATAAAATATCAAGAGATAATCAGTTTAAAAGGCACCATCAAAAATCTGGAAACATCCAACAGAGATGCCTTAATCACTTCCAAAGGACATGAACAAAGGGCTAACAAATTACAAGAGCAGGTAAAAATTCTTCAAAAGCAGGTAAATCTCACTGAACAGGTTGCCTACATCAAAAATCATTTTTGGACAAAAATAACTGAAGGTATTCACTCACAATGGCCTTCTATTCAGATAATATATGAGCAAAAAGATCTGCTACAAGATGCCTTAGCAGAAATTGATAAACAAAGAAGGAACTTAGAAACAAACCCGCGAAAGGAATTCAGCTCATATCATTTTTGAATAGTAAAAACAGGGAAGAACTAGAAGAATTGAAAATTCCAGACAGGACAGAGGCTATCCTTGAAATCAGAAACGTCCTAATAAAGAGAATCATTATCAACAATATGGAAGAGAAGTGTGATAATATGAACATATCAATGAGTAAATTTAAGACCAAATATGACTTGCTGCTAGAAGCAGGACTTCCAGATATTCATGCACTAAATGAAAAATTAATGCCACAGAAGGACTATGATCAGAAAATTAGAGCTCATGC
Source organism: Pinus albicaulis (assembly GCA_034641835.2). Lineage (NCBI taxonomy): Eukaryota > Viridiplantae > Streptophyta > Pinopsida > Pinales > Pinaceae > Pinus > Pinus albicaulis. The sequence continues at coordinate 15,522,399 of CM076581.1, read as the reverse complement.
TAAGGAGCAGGCTAAAAATCCTTTGCCACAAGGATCTCCAAGTGGTAAAATATTACTTCAATATTTTGAAAATTTGTTCTTCTTGGAGAATGAAATTAAGCACATGTTCATAGTAAAGCCAAACTTTTCTAAATATACAGAAGTTGATGAAAGCTATAGAAAATTAAAGAGTATAAAGATCCCCACAGCTCAACAGTGGCAAGAATTCACAGATCTGATGTGAATTTGACAGATAAAAGAGCAGGAAAATCATATGGAAAAAATCACATTTCACAGTTACCTTAGGGTAAAAATTCAGGGTCAAAGTGTATCAGATGTCAAAGAGTATCAGTAAAAAAGAATGTTTCTACTAGTTATTTTTCAATTACAACAGTAAAACAATGAAAATAAAAAATGAAGAATATCAGGATTGAAAGTGAAAAGGAAGAGTGATCTACAAGCCATCTTCAATGAGATAAAGCATCTAATGCCAGCAATGCTCACAGCAAATCACGAAATCATTTTGATTAGGATAATTAGTTCTATATTTTCTTGTAAAAGAGAAAAGCTTGCAAAATGTTTTGTTGTTGTCCCTCTTCTTATGTTATATTTCCTATTTTTCCTTGAAACATTATCTCAAACTTTGAGATATTTTGTAAGTAATTCAATTGTATCAATACTTCATCTTTCGAATTATTCAGGGTGGAATAAAATTTATCAAGACTACTATAGTCATTTTTTTGGATATATTGAAGTTGGTGTGAGTCAATTAGCAAAGCAACAGACTGGAATTGAGATTAAAGACATCATAACTCAGGATTCTTGTGCTAACCAGATAAGTCTAGTCTTTTTCCTATTTTCATTTTTTTTCTTTCAAAAGTCTTCATACATTCATTTTAATGTGTTTCTATATTTAACGATCAACTAGGAGAGTTTAGATAGGATTAGTGATAAAAAGCTCCCTATTTTTTACTATTTGGCATTATTATGTTTTCTGCTTGATAACCGGACTATAGAATTCTTAATTGCTCTAGGTCCCTGTTTGATTCCCTCCTTCAATCTTCATTTCTGTAACTTAAGGATTCTTAAGTGCCCTGTTCAGATTTCACCCATTCCATCAACAAAGCCTATTCAAAGCCTTTGAAGGTCATCTACCCTGCCCTTAGTACTTTTGCATCTTTAAGTCTTATTTCCTAGCTCTGCTTACCTAGAAATTTGACTCCATAGCCCAATGTTCTGGTACATCCCTCTAGTTTACCTTGAAACACTTTTTATTCCCACCACACTTTCAAAACAAGTCCTATTGTCCACTCATAGCTAGCCTAAAACCCAATTATAAAACAAAGTTAAATCTTAAGGAGAGATCCCTCTCTGGAACTTAGGAAGGCTAGATCCTGAATTCTAAAAGAGGTTCTTGGTTACCCCTGGTTTTCTTAACTACAAAAATCCTCATCCCACAACCTGAGAATTACTAGGGTGATAACATACTGGCGACCATACTGGGGATCTAACCATTCTCCAGTTTTAAGTTTAATCTTGAAGGAAGATTTTTAAAACTTATCTTTTCTACTTTAAGATAAAGTTTAAAGGTTGTGGGTATTTACCCAATAAACATTCTAGCTCCCAAGAAAGTCTATTACACTAGATCCAACCCTGATCCTAATCCTCCAGATATAGTAGACAATCCGAACTAGATAGGAAAAAAGAAAAAAAAAATTGTTAGTTCTGAGATTGAATTACCCCTGAAAAGAGCTGATTCTTTACCCAAAGAATTAGTAAGCTTATCAGACATTGAATTTGATTTGAAGTTTGAAAAATATCTGTTTAGAACCAAATCTGAATCTGATTTAAAGGAAATTGTTTTAGATCCAGTTTTTACTTCTTATGTGAGTGAAAAACACAAAATTATTTATGTTCCTACTAAATCAGACAAAAATGAAAGTCAAAGTCCAGTGAAAAGGGTAAATGTTACAAAAATTAAATACATTGAAGAAGCTGTTAAGTTAGCTAATTTTTTGTCTCAATTCAAACCCCCAGTTTCCCAACTATACACCACAGTCTTTCCAGCATCAGATTCTACTCTGTATGTTGCCACATCATTTACAAATTCTACTGTCAGTTTACCTCAAAAGCCTATAAGCCCTGAGTTTCCTCTACACCATAGAATCATATATTCATCATATCCACAATCCACTGCTAGTTCATCAATTGATCCATTCATCCTTGAGCTGCCCTTGCAGCCCAAAGTAGTATATTCCTCATTTACCCATCCCATTACAACTACCATTAGCCATACTAATTCTTTTTCATCCCCTTTACCAAGATCTTCAAGTACATCCATTGTAGTAACCAGCACTATCCCTACTACTACTACTGTACCTCCCAGTTCAGCAAAAATCCAAGCCATGGCAGCCATATATGCTCTCTTGGTCTTACCTCAAAATATACATGACATGCCCCAAAATTATCAAAAATATATCCCATTGTTTGATAATATTTCACAAATCATTGCACAACAACATATCACCAGAATGAATGATTTTTGGGAATTTTATGAGATAGATGAATCTAGTGTCCAAATGAGGTTGTTTGCACAAAGCTTAATTGGAGAAGTAAAAACCTGGTTTAAAAGTTTAGGAGCTGGTAGTATAGCAGACCTAGCTGCATTCCATAGAACTTTCCTAAATAAATGGGAAAAGAAGAAGAATCCTATGCAAATACTATCTGAGTTTGATGATGTTAAGAAAGCCCCCAATGAGTTTGTCCAAGACTTTTGCACCAGATACAACAGTGTTTACAACGCTATTCCTGCGGACCTTAAACCTACTCTATATTCTGTGCTACTCAAATTCCCTTATTGTTTTGATGTAGACATGGCTTACCAACTTAGAGAAATGGATGTAGATACCTTAGAACAAATGCAACAAAGCACTGTAGGTGTAGAAATCAATATAATTGCTAAGAAAGCTAGACTGAGAAACGAAAGAAGGGTTACTATTAAAGAAGAAGCTTCACATTTAGATGGTAAATTTGATTTCATTACCAAAGCATTAGAAAAATTAGTTGAGAGACTAGATCACATCGAAAGGAAACCGCAATGGGAGAATCAATCCCAGATCCGAAATCCCAACTGCAGGAAAAACAACAACCCTGGGAAAGGTAAAGAACCTTCCCCAAATCAGAATATAAGAACCCCATTCCAAGAAAACTTTGCAAAAAGTTCACAAAAAAATGTTGAAGAGGAGGAAGACATCAACATAGTTATGGGGATTGATGAAAACAATACCATTTTCCTCACTCAGGAGGACCAGGAACTCTTTGAGCTTTAGCAGTTCAAAGTAGAATATGGAGAATCCTTTGATTATAAACAAGGTTATGATTTTGCAATTAATGAAATTCACAGTCACTACAACCTTAGGAGCAAGAAAACCAATGAGCCTACCATAAAGAACAATGCTCCAACCCAACAAGAACAAAACAAAAAGAAGACTGATGCTCCTAAAACAAAAATTTTGTAGATTCTTCCTAGAGAGAATAAACAAAGTTCGAACCCACCCAGTCCTAAAAAGCAGCAAAGTCCAAATATTGTAGATATTACTGATGAGGTGGCTCAATCCTCTAAAGATGCCCAAAAGGATAATTCTACTAAGACCACCAATTCAGTGACTGTCAATGAACCAAAAAAGAATCCTACTGACTTCAAAATATCAAATCCTAAATCTTCTGTTGAGAATCCTAAATCTGATAAAACTTCTGCTAACCCTCAACCTATTCTTGAAAAAATAATTAAAGATAGCAAAAATCAAGAAACTCAAACAGAATACAAGAGAAAAGCTCAAACCAAAGGTAAAACTGTAGAAACTCAAGAAAAATCATCACAAACCACAGTTCCAAAAGAAAAAGTAATGCAAGCCATCAAATCTCAGCCAACATTTAACATGCAATCTGAAATATCCAAGTTAAAGATAGCAGTTCCATTATTTGAATTAGCTAAAAATGACTTGTATAGATCTATGATTTCTGAAGCATTGAATGTGAATGAAAATGAAGATACAATTAACATGAATGAAGATAGGCCTGAATTAATCTTTGGTCCCAATGTAGATGGAAAGCATTCAGATGGGTCAGTACCTCCATTTTATGTAAGTCTTATTGTACATGATCAAATATTGCACAATGCTATGCTAGATACGGGAGCTTCCCACAACCTAATGCCTAGAGCTATAATGGAAACCCTGAATCTAGACATAACCAAACCATATAAGGACCTGTTCTCATTTGATTCATCCAAAGTCCAATGTATTGGTTTGATTAAAGATCTGTGTGTAAATCTAGTCCAATATCCTGGTAAAAGCATGATCATGGATGTTGTAGTAGCTGACATCCTGCTAAAGTATGGCATGCTTCTTTCTCGCTCATGGGGAGCAAAGTTGCAGGGATCTCTACAACTTGATATGAGTTATGCCACTATCTCGGTATTTGGACAGCCCAAAAAGCTTTACAGAGAAACCTTGATGAAGTATATGATCAGTAGTGCAGACAGACCTACCAATTATGCAATATATTCCACTCCTACTGATCTTGATTCCTTTATTCTCGGTAACTCTAATCAAAATGAAAATCAAACTGAACTCATTGATAAGAAACTTAAAATAATGGATGATTACATTGGTCATGAGGCTTTATGGCATTTAGATTTTGATGGATCTGTTAATAAATTTGGAGCTGGAGCAGGTGTATGGATTACCAATATTGAAACAAGCCATTCTGAAGGACATGCCTTTAGATTTAACTTCAAATGCACCAATAACATGGTTGAATACGAAGCTTTAATCTTAGGTTTGAAAATTATTAGAGAAATGGGAGGAAAAAGAATAATAGTCATGGGAGATTTTGAATTAGTTATCAAACAAATTAACGCAGAATACTTAGTTTATAATCCCAGAATTGCAAGATACAGAGAAATAGTTTTGGATTTGCTTGATGATTTATTAGAATCAAAGTTTTCTATCATCCCTAGAAAACAGAACATACAAGCCCATTGTTTAGCAACCTTTGCCAGGAGTTGTAAATTTCCATTTTCACCATTACAAAAATACACTGCTGAGATCAAACACAGGCCTATTGTTCCAGATAATGTGAAATATTGGAAAATTTTCTCAGAGGATGAGAAAATTTATCACTTTTTGAATAATGAGCAAGAATTTCAAAATTTCCAAATCGATAATGACTGTAACATAGATTCACCTTGTGATATAGATTTAATTTTTTGTCAAATAGATGATTTAAATAATTTAGATGTACATAATTTTGATAAGCCTACTATATTTACTCAGAGTGACAGATGAAATGGAAAAAGTAGATATAGAGGAATTGATAGAAGATGAAACAGATTTGACTGATTTAAAGAATAACATTTTACCCAGAGGTTTAACTCCCCTAGAATACTTATTTGATTCCAATGATGTGCCCAAAAGGCCAAAAATGGAACCAGTTAAATCTGATATAGAAGCGTATAACTTAGGAACAGATGAAAAACCAAGAACAATCAAACTATCAAGATTCTTATCATTAGAAGAAAAGGTTAAATACATAGAACTTTTGAAAGAATATCAGGATGTCTTTGCATGGAGTTATGAAGACCTAAAAACTTACAACACGGACATAATCCAACATAAAATTCCTTTAAAAGAAAATCAAAAACCTTTTCAACAAAAACTCAGAAGGATTAATCCAATTTTGTTACCTTTAATCGAAAAATAAGTTAAAAGAATGTTTGATGCACAAATAATCGCACCAGTAAGATATTCTGACTGGGTATCTAATTTAGTGCCAACCAAAAAGAAAACAGGATAAATTTGACTATGCATAGACTTTAGAAATCTTAATAAATCATCCTTGAAAGACAATTACCCCTTGCCTAAAATGGATCATATTTTGTAGAGGGTGGCAGGTTCTTCAAGAATTTCTTTACTAGATGGTTTCTCTAGTTACAATCAGATTCTAGTTCATAAAGATGACCAAACTAAAACTGCATTTACTACTCCACGGGGCACTTTCATGTACGTGAAAATTCCTTTTGGGTTAAAAAATGCAGGAGCTACATTTCAAAGGGCCATGGATATTGCCTTTGCCAAGGAGATCCATGAATTTTTAGTTATTTATCTTGATGATATTACTGTTTTTTCAAAAACAAATGATAAACACTTAGATCACCTGAGACAAGTTTTTATCAAATTCAGAAAATATGGTATATCTCTTAATCCTAAAAAGACTCTTTTTGGACTGGAAGAAGGAAAACTGTTAGGTCACATTATTTCAAAAGAAGGCATTAGAATAGACCCTGCTAGAATTGAAGCCATTTTAAACATTCAACCACCAAGGAACATAAAAGAACTCTAAGCATTCTTGGGTAAAATCAATTTTTTAAGAAGATTCATCTCTAATCTGGCTGAAATTATAAAATATCTTAACAATATGCTTAAAAAAGACTCCTCAATAAAATTTACAATAAAGGCCAAACAATCTTTTGAATCTATTAAACAGGCCTTAACAAAATCACCAGTCCTTATCAGCCCAAATTATACAAAAGATTTCATAACCTTTTCCTTTGCATCCAAAAACACCATAGGTGTAGTCCTTCTGCAGAAAAATGATCAAGGTTTTGAACAGCCAATTTTAGTAAAGCCCTCAGAGATTCACCACTAAAATACAATATAATGGAAAAATAGGCTTTGGCTCTGGTTAAAGCCATCAAGGATTTCAGAATGTATATACCTCATTCACACATCATTGCATATGTCCCTAATGCAGTAGTTAAAGATATTTTGACACAAGATGGACCAGATAGTAGGAGAGGAAAGTGGATAGCCACAATGCTTGAGTACAATTTGGAAATCAAACCAACTAAACTCATTAAAGGACAGGGTTTAACTAAACTGATGGCTGAATCAAATTGCAATGCCTTAGATATTAACTTCATTGCATAAGTAGATGACTAGGAGGAGATGGCGACTCCATTGATCAGTGAGGCCTATCTAGACTCACCATGGTACTCTGGTATTATATTTGTACTAACAAATTTACAAGCTCCTCCTGGGCTAACAAAAACCAAGGCAAGATTCATCAAACAGAAAGAAATGAGGTTTTGTATGTTAAACAATTCACTTTATTGGAAAGAAAGTACTGGGATTTTACTAAATTGTTTATTAAAGTCTGAGGCTAACAAAATTCTTGAGGAATTTCATGCAGGTGACTGTGGAGGCCATCTATACTGGAAGAGCACAGCTGATAAAATACTCAGAGCTAGTTTTACTGGCCAAATTTATTTTCCGACGTAAAAAATTTTGTCACCTCATGCCATAAATGCCAAATTTTTGAAGGAAAGAAGAAACTTTTACCTTTACCTCTTAAACCAATATCCACTGAAAAACCATTTCAACTATGGGGGTTAGACTTCATAGGTGAAATACATCCTCCCTCATCCGACCAACACAAATGGATTCTAACTGCTACAGATTACTTTACCAAGTGGATAGAAGAAATTCCCACTAGGCAAGCCACTGATTCAGTTATAATCTCATTTATAGAAAGTAATATTTGATCAAGATTTGGATGCCCACATAAGATTATTACTGATAATGCAACAGCATTAAAATCCAATAAAATGATTTCTTTCTGCCATAAATACCATATTACCTAAGGTCATTCCACATCATATTATCCCCAAGGTAATGGTTTGGCTGAATCATCAAATAGAAGTTTAATCAACATCATTAAAAAACTACTCCAAAACAATAAAAATACATGGAACAAAAATATGGTCTATGCCCTTTGGGTTGATAGACTTACCACAAAAAATTCTATAGGAACTTCACCTTATCAGATTGTTTATGGTACAGATGTATTTTTCCCTTCTTCCTTGGGTGTACCAGTCATGAAGATTATCCAAGAATAAGAGGTGGAAACAAATGATATTCAAAGAAGAATAAATGAAACCATACATCTCCAACAAACCAAAGGTAATAATTCCTTTTTCATCAAGAATTTGGATGGAACTGAGCTTCAAGAAGGACCAATGAATGGTAGGATGCTGAAACACTACTATTCCTCGGAGTCACTTAACAGTTAGATTCATTTACTTTATCATTGTAAATATTCATAGTCAGTGTGTAGATTGGATTAGAAATTTTATCTATGAAGTTGAAGCCCGAAGAGAAGGCCCTGAGCTTTACAGTATAAGATTTCATAATATGATTGGTTGCAGAAAACAGAAGACATTTACAAGATCACCAAGGTCAATGGATAAGGCTACTGATCTCAAAGTTCTTGACATTTCACCGGGAAATGCCATCCCCAAGTGAAGCCGATGTTAGTGGCCTATAAATATAGGATTCATAATTTTGACTTGACTGTTGATAATCTTGTAAATCTGTACATACATTGCCTTCTGCAAGTTGTATTCACATATTTTGTAAAAAGTCAAAAAAATCAAAAAAATCAAAAAGAGGGTAAAAAAGTCCTAAAAGAACAATCAAAGGACTTAGAAAAAATAAAAGACCGCAAAAGAAAAATGAATAAAAAATGAAAGTGTGCAAGTATAAATGCCACTAATTTTACCTTTTGACTATGGCAGAGTGTCAATAAATGCCATAGTCTGTGATGAGTTGAACAATTTAATCTTGACTTGTCACTTTTCAATTTCATTTTTTGTAGATAGAGAATAAAGAATTGTCAGACAGAAAAATGCCTCTGCCAAAATCCCTCAGCCTGAGCCTTCTAAAATTGATAAATCGACCCCTGCACTCACTGCTAAGTCTACTAAAGTTGTTAGACCTATCCAACCTCCAATTACTTCACAAGAAAATAGTGCTCTTGTTGATCTTGATTACAGAATATTTGACCCTTCAATTGAGTTCAATTTACTTGACGTCTATAACTAGTGTTTTGGCAAGTCTATAGAGAAAAGTGATAAGGAAGTACCTATGTGGGATTCTAATCTACCAAAGTATATTGTCCCTTTTACTCATTCAGCCCATGATTTTTTCAGATTATGTCAATCATACTATCTTCCAGACCAGAGGTGCATTGTCAATAAAGATAAGGAAGTCATGTTCTATATCAATGCCAAATCCATAAACTCTATGCTGCAACTAAACCATGACCCCAATGTTGTTTCACTGTCTATAGAGGATTTAACTCAGTTGTACCTAGACCTATATTTTTCTTCCAAGTTCAAAATCTTCCAGACTTTTTGCCCCACACAGGTTGATATCCCTAAAGTTAATCCTCCATTTGATACATTTGACTTTCCAAGAGAAACAAGGCAGATTGTCTCCATGCTGTCATTTATAGTGGGATATAACAGTGATGAATTCGCTGATGTTGCTATCTTGGGTTTTAATTCTACTTTAAATCCAGGCCAACCTCCATCCATTGTATACAATTTTGCCAAGTTTATTGCAGAAAATATGCACTACCAATTGTCCAGATTGAGAGAAGAAGGAGTTTTTAGATATAATTCATATCTACTTCATCTCTTTTTGTATTATCAAGCAGATAAATTTCCTCTTGATTTTCAGAAGCTAGATCCAGAAGGGAATTTACTTTCATTTATATTTTGGTCATCTATTTTGAGGAAATGGAGGAGGGAATACACATATGCAGACTTCAATGACTTTTTTATAGTACCTGCAATGAATTTATTGAATAAGGAACAAACCCCTATAATTAATGAAGAAACTAAAAGGATCTTACAACGATCTGAGGGCTGTAAAACAGGGGATTGGTACTTTTATAATAATTACACAGAGATCAAAGTGTATGGTGCACTCTTGGCCCCATATAAACTTCCTAGATTTGTGACTACAAGGATTTTTTCTATAGAATATTTGAGGCAACTTTTGAATGCAGATGAAGTCAATTTTTTGGCCTCCAGGAAAAAGACTCAGTTCAAACTCAAAAATCAAGTTGGGCCATTCATTGTTAACAACAGAGAAGTAGTAAATGAGATTAATATCAAGTTGAAAGAATACAAATTCCCATATAGCTTTATGTGGAATTATGATCCTCAAAGTGTTTTAAGCCAAATCAGATTGAAATGCAAATTATCTGCTTTCTTGTATGATTCTAAGCTTCACATTGAAAAATATGCCAATAAAATTGAATGGGAGGAAAATACTTTATTTGATGATGACTCACAGGGCATACAGGGAAACAATGAACAGGATGAACAAGTGGATCAAGCACAGGTGGTTACAGTCAACAAAGAAACTGAAATTTCTCATAAAAGAGGCAGAGAGGAAGGCAGTTTCACAAAAGAAACTATTCTAGACAAAAGATTCAGGATTCCATACAATAAGAAGAGTAAATTAACTAATGAAGAAAGGGATGAAACTATTAATGTTGAAGATAACAATGGCCATCAAACTGATGATGAGGCCACTTTAATTGTAAATGAAACACTCAAGGAGATTCAGAATGTCCAATTTGAAGCACAAAAGAAAGACATTGTCATGGTTGATAAACAAACCAATGTTGATATTCCCTCTTCTTCCAAAGAACCTGAAAACACAGAGTTAGATATTCAAATCAGGTTCAGACAAATCAGAGAAAAAAATGAAGAACTCAAAAGTGAATTATATTCCAAGTTTCTTAAAGAAAAGCCTAGGAATAAAGCTAGAATCCTCTCAGCTTTTGATTACTCTTCAAAAAAAATGGTAATGTCATTTCTGAAGCCCACAGTGGCTGATCCAAAAATAATTGCAGACTACTCAAAGACAGACTTGGAAGTTGATGCGGATGCTGTCCGTGAATTGGACCAAATAGAATTCCACAGAAGAAATACAGAGATGTTGTATTCCAAAATAATCAACAAGACTATGAATTCTATTAAGCTTGAGAAAACACTGATAAATCTTCAGAATCAAATGAAATTGGATAAAGCATCATTGTATGCCAATGGATTAAGAATCAAAGCATTGGAAGATATTGTGATTGAAGTAGGAGATGACCTAGCAAACATTGAAGGAGAAAAGGCCATAATCAAACAGAAAATTGAAGACATAGCAGCTCTCAGGAGACAACTGAAATTACCTCAAAGTGAAAATCCCTAGGCAAAGGAAATCCTTCAACAAAACATAGATAATGATGAATTAAAACAGCTTTTTCTAAAGATGAAAGCCCAAATAAAGGAAATGGAAAGCCAAATAGTAGCTTTCATGAAATAAAATGAAAATTTGAAGAAAGCTCAGCAAGTTTCCATTCCTACAGTTATCCCAACTGTAAGCACAGCTATCCCCTCAACATTGGCAGAACATTTGGCACCGCAAGGAGTATTAGCAACTGCAGTGTCAATTACTTCTAAAGATATCTCTGCCACTTCTTCATCGACATCACAAATAAACACAGTGGTGGAAACAGCTGCAATAATCAAATTTATGGAAGACATGTCCATAAAATATCAATAGATAATCAGTTTAAAAGGCACCATCAAAAATCTAGAAACATCCAATAGAGATGCCTTAATCACTTCCAAAGTACATGAACAAAGGGCTAACAGATTACAAGAGCACGTAAAAATTCTTCAAAAGCAGGTAAATCTCACAGAACAAGTTGCCTACATCAAAAATTATTTGTGGACAAAAGTCACTGAAGGTATTCACTCACAATTTCCTTCTATTCAGATAATATATGAGCAAAAAGATCTGCTACAAGCTGCCTTAGCAGAAATTGATAAAACAAAGAAGGAACTTAGCAACAAACCCCCGCAAGCAATTCAGCTCATATCATTTTTGAATAGTAAAAACAGGGAAGAACTAGAAGAATTGAAAATTCCAGACAGGACAGAGGCTATCCTTGAAATCAGAAAGGTCCTAACAAAGAGAAACATTATGAACAATATGGAAGAGAAATGTGATAATATGAACATATCAATCAGTAAATTCAAGACCAAATATGACTTGCTGCTAGAAGCAGGACTTCTAGATATTCATGCACTAAATGAAAAATTAATGCTACAGAAGGACTATGATCATAAAATTAGAGCTCATGCTAAGGAGCAGGCTAAAAAGCCTTTGCCACAAGGATCTCCAAGTGGCAAAATATTACTTCAATATTTTGAAAATTTTTTCTTCTTGGAGAATTAAATTAAGCACATGTTCATAGTAAAGCCAAAATTTTCTAAATATACAGAAGCTGATGAAAGCTATAGAAAATTAGAAAGTATAAAGATCCCCACAGCTCTCCAGTGGCAAGAATTTACAGATTTGATGTGAATTTGACAGATAAAAGAGTAGGAAAATCATATGGAAAAAATCACATTTCACTGTTACCTTAGGGTAAAAATTCAGGGTCAAAGTGTATTAGATGTCAAAGAGTATTAGTAAAAAAGAATGTTACTGCTAGTTATTTTTCAATTACATCAGTAAAACAGTGAAAATCAAAGATGAAGAATATCAGGATTGAAAGTGAAAAGAAAGAGTGATCTACAAGCCATCTTCAACGAGATAAAGCATCCAATGCCAGCAATGCTCACAGCAAATCGCGAAAACATTTTGATTAGGATAATCAGTTCTATATTTCCTTGTAAAAGAGAATAGCTTGCAAATTGTTTTGCTGTTGTCCCTCTTCTTATGTTATATTTCCTATTTTTCCTTGTAAAAGACTACTGTAGTCATTTTGTTGGATATATTGAAGTTGGTGTGAGTCAATTAGCAAAGCAACAGACTGGACTTGAGATTAAAGACATCATAACTCAGGATTCTTGTGTTGACCAGATAAGGCTAGTCTCTTTCCTGTTTTCATTGTTTTTCTTTCAAAAGTTTTCATACATTCATTTTAATGTGTTTCTATCTTTAATGATCAACTAGGAGAGTTTAGACAGGATTAGTGATAAAAATCTCCCTATTTTTTACTAGTTGGCATTATTATGTTTTCTGCTTGATAACCGGACTATAGAATTCTTAATTTCTCTAGGTCCCTATTTGATTCCCTCCTTCAATCTTCATTTCTGTAACTTAAGGATTCTTAAGTGCCCTTTTGTTCAAATTTCACCCATTCCATCAAAAAATCCTATTCAAAGCCTTTGAAGGTCATCTACCCTGCCCTTAGTACATTTTCATCTTTAAGTCTTATTTCCTAGCTCTGCTTGCCTAGAAAGTTGACTCCATATCCAAATGTTCTGGTAGATCCCTCTAGTTTACCTTGAAACACTTTTTATTCCCACCACACTTTCAAAACAAGTCCTACTATCCACTCATAGCTAGCCTAAAACCCAATCATAAAACAAAGTTAAATCTTTAGGATAGATCCCTCTCCGGAACTCAGGAAGGCTAGATCCTGAATTCTAAAAGAGGTTCTTAGTTACCCCTAGTTTTCTTAACTACAAAAATCCTCATCCCACAACCTGAGAATTACTAGGGTGATAACACTAGTTAACCTACAATATCACCGCCTCTGCCTAACACAACACCATTGGGCATGCTCCTTTATTTTTCCATTAGTGTCATGTTTTTCCTTTATGCAACTCCATTCTACGAAGGTGTGTACGAAGTAATATTATGTCATGTTATAACACACTTCTTACAGAAATCTTCAAATTCCTTCCCACATAATTCTCCACCATTATATGCCATCAACACATTTAAGGAAATATATCCACGTATTCCTTGAGAAGTAATATATAAATGAGACATGGTACACAAATTTACCCAGTGACACAACCAACACAAGTCCAAACATATTAATATGCACTATTTGTATCATTCCCTCTGCTCTTTTAGCACTAGAGGATAATATCACCCAATTTTGTTTCCCGTATAAATAATGTTTACATAAATCAAAATCCATAGAGAAATTTGACATACCTTATACCATACCATTACCATGTAATACTCGAAATCCCTTCTGCATGATGTATCCTAGTCTTTGATTTCGTAACATAGTCTTTTCCCTAGAGACTATAGGATTTTTTCCTTTTTTTCTCCACTCTTAGGAATAATGGAACTATTGCACCCATCACTAATAATACTTCGCGGAAGCTTATACAAAGTTCCAATCCAAACTCCCCTCAAAATACCATTTCCCCTCAAACCATCATGTAGGCATCCGTGTAACACATTGTTGTTACACATGTGTCACTCATATTTCTTACAAAAATAAAATTTATGGCCAATCCTAAGATGATAAAAATACTAGGGAGTGTTCAAATCCTTCCACACATGAACTTCAACTTGAATTTTCCTCATCCTAGGATTCTGATTTTCAAGTCTTATCCTAAAAAAAAAAACCAACACCATATCTTTCATACTTACAAAACCACTCCCTATGGGGAGTCTTGTGCAAGGATACACCTCAGTAGAATAATCATGCCTCATTTTACACATGTGTACTTGAAGAAACCAAGTGTGCATCCCCTCCTTTATTCAATGATTTTTTTTCTTTCGTAGAATAAGAATCATCAAATCCACTCCTTTTCTCAGTAGTTTTGGGTCTACACTCTTTCTTGTAATGCCCTTATTTTCCACATTTCCAACATACCTTTACGAATTTTCATGGAGATTTAGATCTCCCACTTGAGGACTTAGTTTTATTTCTATTCTGGGAGTTTCCTCTTACAAATAAGGCATATCCATTTTGAATTTCCATGTTTTTCCATCTCATCTCCTCTTACAACAAGGATGAAACTATGTCAAGAAAACTTAAAGTAGCTATGTTACTACCTATGGAAACAACCAAACTATCCCATAAATCTAGTTGAGATCAAAATAATTGGTGCACTTAACTTCAACTGAAATATTAATATCAATGGATAATATCTAAATTTCCATTTTCTTGAAGGTGTTCAGATGTTCTACCATTGAGACTCCATCCTTCATGCTTAGATTATACAACTCCTTCCATAAGAAAAATTTGTTCACAAAAGGACTTAAATTGATACAAAGTCCCTAAATTGTCCCACAATGGCTTTGTTGTATTTTTTCCTAAAACATTCAACAATTTTAAATCTAAGAGACACAATCATATTGTGTACTTTTTCTCTTAATCTAGCTTGTTCGAATATTCTGTCAACAATTCCATTGGTTTAGTACCTAGATCCATTGTGATGCACTAATATTTATCTACTAAAATATCTTCCATATTAATCTTTCATAAGTCAAACAATTTTCCATTGAATTTCTTGATCTCTATATTTGTATTACTTTCCATTTTATTTCACTATAAGTATTGATTTCGCAGATCTCCCACTATAACAAGGTCTACCATAGGCCTAAGAAAAACCACTTAGACACAAAGTTTGAAGAAAAAATTGCTTTGTTTTCAAATGTACATTTCAATTTTGCACATATAATTCCTACAAACAAATTCTTAATATACAATAGAAAATATTCAATAGCACAAGCACACAATTTGCACAAATATTTTACCCTGGAAACCCAATACCAGAAAAACCAAATTGATTTTTCTATATCTCTCAATGATTACATAGCAGTTATACAATTCCCTCTTAAAAGAGGGTTTCCTTCTAAGGAAAAAAAACCCTTAACATAACTTGAGTCGTCATATATACAACCTCATGATGAACGATCTAGATGGACTATGAAACTACGATATTTTACAAGACAACTTTTCCAAAAAAATAACTTCAAGGGCATTAACCCCAAAATCCCTTTACATGGAAGGCTCCATAAAAGTGTCACTGCCCCCTTGGACCCTCCATATAATTATCTATATGGGGGGGAAGCCTCCTCGTTAGGAAATGGTATCCAAACATGTTAATCATGCAAATAATTTAACACATACCAAACAAGTGAAGCAACCTCACCTTCTAGTTGGGTTTTCTCCCAAAAATCTTTCTTAGAATGAGTGTTTGTTCTATTTCTTCTTTATTTTATGCATAATTATAATTTTCATGCATATGCAGTATAAAATAATTAAAAAATCCATAATTCTAAGAAGAAATTAACCCTTATAGTGTAAATTTTGGGTTTTATAATATATTTTAGTAGATCTATTGTGATAAATTATCTAGTGGAATATCCATAGTAATTTACAGATTATATTGGATCATTTTTTGGATATATTATGGGTATTTGAAGGGGATCCATATCAATTAAGTTGAAATTAAACCCCAATTATAGTTGATGAATATGTTAATAAACCTCAAGATCTCGCAGAGAAGAGGTTTGTCCAGTTGGAAGTGACAAGTTGTAGATAAAAACCATAATGTGAACCTCCCCATGGTATCTCTAACAAATAAGCTCAAGCCATTCAAATAATATGGAGGTTCCAGCACAAAATTCAATCATAGGGGATATTTAGAGGTCATATCAGAGTAGAGATCGAGAGATCATGAAGAATCAAAGAGGGAGTCTAAGAAAGAACCTGAAAAGGATGAACCTAGTTCGAGTTACATGAACCATTCATATTCCCCGTTCAAGATGAAAGTGAAGGTATACATCAAACCATATCAATGTGATATTCACATTGTGAAGTTAAATCACTAGTTACAGTAGTTAGGGGTTTATTTAGGGTTCATTGTATAGAGGAAGAACTAAAAAAAAATTGTTTCTTCATCTAAAACTAGAGGGTCATGACTGGCCTAGTGGGAAACCCCAAATTAATATATACAAATAATTACATCAATTTATATGAATAACAATAAACACCCAATTATTCAACTATTTAACTTATAATTTTCAAAAAAACATGAGTAGAGACGACTTACCTATATCGACGATATTCCTTACTTGTGCTTTTGGAGTTGAATGCTCTTTGAATTCTACTAATAGCAACAAAGATTTTAGGGATGACTCTCCACCCAACTGTAGGCTCAGCAACACATAGTCTTTCTACAGTTGGCCACCCTCGAGCCCTCAATCAACATACTACTGTCAAGGAATCCTTTGTCTCACAACACTTTTCTCTGGAGGGAATGGATGGAATGATGAATATCATCTTCCTCATCGTCCATTAAATAGAAGAAAAAATGGAAAGGGGTCTGCATGCACACATTCCATGTGTCAACATGCAACTTTTATTTCTTTATTTTAAGTTTTATTGAATTTAATATTGCTCTTAATTTAACTATTTGTTATTTTATTCTTTTTTACTTTTTGTTAACTTTACTTATTTTTACAATTGTTATAGTTTATATATATATATATATATATATATATTAGAACTCTAGTTTATTATTTACTACTTTATTTATTTATTATTATTATTATATTGTCTTCATTATTTATTATTTATTTACTATTATTATATTTTCTTTATTCTTTATTATTTATTTATTATTATTATATTTTCTTTATTTTTTACTATTTATTTACTATTATTATCTTTTATTTATTGTTTAGTATTTATGTACTTATATTTTAATATTATATTATTTTATTTTGTTATTATTATTTTTATTATTATTAGAGGACATTACATATTCTTCCTCTTTAAGGAACTTCGTCCGGAAGTTAAGTTGAATCATTTAACATTTTATTAGTTATTTATTACTTCAAATTTGCCCTACACCCTCTGTTGAACTAGTATAACTAGTAGGCATCGAAAGTTTCCACAATACTCGGGAAACCTCAAGGAATAGCTGTTATTTTTCCCACTTTTGAAAACATGCATAAGCCTCATCGATCTGTACCATATCCCAAGGCTCGCGCCCAGCTCAAACCTCGTTTACCCCAAGGCAGGTACCCATCTTAGTACTCCAGGCATCTCGAAAGGTTGGCCCACTCCCTCCACATTCACTAAGGTGCACAGCCCCAGACATCGAAGTCCTTACACCCCCACCAGAGTTCAACATCCCAATCCATTATTAGGCACTTGGCCTCCTCCAGATGGTCCCATAGCCCCTCAAGAGTTATCCATCAAGATCTATACAAGACAAAGGAACCACTGGCATATATAATGTTGATTGAGTATGTCCCCAGCCCATATGGTGTTAGATATTCTCCCTCGCAGGTATGGGATCCGACGAGATCATCAAATAACTGGCCCTCTTGGCCCATTTGTGGATTTCTTGTCAATCACCACGTCTCGACATCCAACCAATGCAGAAATTATAACATAATACATGTCATCATGAGAACATAACATCATTGGTAATCACAACATTATGAATAATAATGAACTGCATGTTCATGCATGTCATAAAATTTGCATGAAATTATCACATGCTTCACCTTATGAAATACTATCATAAGTTTTAACATCAACATATTTGCATCAAAGATATATGCTGACATCACATAATAAATAGATCTACATATCAATATAGCCTCATATCATAACATTATAAATATGAGAATCATCCCAATACATATCAACATTATAGCATTCTTATCATGATTCATCAAAAATCAATTCCATTTTCTTGTATAAAAAATGAATATTAATAAGATTATTCAACATCTATCTAGCATCTAGGTTATCTCATTAATAATATTAGTGGCACGTTTTCATCGAGATACAAATTATTTTTTCAATAGTCATTTTTACTTTTTCAACTCATGGGTATAACTTTATGATTAAATTTGGTGCCATGTAAAGGTAAAGATTATAACTCGTCAACTCAAAGAGTTAACAAAGTCTTAATATGTAATCCTTTATCTTTTAAGTTATAACTAATGGAAAATGAATTTAACACTTATTGAACCTTTTAAGTTAATTGGATTGGGGTTCATTGAAAATGACACACAAATTGTCATGCCTACCCTACACCTTAACTAAATTTAATATGCATAAATTTAATATATACATAGGACATTTATTTTTATTTTATTTTATTTTGTTTGTATATGTCTGTTTTTTTTCTTCTTCTATTTTATACTTAATTATATATGTCATCAATCATTAACGTTATTACATAACTCTAAATAAATTCATTTAAAGTCATTAATTACTATTAGCTTTCAAGCTATAAAAAAAAAACCCTTAACCCCTCGTAACGAGGACATCACTATTAGAATTTTAATTATTCAACCTTAAAAATATGATAATTTAGATTTATATTTACATCGTATTAAGGTTTTATTACAACTACATTAATTTTATTAATT
The DNA here is from genome assembly GCA_034641835.2 of Pinus albicaulis. Lineage (NCBI taxonomy): Eukaryota > Viridiplantae > Streptophyta > Pinopsida > Pinales > Pinaceae > Pinus > Pinus albicaulis. The sequence continues at coordinate 15,503,353 of CM076581.1, read as the reverse complement.
AATAGCCTTATTTTTAGAACACAATAGAATATCTTATGTTGTATTGTAAAATAAATAATCATTTTGAAATTCAACCCAATAAAAGTTTATAATAAATTACACTTTCTATTAATTTCACTTAATATAAACCTCATGTACATAAATCTCAAGTGTATTGAAAAAATGCACAATTTAACCATTTTTTTTAATAGATATAAGTGATTCTTTAGTTATTTACAGCATAATATTACATCTTTTACTATCGTCATTTTCACTAAAACTATATAGTAATATGTATCTTAATTCTATTTACGTTTGGTTATTGTAACACCTTAAATAACGCCTTTTAACCCTAGACTTACCATGTTGTAATAAAAAAATAAAAAAATAAAAATCTCATAATTGTGGTGTTGTAAAAAGCTACGAAAATTTAAAATATAATTTATAATATAGTATCTATAGGTTAATGACATAAAAAAAGTTACCATAATTACCTCGTAAGGTGTTCTTATTTGAAAACAACTTTCCTAGCTGTCAATATGTCAATGTTTGAGTCATTAGATCAAATGTTAGACGATTGAAATTTTTTAGGCCATTAGATTCACAAGTAAATAGTTTTATATATTTTTTATAATGTTAGTTTTTTTTTCTTTCATAAGTTAGATTGATTTTAGGTGAATAATAAAAATGTTGTAATGTCATGTTTAACAATTGAACTATGTCAAATTACAAAAAAATAAAAATAAAAGTAAATTAAATAAAAATATTCACATAATGTAATGAACATTTTAACTAGGTCAAAATACAATAAAAGTAAAAATAATAAAATAAAATAATAATAAACTATAAAAAAAGAGTCAAATTACACAAAAATAAAAATAAAAGTAAATTAAATAAAAAGATTGACATGATGTAATGAACATTTTAACTAGTTCAAGTTGATGAGGTTGACGCTCAACATCAGCAAGATATGATGGATTTTCTCACTAACCCTGGTAGTACTCGAGGCAGGATCTCTCTTTTCCAGCAATCTGTTAAAATGTATTGGAAGTTTAAGTGTGTTCTTGCTAAAGCACTGATGAGTATGAAGGACCAACAAGTTCATACTTCCATTCTCTTTGACCTTCATCACATAAAGTAGGACATGAGCTCCATGACAAAAACCCAGATGCAACAAAATTCCAGAATTGGACAAATCGAGGAGCAGTTGCGCACGATGCAGTGGGTGGAGATGCCTGGGTCCTCAGCGAAAGACCCAACCCCAGTGGATTCCTCGGATGGATAGGCACTGTCTGGTTTTCTAGTTTTTTTGTATGTTTTTTGTCAATCGAACTTATCATTGTAGTTTCATATGTAAATATTATGGTCATAGCCGAGTAGTACATGCCACTACTGAGAGATTGAAACAGTACCAATTTTGGTTAGTTTTTAACTTTCTAAGATGGACAACAGACCTGGTTTCCTTCAGGCAAGTTTAGGCGCATATTTTGGTTGTATATATTTAGAAACTTGCTTAATCTAATAGAAAAGTCAAGTCCTACGGAATTCACAAAAAAAAAAAAAATACAATAAAAAATAAAAATAATAAAATAAAATAATAATAAACTATAAAAACAGCCCATGGTATTAACCCATGGTATTCATGTGGAATATAGTTTATCTAAAGGGCGAAATTAAGATGGCCTAGATCAATCTTGACTCTGGATCTACCAAGAGCCAAGATAAATTAAATGTCTTCATATGCAAACCTATTTTAAAGTGAAAAGAGAATTGATCCCTCTCATAAATAATATAGATCTAAACTAACTACTTAATAAAATTATTTTTTATTGTTTATAACCATTATTCTTTTAAAATTTTACTTAATAAAATGTATCTAAATTTTCAGACATCCAAACATACATAGTTTTTCTTGTTCTATATTATTTTTGTTACAACTATTTTATTATTCCAAAAAGACATGGTTTTTTTTTTATATATTCTTTATGTTATAATTCTTTTATTATTCATGAGTAGTATTTCTTAATATATAAAAAATTAAATTAATATTAATTTTTTTTTAAATATGTGAAATTATTTCACGGACATGATTTATCTTGAACAATAACAATGGATGTTCATAATTCTCATCTCCTAAATAACACTAAATTTACCTTTAATTACTTAATTGTAATAGTTTGTAACTACATACATACTTTTTCGGAAATCTTTTTGTTAATGAATATCAAAATTCTTTTATTAAAAAAAGCTATATACATATATTTAATTACCTAATTGTAGCTAAAAAATATTACATGTTTTTTACTTTATAATCATAAACAAATTTCATATTATATGATGTCAAACTTACTCAAGTTTTTACTCTGAAATTTTAAACATAGTTTTTCACTACATAATTTTAGCTTTTATAATTTTTTTATTTTTCAATTCAAACAAAACTTACAAAAGAAAAAACCCACTCAGCTCTTACTGTAGATTATATTTTTTTTAAATAGGAACTATGTGATTAACAATAGAGTAAGTTGACATAACCCTAAGGGGTTCTTTTACAAGTTTTATCATAACCTTTCCCTCCATCCAATATATATTGTAGAGTATTCTGAAGAGAGAGTATATTCTAGTTTATAACCTTATCCACAATCAAAGAAAATTGCTAGGGATTTCACAAATTATTAGTTTATAACCCGATCCACAATCAAAGAAAATGGCCAAGGATGTCACAAGTTATCATTCACACAGTGATATATTGACGTTCTTAGTTGAAATGGATCCTATTAGATGCATTGTGGCCAGAGACACTAAATTTTCAAAATATATATCTGTTATGACATCCATATTCTCTACAAACCATCAAAATTTTCCATCTTATACAACAATTTCTAACAATAACTGCTCAATTTAATCTCCAATTTTTGAAACCCCCACCCATGCTGAGGAGATCAGAATGAAAAATCAAATGTTCGTGTGGTTTTTTTAAAGGGTTCATAAACAAAACAAATAATGAGAAAATCAATAGTGTGGTATAATAAATGATTTTTGAATCATTGTGACAAACAAAACATCACATTAGCTCACAAATATATCTAATTCTATAAGGATCTGAGATGATAACAATGTTTTGAATCAAGATAACTAGGTGACAATCAAAAATAAGTTTTAGCCACAAGAAAAAAAATCATAACAACTCACAGAATATATCCAAGGTTGCAATGAACCCCATACATAGTGATGGACATCATGGGAATTTTAGTGAATATAGAACACCACCCTAAAAATTATATACTCTTGATTAATTTAGAATAACATAAGATGTCTATATTGGATGCCGAGGTGGGTGGTGCAATAATTGAGGATGCTTTTTAAAGGGTAAGGGAATTTAGATACTCTATCCTTCCACCAAAGCTATAAAAAGTGAGACTTGTAGATTATAGTTTTACAAAATTGACACTATGTGATTAAGAATAAGTTACAAATCTTAGGTATTTTTGAAGGTATTTAAAAGTAATAAGAGGAAGGTACACGAGGGGCATGGTAATTAATGTGATTCTTTGTACTATTTTTATTTAAAATGGTAATTTGTATTTGTATTTTTTTAAATGAATATTGTTAAATGTGTTGTAATATTTTTATTTAAAATAGTAATTTATATTTGTATTTTTTAAAATGAATATTGCTAAATGTGTAATTGAGTAAAATGTATTAAATTGATATTCTAATTGTTAAGATATTTATTTAAAAAGTTCAAAGTATGGTGAGTTTTTTTTTTTTAAGCTTTGAGTCTAGATGTGCAGAGAATGAATCCATCTCAAGTCCCAAACAAGATTCTCATGTCCCGAACAAGATTCTTATTTCTCTTCTTATTCTAGCTTCTATCTCAAGTCCCAAACAAGATTCTTCTTTCTCTTCCTATTCTAGCTTGCACCTTGACACTCCTCTCCTCCTCCCTGCACAAATTTAAACTATGAGGCACAAGGTAGTTGTTGCATATAGGGACATTTAGATATGATAAGAAAAATGTGATACTTTATTGTAAATTTCTCTACAAATATAATGGCAAGTGTGCTCTAAATGTTGACAATTTCATGGTTAATGTAGTATAAGCTATATGCAAATTTACAGTCTTGTATACAAGATCAAGAAAGCTATGCCCAATATCGAACACCATAGAGCAAGACATATTCACCAATTCAACAGTTGACTATGCCCAATATCCAACACCATAAAGTAAGACATGTTCACCAATTCAACAATTGCTTCCAAATCCCTCTCGGTGCTAGAGTTTTTTTCTCAGTAAATATGATTAGTAAGAGAATTTTAGGATTATAATTTTTTTTTCCAAGTTGACGATGTGAACGTTTTTTTACCTAGAGTTGGCTCCCATGTTCAATACCTCCCCATGGGGTTTGAAGATAATAGGTAATGGAAATTCAAAGAAATAAAAATAATAATTTATACATCAAAAAATTAGTTCTATATATTATAGTAGTTCTCGCTTGAGTAATCTTTCAATTTGGCATTCAATTCTTTATTAAAAAAATTGTTTTACTTAGTAGGGAGTACAATAATTTTGTAATCAAATACGAGGAGAAAACATATTCACAATATAATTTATTTGAATAAATAGATGTGTGTAAAATAATTTAATAAGAAACTAGATTTGTAATTATAAAATATAAAACTATAACTTAAAATTGTGAAATTACTTTGTATTTTTTGTTTCTTATGTATATAGAGAGAATAAACCAAGTTTGGAGTTAATAAAATAAACCAAGTTTGGAGTTGATAAAATAAACCATAACATAAAGAACAATATCTCCTTCCAAAAATGTCTCCATATTAAAATGACATTCACTTTCTTGTATACCAAGAGTATTGTTATTCATATACAATATACAATTTCTGACAAGCATAAAATTAGTGCTCGGATATGTAGATGAACTTGGAGTAAACTCTATTAATAAAAATTCTCTTTATTTACATCTATGCTAGATAGATTGTACTTGAATGTATTTAAAATATCTTGTTTGAGTTACATGCTCATTTCATGATTGTTTCAGAGGAATATTAATCAGCAAAGGATTTTCACCCCCAATTTCCTATTTCATTATTTATAACAATTTTTTTAGATATGTGAACATATTATGTTGGTTTATATATATGTTTTCACCCACAATTGCCTATTTCAATATCTATAACAAATTTTTTTGGTTAATAACTATTATTATCAATATCCTTGAAACCTCCACGACCTGCTTCCATGGAAGCAAAAACTGTTTTTCATTCCTTCACAATGGCTTCTTCTTTGCAACAACTTATTTCTTCTAGGCTACTCTTTCCTATGTTATTTACTTACGGCGTTTCTTTTGCAACATATGGTACAATTGCTAGTTAATACATTATTTTAAATACATTGTTTATCCTGACTAAGTATGAGTTAAAGTAAATAAAAATTCTTTTTTAATATAAGTGGCATTTGTTGGGCAAAGAACAAGATCATTTTTTTGGGGATTTCATATGCCAATAGGATTCAATTTTATTTAAGATGTTTTTCCTTTCCCTAATATATTTATCCACTCGAATAAATTCTTCATTTGAACATTATAGTTAACTATCTATCATTACACTCTTTTTTCCATATAAAACGTAATAACATGAACTATAATTTTTTTTTTATAATAATTATTTTATATATAGGATATATTTAAGGGTCGATAGATATCTCTGGTAATCATAAGTTGACCATAAAAAATGAAACAAGTCCAAATTATTACATTAGGGAATGGTAATTTAAAACACGATTAATGAATTCTAAATTTTAGGCATGGTAATTGTTTATGCATCCTAAGTAATTAAGTCTATTGAAAACTTCTCGATTAATTATATTGTATATTTCTATATTTGGCATACATATCACTTTTATCACATAGCTACCTTCAAATCAAAGGTAAATTCCTTTTCTTTTTTATAAAAATATTTTATTCAATTAAATTAATACAAATGGCTGAGAAAAAACGAAAGCTAATAGTTTCTCTTTCCTCTCCAAAAATTTGAATTAGTACCGAGTGATTTCAATATATATATCTTTTGTAATAATTTTTAAGAAAAGTGTATTTTTATTAAATAGGTTTTTTTTTAATTAATGAATATTTTCTCAATATTAAAATAGGGTTGTAATAAGAAAGAAGAAAAAAAAGATTTTGCTTAATGACATCGCTCATGTTGTGATTCAAATATTTAAATTGAATAAATAAACAATTAAATTAGACAGGTAATTTATGTTTAAATTCCTATAAGTTTTAAAGGTTTGAATCTAAGCTCAGTTACTATATATAACAATTATGATTTAATATATACAAATAATTACATCAATTTATATGATTAATAATCAACACTCAATTATTTATCTATTTAATCTATAATTTTCAAAAAAACGCGAGTAGAGATGATTTATTTGTATCGACAATATTCCTTACTTGTGCTTTGGAGTTGAATTCTCTTTAAATTTAACCACAACAAAGATTTTGGGGATGACTCTCCACCCAACCGTAGGCTCAGCTGCATGTAGTCTCTCTACAATTGGCCACCTCCGAGCCCTCAATCAACGTACTACTACTAGGGAATCTTTTGTTTCACAACGGACAAAGGAATGATGAATCACATCCTCCTTGTCATCCATTAAATAGACCAAAAAATGAAAAGGGATCCACATGCACACATTCCATGTGTTAACATGCAACTTTTATTTCTTTATTTTAAGTTTTACTTAATTTGATATTTCTCTTAATGTAAGTCTTTCCTATTTATTCATGTTTATTTTTTATTAACTTTACTCATTTTTACTATTTTTATAGTTTATATATATATATATATATATATATATATATATATATATATATATATATATATAACTCCAGTTTATTATTTACTATTTTATTTATTTATTATTATTATATTGTCTTCATTATTTATTATTTATTTACTATTATTATATTTTCTTTATTATTTATTATTTATTATTATTATTATCTTTTCTTTGTTTTTTACTATTTATTTACTATTATTATCTTTTCTTTATTGTTTATTGTTTATTGTTTATTTAATTATATTTTATTATTATATTATTCTATTTTAGTGTTATTATTTTTATTATTATTAGGGGACATTACAAGAGTAGAGATCGGGAGATCATGAAAAATCAAAGAGGGAGCCTAAGAAAAAACCTGAAAATGATCTTGACCTAGTTCAAGTGACATGAACCATTCATATTCCATGTTGAAGATGAAAGTGAAGGTAGACATTAAGCCATATCAGTGTGATATTTACACTTTGAAGTTAAATCACTAGTTACAGTAGTTAGAAGTTTATTTTAGTGTTCATTATATAGAGGAAGAACTGAAAAAATTATTTGTTCATCTAAAACTAGAAGGCCATAACTGACCTAGTGGTAAAGTCACAGATAAAAACTAAGTTTGGAGGGATATCCTCCAGTGACTAAGTGAGAGGATTTCAAAATTTTCATAAAATTATAAAATTGGGCATGTAGAGGACCAGTGGATCCGATGGCATTATTTCATACATAGAGACATGGGAAAAGTGAAGAAGAATCCAACATAGGATTTAGAAAGATAACCATAATGATGGGTATCTCCCCAAAGAACCCAAAAAATATCCTTAAGTATATGTAGGGTCTAAATAGCCATCTATGGAAGCAAGTGATGTTGTTCAAACCCAACATGGTGTACAAGCACAACACCTAGAGAAAATAGGCTAGAAGAAGGGAAATCAAGTCGGTCAAAATAGAAGGAGCACCAAGAAGCTTCCAAGGAGGTGAAGAAGAAGTGGAAATGGGGAAAAGGAAAAAATATTGTAGCCACAACACACCAATGCAAAGATACCAACAACCACTACAACCATTATAATATTAATATTAAAAGAACAAAAAAAATTGCTAAGAAGAAAATCTCATGGCCATTGATTAAATCAACCAAGAGGAAAATAGCTTGGACATGGATGAGAATATCGTATGTACATCAATGAAAAAGGGGGTGAATTTGAGTGTCCTTCAGAAATAGGAAGAGAAAAAAATGACCAGAATCTTACGTATAAAGATATATATTAAGAATATGAAAATTGATGCTCTATTAAACTCACGATCAAGGTGAATCTCATAGCATCATAATTGGTCAAGTAACTATTATTGGAGACTCATGACCATCCTAGATAGTAACATTGGGATGGGTCAACAAGGAGGCAGAGATGAAGGTAAACAAAGAGATACAATCAAATTTTATATTGGTATTGATTTTATTGATGAAGTAAAGTTGCATGTAGTTCTAGTTGATGTTTAAGAGAAAATCAATATATAGAAGATTCCATGAGAGCTAAGACATCCCTACGGGAATTTACTAAGGAAAAAAACCAACCAATAGAAGATATGCTCCAGGAATATAAGGGTTTGTTCTAGGAGCCTAAAGAGATACTTCCTAAGATGGAGGTGGAGCTTGACATCCTGTAGTTACCAAAATATCCATTTCCAAACATTAGGTTGTACAAGCAGTATATTATAGAGGAAAATGAGGTAAAGAAGCATTACAACAACTACCAAAATAAGGTCTCATTCAACCAAGTACCTAACCATGTGGTTCACCCGTCATCATTATGTAATATAAGAAGGATGGGGCTTAGAGGATCTGTATTTACTACATGGTATTAAAAAAAAATACACTCAAGAACATGTACTTATTTCCCAAGATAGATAATTTTTTGAATCAATTACAACAAGCCAAATATTTCATCAAGATGGACTTAAAGCCAGGATATCTCCAGGTTCGAATCAGAGAAGAAGATACTTGGAATATCACCTTCAAAACTAGGAAAGGTTTGTATGAGTGTTTGGTCATGTCATTTTGCCTATGCAATACACTAACTACATTTATGAGGTTAATGAATGATATAGTGTGCCTTTTTATAGATTCATTTGCTATCATTTATTTAGATGATATACTAGTATACAATGATGGCTAAGAGGAGCACATGTCAGATTTGGTGTTGGTGCTAGAGACATTAAAGAAGCACCAATTGCTGAAAAACCTCAGAAAGTGTGAGTTTGCAGAACATTCTTTGGTGTGCCTGGGATATGTGATCAGTGGAGGAGTGTTGAAGATAGATCTTTCCAAGATGGATTCCATCATGCAATGTTTGGTGCCTAATAATGTTTCTGAGGTTAGGAGTATCATTGGGGAAACACGATACTTGATGAAACTGATAGCCTTATTTTTAGTAGTAGTATCACCACTCCATGCCATAACAACAAGTGGAAAGAGTTTCTAGTGGGGAAATGGTCAATATAGGCCTTTGAGCAGTTAAAGAAGAAGATCAATTAAGCATTGGTTCTAACATTACCAAACTTGGAGTAGCCCTTCAAATTGGAGACAGGTGCGAATGGGTATGTTATGGGAGTGGTGCTGATGCAAGTAGGAAGGTCTATATGCTACCATTCTAAAGTATTTATGGGGTGGTTCTGAACCACTCTGCCTATGGCAAGGAGCTTTATGCCCTACTGCAAGTTGTTAAGAAGTGGAAACACTATATAATGGGAAATGAGATAGTAATCCATACATATCATTAGCCACTACATTACTTATAGACCCAAAGTAAACTAAAATAAACCATGGATTACAAGTAGATGGGGTTTCTATAGAAGATTCATTTAGTGATCAAGTATAAGAATCATAGCACAAACAAGTTCGTTGACATGCTTCAAGGCCACCTGCATCAAAGATATCAACTTTAGGAACTCTTATGCACATAGATCCTTTCACTCATAATGCATAAAAAGAGTCATATACATAGGATGAGGACTTCAAGGAGGTGTTCCAATAGTTTTAAAGCATGGGTTATTTTCGTGATGGTGACAACATAGTTTACTACTGTCTCAAAAATGGGTTACTCTACAGGCTAGATAAGTTATGTGTTCCTAAAGGTGAGCAACTGTAACTGATCAAAGAGGCTCACACATCCAAAGTTGTAGGAAATTTTGGTGTTGGGAAGACAGTGGCTAGCTTGCATAGGTATGTGTATTTGCCAAGGATGCAATAAGAGGTATATAGGTTCATAAGAGGATGCATGCTTTGTTGTACCAAAAGGGATACTAATAGGAAACGGGGTCTTTATCATCCCTTGCATGTACCACTCATCCTTGGTGTTAGGTATGCACAGAAATAATTGACGGAATTGGAAAGATAAGCATTTGATGCAATTACTTATTAACATGATATACATATTTATACATGTATGGTGACCCTTGGTTTCATATTCCAAGTGGTCTCTTGGACTTCTTATGACCATTCAACTTCCACACTAACCCTAGGAGGATTAGGTGTCCAACATTCCCCCCCTTAATCTGAAGGGTTATGTATGAGTCAAAGAAGAGAGTTGTAATACAAAACATGCAAAATATGCATGGAAGCACTAGGATGAATGTGCTCTCTAAAATTTTTGCATAAGGTGGTGGTTTGAGGCTGATCACCAACACTGGAACGCTTAGTGCAATTCCAAGAACTCTTCCAAATCTGGCAAGAAGTTGAGGTCTTCTGCTAGAGGAAATGTTCCTAATGATTTGAAGAGGGAGACCTTCAACCTAGAAAAGGGAGGTTTCCAACCTACATAAAAATGGACAACATCAACCTGAAAAGGGATGTCTCAACCAATAGTGGTTTGAATATGACCATGAACTTTGGAACGCTTACTGCAATTCCTAGAACTCTTCCAAAACCGGCAAGAAGCTTAAGTCTTCTACTAGAGGAAGTGTCCCCAATTTTTTGAAGAGGGATGAGCTCAACCTTGCATAGATGGTTTAAGGTTGACCACCAACCAAAGGCATTATAATGGGAATATCTGTCTTTGGCTACAACTCTGATTCAGGTATGGCAGGTTGTGGCTCAGGCTCGCTTGATGAGGCTTTGAAACTTGTAGATGACCATCATTTCCCCCCTATCCGATACAAGGTGATATTATGGTAAAAACTCAACTACAAGTAATTTTAATATTCTAGAAGAAATTCTGACATATGACTAAAATATATTCTTAGTTTTTTATGCCCATTTATAAGAAGCAATCCATACAAGATGAATCTTTATTCTTGAAGGAACCTTGTTTCTGAAGAATCTGTGTGAAGAATGAGCGGTTTTATGACAGTGCTTACATGGATGAAGATAAAAAAAAGTGATATTTCATATGGCCAACTCGGTCACGCTGTTTTCATTTCATAATATGTTGTTGCGGAGAAGGAGCAGAATCTGGAACATCTAAAGATGTGTTGTCATGAAGAAATCCAATACTCTGAAACTGGATGGGCTTTGAGTAATCTGGAATATGAAAGGACACATCCTTGTCATATCCAAGACCAGTTATGTGCTTGTTATATTGAGATTCAACAAGATGATGAGCTTAGTGAAAAGAGTCACCTTCACTAAGTGGTCCCGCAGGCTATTTTTGGTGCAAGTCTATTTTTAGACATGGTGATCATATTTCAGAAGTTGCAGGATGATATTTGTGGATGGTTGATCAAGTTTGAAAAATAGATGAAATTCTATTTTTAGAATATTGGGCGAAGTCTATTTATAGATCGTCGATCTAAAAATAGATGCATGTCAATTATTATTAGCTCTTAATAATAATCAGACACTAAACAACAACTTATTCTCTTGGAGCACTTTGTTTCAGTGCACGGAAGTGGTATATCAGTGGATTGAGGGAATTACGCAATTCCCAAGGGTTTACTGGAGTTCATGCATGGAGAACTTAGTTAGAACTCAAGTGGCAGAGTTATGACAGAGTTGGAAGAGTAGTTTATGGAGTTGTATTCAGTTTAACTCAGTTAGACTCAGTTGAGCTAGTTGTATCTAGTCTAACTGAATGATACACTAGTGAGAGTGGAGTGAATTAATTAGTTAATTAATTTACAAATAATAACTCATTAATCAACTGAACAATACAGCAGTTAACTACAGTGCATGGCAGTTCCAATGGAGACCCGGTAGAGAGATAGGTGAAAGGGCAAGATGGACTATCTGTTGTGACTATAGTGATGTGTTGATTGCATCACACACACATTGGAGTTTCCAATGAGGATTTCTCAGTCAAGGAAAGAGTAATTTGAATTCATTCAAAGCTATTCTTTAGCAGGGATTGTGCAGTGGAGGCAGGCCAGCAGGGGGCAGAGATCGGTGCATGGATTTGCAAGATTGTTCTTGATTAGTGTATGATGATTGTACTATACTGAGAGATTGATAAGATTTTTATGAGGATTGTCATATGATTCCATGATACATAATATATAGTTGGGGTTTTCAGCTTCAGGCTTTCCCGGTTAAAAACCACTGTGTTATGTGCGATTGATTTTATTTATGCTTCACATGTATGTGCAATTAATTTTCCGCAATAGATTAACTGTGGAATCATTCTTTATCTTACAAGAAGTTAAATATTGTGAGATCAAGGGAATCTACGACATATGCATGCTTAATTTATATAATTTCTACATGGTATCAGAGCATTGTTAATTGAAGATTGCAATTCTGAAGTGAGTTTGTGCTGGTGGACAATTCAAATTTGCTACAGAAGATTCTTGGTGCAGAAGTTGAGTATACATTGAAATGGCTTTCAATGGGTTGCGATTGGAGTATGCCCTTGATGGGAGCTTGAATTACATAGCCTGGAATGGCAGGATGGAGGCAGTGCTAGAGGATAATGGGCTGAAGGATTTCATCGATAGCGATGTTCCTAAGCCGGGATCTAGCGATGCTACATTACTTGACACATGGAAAAAGAAGACAGCAAAGACGAGAAGAATTTTGTTGGAAGGTTTGAAGGATCATATTGTGTCCAGCCTTCATGGGAAATCCACTCCATTCTTAATGTGGAAGGATTTGACAGATTTGTTCCAAAGCAGAAGTGACCAGAGGAGGTTGGCGCTTAAAGACAAGCTCAAAAAAATAAAAATGGAGAAGGGCGACAGTATTCCAAAATACCTCACGAAGTTTTTCCACTGCAAGGATGAACTGGGAAGTGTGGGGGTTACTGTTGATGATGAATACTTGGTGAGCTTGGCTCTCCTTGGGCTTCCAAAGAGTTGGCATAGCTACAAAGACTCTGTCAATGGACGGGAGAAACTGCCGAGATGGGAGCGACTTTGGTCGGATATTGTGCAGGAGGAGATAAGGCGGGGTACCAGGGATGGCTCTTCATTGAAGAATGAAGATGAAGAAAATTGAGCTTTGGCTGCCAAAGTAAGGAAAGGGAAGGGGAAGAAATTTCCTTCAAAATTGGAAGCTAAAGGCAAGAAGCAGGATTTTTCCAAAGTGAAGTATTTTCACTGTCACGAACATGGGAATTTCACCACTAACTGTCCACAGAAGAAGAAGAACAAGAAGGCTGCTAGAGCTGCAGCTGGAGAGGCCTTAGCCTCACAATTTGAACTTGGTTTCTCTTTGATCGCATGCTTGGTTTCAAGATGTATGGGATCGGTGTGGTATCTTGATAGTGGTGCGTCTTTCCATATGACGGGAGACAAGGAGTTGTTTAGTGACTTGGAAGAGAAGGACCTCCAGATGCATATAGAGATGGGTGACGATGTTCAGTATAGTGCGACTGGAATTGGGACCATTACCTTTGAGAGGGAGACTAGTAATACATTCTTGTTGAAGAATGTTATGCATATTCCAGGTCTGAAGAAGAACTTGGTCTCAGTCGCAATGCTGGAAGACAAAGGTTATGATGTTGTTTTCAGTGAGGGAAAATCCTTCCTTCGACATAAAACAACGGGTCAAACCAAGAAGATAGGGGATCGAATTAAGAATCTCTACAAGCTAGAGGTAGATGGCTGCGCTGCAATGGTGGGCAAAGCAGAAGAAGTGGTGAGCTAGGATGAGGGCGAATTATGACACAGGATATTTTTCCATCTTCACCATGGCGCTTTGAAGATTTTGCAGCAGAATTATACTAGACTTCCCAAGGGTACTCTTGCGTAGTCGGATCAGTGCAAGGGATGTACTATGGGTAATTTTGTGAAGACCACCTTTCATGAGAAGGAGAACCGTGCTTTGGTGATCTTGGAGAGAATTCACACATACGTGTGTGGACCTTTCTCGGTTGCTTCAACAGCAAAACACAGGCATTATTTTATAATTGTTGATGACTATTCTTGTAGATGCTAGATCTTCTTCATGCAGAAGAAGAGTGAAACGTTCTTAAAGTTCTGTGAGTTCAAAGCATTGGTGGAGAAGGAGTCAGGGAAGCAAGTGAAAGCTCTATGAATCGATAATGGTGGTGAATACATCTCAGGTGAATTCAAAGACTTCTGTAGCAAAGAAGGAATTCAAAGAGAACTCATAGCACCTCATAACCCACAACAAAATGGGGTCGCTGAGAGGAAGAATAGAACGATCATGGGTGTTGCACGAGCGATGATGAATGACCAGGGCCTACCGATGCACTTGTGGGCAGAAGCATGCCACACTGCGGTTTATATGCAAAACCATTGTCCTCATAGAGTAATTGGCATGAGTACACCTGAAGAAGCTTTTACTGGTAAGAAGCCTGATATTTCTCATTTGAATATTTTTGGCTCATCTATTTACATTCATGTGACAAAGGACGCCAGGAATAAGCTGGAGCTGATGTAATGTTCCCACTTAGCCTTAACTAAGAGGAACATTCAATTTTGTTTTAATTTTTGTTTCATGAATAAATGAATAAAGGATGACATGTAAAAATCCTAAAAAGTCTGAATAAATCAATCCCCATGTGAACAAAGACAAATCAGGGCCATGTAAATAATCACTTGCAGGTGTGAAAGAGGTTTGAGCTAAAGACTGGGTCAACCTTGACCAAATCAACAGCGTTTTCTAGGTTCATTGCATCTCCAAAAGGGACAGCGCAGTTCTAGAAGGGAGCCTTTCATGTGAAAAGGGCTAACTCATCAAGGTGGTTTAAGGTTTGAAAAATATTTCTCGTCTTATAAAAGGAAAAGGAGGGCAGCAAGAGAAGGTTGTTGATTGATCATATTTCTAAGTATTTGTCTGCTTAGACAAATACCATTCTCTGCTGTTTAGTGGAGGATTGTATTTGAAATTCCTTTGCAAGGATTTCACCTCTTCCTTTGAGGAGTCTTGGAGGAGTGTTTTGCTGAATTGAACCAATATTAGGCTTGAGGCCAAGCTCTACTTTCATTAACAGTGCTGATCCATTGAGGGTTTTGCTGCTTCTGCAAGCTGCAGCAAGTGGGAGTTTAGATCTGCAGAGATCTAGTGTATTTTTGGGAGCCTCTTCTCATGGAGTGTGTTCTTTAACCTCCTAGAAGAGTGTCTCTTCTCTTTGTACTTCAGATCTTCAATTTTATAGTGGTTAGCTATGACATTTGAGCTACAACATTGTTTCTATGAGTAGATTTCATTATTTCTGTATGAGGTTTTCCATGGTACTTTTCTTATAGTTTAGATCAGAGATCTCTAGTGCTGGGATTTGTCTTCCGCCTGGTGATCCATGGATTAGCTTGCTGATCCATGTTCTATTTAGATCTGATCCATTATAATGAAATGTTATGTTCATAAATTTACTGCAACATTTTACAACTCTACAACTTGTTTCTCAAATCTACTCTTGTTTATGCATGCTTTTGTCAAAATTCCAAGGGGATCTTGAAGAGAAAAATATTTAGTTTCCAGATCTGAAATAGATCTAATGCTTTGTCCACAAATCTGCTCTAGATCTGAGTTGTAACTTCCAGCTGCTGAAGCTCTTTAAAAATAACGTTGTTGAGCCAATTCTGCAAGTATACATGTGTTCTAGCCCTCTTTTCTGAAGATTTCTTGTTGTATTGCCTCATACATTATATTGTATAGTGAAAGAGTTTCATCATAATGCTGATTTTCTATTGTGCTACTGAAATATAAACTTCCTTGTTGATCTCCACTGAACATCTGATAAAACTGCGCAATTCCTGAAGCAGTGTTTGCATTTGGCTGCAGCCTTCCTCTTTGAGTGCTTTTTAGCTACTCTAGTTTTTGGGAGATATGTTTAATGTATCTAAACTGATTTTTTTAGATGAAATTCCAAATATAAGTCCCACACAGCATAAATAAGAGGAACCAAGCCTTGATCTGCGTTTCTGTTGCACATTTTTTCTTATACATCGTTTTTCTTGAGCTCATTGTTGATATTCCTGAAAAGGGATATTACAGTGGTATCAGAGCTCCCTTCTTCGCACAGCCTGTGCTTGCCTTGGAGCACCAGTCATGCTGCATTCCAAAGAAGGTGGTCCTCTTACTGAGAGGGAGAGGAGGTACCAGAATAGAAGTCATAAAAAGTATGAATACACTACTGATGACCTGACAAGGGTCAAGACAAGGGGAAAGCCCCTGAAACTGTCAATGATAAGGAAGCAGAGGAGTTTGCAAGAACTATTTTGGAGACCATGCAATATCTTTCTAGGGAGATCAAAGAGATGAAGTTGGATAGAATGAGGGAATCTCTTGGGATATTTCATCAAGGAGAGAGTTCTGACATGTCTCACTATGGGACTGGTCAACCTATGAGCCTGCCACAAGCTCCACAAGCCTCACAACGCTCTACTATTCCTACCTTCTTGGCTTTAGAGAATTAAGGACCACAAGAGAAAACCTCCCTTGAAGGTTACTTTGTGGAGTATGACTTTCGAAGTCAGAGATTCAAGGATAACTTGAGTTTCCAAGATTTTTTCCATCTCAAGGATCGGAGGAGACCATGGCAGCAGTATAGAGATGGTGGTTTCTTTCATGGGAGACACCACACTATGGGTATATTATTATTTCCCAAGTTTGATGGATCATCCACTTGTTCTGCCAAGGCATGGGTGGAAAAGCTGGATATCCATTTCCAGTTGAACAAAGTCCCTGAAGTTGAAGCCATCAAGATTGTAGCGCTGCACTTTGAAGGTGAATCACACAATTGGTGGTTCCATGGACTGTCTACATTGGGATGTGACTACCTATGCTGAGTTCACAAGAAGACTGGTGAAAAGGTTATATAGGAATGATCCTAAAGCACTCTTTATAAGCCTTGCAAAACTGAAGCAATCAGGAGATGCAGAGGCTTATATCTCTGAGTTTCTGAGATTATCAGTCATGGTTCCTGATTTTTCCATAGCAAGGAGAGTCTACATGTTCATCGATGGCTTGGAGGAACCTTTGCATGGGTTGGTTAAGTCTTCTAAGCCCATCACCTTGCATGATTCCATTGAGAGAGCTAGAGATCTCCAAGATGCCTTGCCAAAAGCAAAGGCAACTTTCCAAAGCAAAGCCCTTCCCTCTTTTAAGGGGATAGAATGGAAAGCTTCTCCTCCCAAGGAGAGCTCTCTGAAGAAACCTCTTGACATTGATCTCCAGAGGGAGTTGAGGAAAAACATATCGTGTTTCACTTGTTAAGAGCCATGGGTACTAGGACATAGATGTGTTGCTGGACGAGCACACTATATAGAGGTCTTCTCAGATTTTGAAGAGGAATATGGGAATGAGGGACCTAGGAGGGGTCACAGCGCTGGTGAAGATGAGGAGGAAGATCAAACACCATCCAGAAATGAAGAGGGAGCCTTTGCTCCAACAAGTGGGACTCTTGCCTCTTTGAGAGGAGTGCCAAGTACTTGACCCTAAGAGTACAAGGTTTAGTCATGAACCAGAGAGTGTCTATTCTGATTGACAGTGGGGCAACCCACAACTTTATTGATGCTCACCTTGTGCAAAGGAGAGGGATCCCCACTAATACTTTTGATGGGTTCTCTGTTTTGGTCCCAGGAGATAGAACCATGCAATGCATGCAATATGTTTCATCACTTTCTGTCACTATGGGATCCTACACCTTGGTGGATCACTTCTTTGTAGTTGACATACCAGACACCAATATCATCTTGGGTGTCTAGTGGTTGATTACCTTGGGGAAGGTTACCACTGATTGGAAGGCCTTGCAGATAGAGTGGGTGGACTTGAAGAGTGGGAAACCACAAATCATTCAAGGCATGCACATTTATCCCTCACCTAATTTTTCCACACAAACAACAGAGATGGATTTGTGCAGTGGAAGCAAGGATCTCACAGTTCCTTCTCTCATTTTTATGAGGATGCTGCAAGAGACATTCGTACCTCATGGCAAGCCACTTGGAATGTCATTAGATTCTGATCTTGTGGGGAAATCCTCACAAAGTGCTGCTCCAAAAATAGATCTAGCAAGGGTTGGAGAGCAAGCTACTGTTGAACCCTTGGTTAAACTGAGAGGGGGGGGTGAATCAGTTTAACACATACATGGAATTTTAGAACTTTTCTCTTAAAACTTATTTACACCTTTACTTCATGATCAACTTAATATGTGAGCAATCTTTATTATTTAATAGCAAGTATCAAACAGATTTGTTAATGTAACAACAGTCTTAATATGTGAGCAACAAGTATTAGGCAAATTAGATAAATCACATCAACACATGCACAGAGACACCAGATATAAGTGGAAACCCATAAAGGGAGAAAACCACATCTTATTATTGTTGTGATGCAAAGGAAAGCTCCAAATCCATCTCACCACTGATTTTCTATAGGCACCAACCCACAGGAGGCTCTACCTCAATTCTGCAAGCTACAACTTGCAAGGAAGCTCCAACTCCCCTTAATTTTCTGCAGGCACCAACCTACAGGAGGCTCCAACCTCAGTCAGATACAACTGACATTTATCAAGCTACAACTTGATAGGGAAGCTCCAACTTCCTTACTCTTTCAAAAGAAACACTTGTCGATTTACCTTGGATATCAGTGCTGTTATGTTCCATCTGCTCTGTTGTTCATCTATTCTCATATCTGCCCTATATAATCTCTGCATCTTTTCAGATTCTCTATCAGCTTCTCCTTCTTCTCTGCTTAGTTCCTCATTTTTCTCTTCCTCACTGCTTCATTACTGCTTTCTCTTCACTCACTCTCTAACTCTCTTTTTTTTTTAACTCACTTATGCATATCAAGATGATATTACTTATAGAAATTTCTTGATGACTGTTTGTTTTCCTCTAGGAATTAGAAATGGATGGTCATACCCCTTGGTCTTCGACCTCCTCATTTCTTTTCAGCTCACTTAGAAGAATATAACTGTAGGTACTAATTTTAATATTACAGTGGGATTTTGTTTTCTTCTGGAGACTTGCCAATGCATCACAAACAATAAAAAACAATTACAACATTCACATTTTTGGTTACATAAAGACAATTTTACTTAGCCCATATTCTGGCTTTTGGCTTTGCTGGCTTTGCCTTTTCTGCTGCTGTTAGATAGTTGTTCTGTATATTTCCATTCATCATGCTTGCAAAAAGTCCTGTGACTTTTACAATTCCTACATTCTTTGTTTATCTCTATTAGTCTCACCTTTTCATCCCTCTGTTTATTCACCTATTCACTGTACTTTTGTGCACCTGCTGCATATATAACTGTTTTTTAATATAACAACTGATTTTAAATCTGGGCAATCTCACAACACCACTTTATTCTACGCTGGAAAATTAAACACTTAAATCTGAGAGTGTTAATATCTCAAATATCATAGATTTGAGATATTAATTTCAAAGTTAGTATATATATGTAACATCTCATTTTCACTTCTTTTCCGTGGGAGCTCTACTATCAACCAATGGTCACTGTCACTCTCATTCGTGTCCTTGATATGAACCAATCATAGCATATAGACCTTCCCTACTAACCAAATATTACTCCACCACGATTATATACGACTTCTTCATGCGTACTGTAACATATCAATATATATATATAAAATGCCTTGAACTATATCCAAACCTTCGGATATATTGAACCATTCCTTTTAAATTCCGCGGGGGTTAATGACTAACTCTTGAACCAATATACGAGGCCTCCGAAATTATAGACTTCTGCAATGACATTCTCAACCTTCCGCCCATATAATATAATTGCACCATATTACAATCTCTCGGCCACATAACTCAATAGTCCATCTTCTCATGAATCCATGCAACTAACACTAGGTGTGTGTGGGTTAAGTCACCATTCCACTGGTTATTAAACCCAAGGTATTAACTGGCCCAAAGCATCCGTGTAACCCTCAACCACAGGCTTATGGCCTTACCACGAGTTGCCACCATACACAGTTCAACCTCAATTAAACTCTTTTAATATTTTCCATCGGACCTTATTCTAAGGTTACAATATGTCGACTAACATTAATAAACCGAATTCATTACATATATCTCCGCCCCGGCCCCACAATACAATCGCGGAATGCATACACCGTACGGTTTATTAAACTTCACGCAAATCCTGCAAGCGATCATCGTTAGATATTGAGCCTCCATATCAATGGTATGTATCAATATCGCACCGAGTCTTTGGTCGATATTTAACGCACGATGGTGCGCAGTGGATGGTGGTTTTGCAATGTCGGTTGGGGACACGCGTCGAGCTTTCTATGGAATCGCTCGCAACTCTTCAAATACCACTTGCCGACGATAGGTGGTGCGATGAAACCCACCTTTCAGCTCTAAACCGCCGTTACTGTTCCTTTGGTCACGGTTCCCTACTCCAGGTTCCGTCCTCGCCTTGTTCCGCACTTTTGTGTGTTTCGCTCCTTTATAAGTGGCCCTTATTCCCTGACATTTCAACATGGTCCTACCATATGTATAACGCATAGCTCCATTACTCTGTGCTTCCAAGGTTTTGTTCATCAACGCCCTATTCCATTGCGCTCGTTCTGGGTTCCGCTTATTTACACAAGGTTCCGTCCGAATCTCCACGCGAATTTTGATTATTCCTCCAGTTTGTTTTCTCCGTTGATGTTAAGGATAACTTCACTACCATCGCCAACCAATAACACAACAGCGCATTTATACAGTAGAAAAATTATTTCTAATTCTTGAAAGAGTATTACTAACTCTTTCAACAAAACCTTGTTTCGACCCGATCTGGATTCACTGTTTGATCAATGATCGTAACAGTCCATGAAGGATCCACTCTATAACTGAATATTAGTCCTTTGTAAAAGCCACCTTAAATCTATTGAACTTGTTTATTATGTCAATTGAATATGAGTGCTCTGTTCAAAACTGGGGATAATTTCAAACATAATTCAAACAGTGAATGCCAACTGATTCAAAACATATCCAATCTCATTGCATACCATATGGTTCAAAGATGGAATTTAACTCAGAGATCAAGTTCTTCTATTTACATGCATACTTACATGGATTTATTTTATCAACAAACCCCTGTTCTAAGTACTGTGTATGGGACAGCATTATACACACCAGTTACAGAGTCTCCCATAGATACACATGAATTTCTAATTCTGGTCCTTTTCAAGATTAATACTAACCCTGCACTAAATCGTCAATTCCTCCACCATATAATCTGCAAACTGTATTAAACCCCTAATTCATAAATAAACCTCTATATTACACTCCTTCAGGCCCTTTCAACTCCACTGCTCTGTCTCTAATTCCTTTGTTGCTTATGCTTCAATTCCTCTGTTTCTTCTGCTACCTCTCTATCCCTTGAATGATGTTTCAGGTGCTCCTCCTTTGTCATCTCCTTTGCCATCAATGACAACATTTCCAACAGTCTCCCCCTTTGGCATTGATGGCAACATACTTCCTCTGCTTGCCTTTTAAAAGCCCCTTTTTGTTTTTCCTCCCCCTTTGACATCAATGGCAAAGGGTTTCTCATTTCCTAGTTTTCTTTCTGCATTTCCTCTCTCTGAGTTATGTTTAGGCCCTCTTCTACTGACTTTGATACCATGCTGCTCCAGACTGATGTACAAGACTTGTTGAGAGAACACTTTGAGAATTATTGGACTTGAATATACACTGTAAATTGGTACAATCCAAAGTACAGTCTCCTTTCACTAGTATAAGGCTAAAAGTGAGGATAATGACACTTCATAGAACACCTTGTACCAGCTTTATCTAATCAGGGATGCATCACTGGATTAACCTAAAATACTGAGAATGCTTCAAATATACTTCAGTCTCTATCTGATGTAGTGTGCCAATACATTTATGTTGGGGCAGATTGTGGATAGAATATGTCTTCTTCTACAATACTCACCTGCAGTACCACACTTGTTCAATTATGATAATTATCCCAATATATCTTTTATTGCTGTGGTACACCTTTCCTGCCTGTTGGTGATGATATGAGCTAGGTTGCTGACAAAGATATTACTTTTAAAGACTGAGAGATTCTCGTTGTTGATGTGAACAATGAATCAATCTAGAGTTTACAACTTACTGTGAGATTAGGCAATATCTTTCAATATGAGAGGCCAAATGACTTTTACTGCTTGCACACTGTATTTTAAAAATAAACCCTTCAATGTACTGGTCAGTTTCACTTATCAACCATGCAGATTTATTAATGACATAATGGAGTATGTATGTCAATAATCAATCTCTCTTTAAAGATGGATTACTAGCAAATACTTTGTGCTGAAGTATGCATGGATGAGCTAATAAAAGACTTTTGAGCTTCAATGGTAATCACAACTATTCCTTTAAACTTCAGATACTTTAACTATTGTGTCATGATGATCTTCCACAAAGCATTTTCATGATGTTTAATTGATATCTTTGTAAACAGACTTCACATGGTGTTATAACTGATCTTAAGGAAGAGGCCTTTAAGATATATAAGTGCTGACTTGCAGAAGGCATGCACTTATATATAGAGAAGGATACTGCTTCAAAGTTCAATATAATGCTTCAAGTGTGAACAAAATACTGATCCTTTAGTACTGCTACTGACCTTTTCATGCTGTATGTACTCTTGCCATAACCTTTGATCCTGAGGACCTGTACCACATTGCTGCTCCATGATAACTCTTGATATTCTGTTGATAGACATGCAACCTGTACTTAGTACCAATTGATATTACCTTAATAAAATATGTAGAGCTTTCACTTTAGCTTGCACATTTACCCATAATTAAGACATCTTTGATTATTGAGCCCTCCATTGTTCTCAACAACAATCATCAATATACTGAATCTGATCTTGGCCTCATTAATCTTTTTCTTTTTCTTTCATTTTGTTCAGAGGAAGTCGCAGTGTTTTCTTTTCTAGGACTTCTCCAGAATCATTGCTACTTTACATACAATTCAACTGTTCTAACATAGTGATCTGAGGGAAGACATCTTCAATTTCTTTCCTAGGAATCTTCATGGGTAGATCACTCAGATATTTGTCACTTATTTGACTTCATTCCTCCAAGGGGACTTTTCATAGATCAATTATGTACTGACATCAAGATATTAGACTATTTTCTTACTTAATCTTCTTAATGTGATTCATTGTTAATTCTAGTAGAATGATACACAATGTGATCATCACTTAATGTGCTGATGTCTTCCAAGCTTACATGTTCATATTTGATGTTCTCTCTACCACCAAGGCTTCTTACTGTCTTCTCTTCTTTCATCAATCTGTCTGCTACTTAATACTTCAGATGATCTTCTTCCTCTATAGTCTTCTTTTAGAGAAGTTTTCTTTCCCTTCCTGATCTTATAACTATTTTAATTCCTAGGAGATTTTCTCAGACTACTTTCATGGGGTCTATATATGAACTGCTCTCCCCCTGGGATGTTGCTTCATATTTGTCACTAGATGGATTTGTGCTTTGCTTCCTAGAGCGGCTCCCCCTGAGACTATGGAGGATTCGTTATGTTATTGAGATAATAGGCTCCCCCTTTCTCTTTTCCTTCCATACTTTATTGGGTTTCATCATAATGTCTGCTCTTCTTTTAGATTCATAGTTTTTATTGATCTGTTTTGATCCCATCATCTGTATAGATTTCTTTAATGTATATGGAAGATTACATTCCTTTGCTTTGTGACCAAGTTTGAGGCATATATAACATCTTATTTTATCATATTACATTTGAGTTGATGTACAATACTTTGTTCTCCTTCTTGAATACATTTTACATTCAACATATTTATGTCCAAAATTATTGCATGCATAACAATAGCCATGGAAATGATTTGTGTACCTGGTGAAAGATTGTCTTGTCCATTTGCTTGCTTGAGGTAGTCTTCTCTTTTGCTGCATCTTCTGCTGGTTGAATTTGATAGGCCTTCTCTTAAATTGTGCTGCATTATGTCCTGGTTTATGACAAGAGAAACATGTGCTATTTTTCATAGGAGGAAAGAACCTCCTTTGACATCTTCCAAATTTATTCAATTTATCTTCAGGAGCATATGAGCCTTTACCCGCTGATTGTTTCATCCTCTCATTCTTTGTTATTTCATGTTGCTACTTGATTCTATTTGTTTCTTTACAGCTCATGTTCCTGCTAGCTTCTGCTTCTGTAGGAGTTTGCTAAGTTGCTTCACTGTTCTTTACAGCTTTTACAAAAATGATTTTCTTGTTATCTTCAACCTTGGACTTACTGGTTTCACCTTCATATCCTATCCCAGACTTTGTGATATGTGACCTTTGTGCATTTAGAATCTGGTCCAACTGTCCAGAGCCTTTGATTAGAGGTGTATTCATTAATAGTTCTCTTTGGGCTTTTTCTAAGTTCTTTCTTAGGCTCACTACTTCTTCTTCCAATATTTCACATTCCTGACTTTTCTCTCTCATTTTTTGTAGCAGAGTGTCTTCTATTTTCCTTGCTTCTTCAAGGTGTGTCTTCAGGTCAACAATTTCTTTCTTATCCTCATATTCTCTCTCATCACATATTTGCACCACTGTCTTAAGGTCTTTGGTTTCATTTTTCTATTTTTCTATTTCAGTCAAAGCAGTGTCAAGCTTGGATTTTTCTTTAGCTATAATTTCTTCATGGTTCTTATCTCCATTCATATTAGCAGGTACTTCATTTGATTGAATATTTTCCTGTTGACATGAATTTTTCTTCTTCCTAATTCTCTTATCCTTCTTGTCAGTGCAGTCCTTAGTGTCTTCTCCATGTATGAAGTGAAATCTATCCCAGATTTCTTTTGCAGAGGTTAAATCCATTATCAACTCAAGGTCCTTGTTATGAAGATTGTTATATATCACACATTTTTCCTTGGCATTCCTCTGTTGTTCTTTCACCGTGGGGGAGTCTGTGCAGTAACCATCACAAACAAGCTTCCATACCTCAAGTTCATCAGCCATTAGACCTGTTCTAACCTTATCTATCCATTCAGGAAAGTTTGTTGTATTTAGCACAGGTACATTTTGATAGTCCATGACTCAACCAGATCTCCTTCAAGCTATTAAGCTTACACCAAAGGAACTGGCTCTGATGCCAATTGTTGAACCCTTGGTTAAACTGAGAGGGGGGGGGGGTGAATCAGTTTAACACATACATGGAATTTTAGAACTATTCTCTTAAAACTTATTTACACCTTTACTTCATGATCAACTTAATATGTGAGCAATCTTTATTAGTGAACAGCAAGTATCAAACAGATTTGTTAATGTAACAACAGTCTTAATATGTGAGCAAAAAGTATTAGGCAGATTAGATAAATCACATCAACACATGTACAGAGACACCAGATATAACTAGAAACCCATAAAGGGAGAAAACCACATCTTATTATTGTTGTGATGAAAAGGTAAGCTCCAACTCCCTCTCACCACTGATTTTTTGTAGGCACCAACCCACAGGAGGCTCCTACCTCAATTTTGCAAGCTACAACTTGCAAGGAAGCTCCAACTCCCATTAATTTTCTACAGGCACCAACCTACAGGAGGCTCCAACCTCAGTCAGCTACAACTGACATTTATCAAGCTACAACTTGATAGGGAAGCTCCAACTTCCTTACTCTTTCAAAACAAACACTTGCTGATTTACCTTGGATATCAGCTCTGTTCTGTTCCATCTGCTCTGCTATTCATCTATTCTCATATCTGCCCTGTATCATCTTTGCATCTTTTCAGATTCTTTATCAGCTTCTCCTTCTTCTCTGCTCAACTCCTCCTTTTTCTCTGCCTCACTGCTTCATTACTGCTTTCTCTTCACTCACTCTCTAACTCTTTTTTTTTTTTTAACTCACTTATGCATATCAAGATGATATTACTTATAGAAATTGCTTGATGACTTTTTGTTTTCCTCTAGGAATTCGAAATGGATGGTCATACCCCTTGGTCTTTTGCCTCCTCATTTCTTTTCAACTCACTGAAAAGAATATAACTGTAGGTACTAATTTTAATATTACAGTGGGATTTTGTTTTCTTCCGGAGACTTGCCAATGCATCACAAACAATAAAAAACAATTAAAACATTCACATTTTTTTTAACATAAAGACAATTTTACTTAGCCCATATTCTGGCTTTTGACTTTGCTGGCTTTGCCTTTTCTGCTGCTGTTAGATAACCGTTCTGTATATTTCCGTTCATCATGCCTGCAAAAAGTCCTGTGACTTTTTCAATTCCTACATTCTTTGTTTATCTCTGTTAGTCTCACCTTTTCATCCTTGTGTTTATTCACCTGTTCACTGTACTTTTGTGCACCTGCTGCATATATAATTGCTTTTTAATATAACAGCTGATTTTAAATCTGGGCAATCTCACAACACCACTTTATTCTATGCTGGCAAATTAAACACTTAAATCTGAGAGTGTTAATATCTCAAATCTCATAGATTTGAGATATTAATTTCAAAGTTAGTATATGTATGTAACATATCATTTTCACTTCTTTTCCGTGGGAGCTCTACTATCAACCAATGGTCACTGTCACTATCATTCGTGTCCTTGATATGAACCAATCATACCATATAGACCTTCCCTACTAACCAAATGTTACTCCACCACGAGTATATATGACTTCTTCATGCGTACTGTAACATATCAATATATATATATATAATGCCTTGAACTATATCCAAACCTTCGGATATATTGAACCATTCCTTTTAAATTCCGCGGGGGTTGATGACTAACTCTTGAACCAATATACGAGGCCTCCGGAATTACAGACTTCTGGATTGACATTCTCAACCTTGCGCCCATATAATATAATTGCACCATATTACAATCTCTCGGCCACATAACTCAATAGTCCAACTTCTCATGACTCCATGCAACTAACACTAGGTGTGTGTGGGTTAAGTCACCCTTCCGCTGGTTATTAAACCCAAGGTATTAACTAGCCCGAAGCATCCATGTGACCCTCAACCATAGGCTTATGGCCTTACCACGAGGTGCCACCATACACAGTTCAACCTTAATTAAACTCTTTTAATATTTTCCATCGGACCTTATGCTAAGGTTACAATACGTCGACTGACATTAATAAACCGAATTCATTACATATATCTCCGCCTCGGCCCCACAATACAATCGCGGAATGCATACACCGTACCATTTATTAAACTTCGTGCAAATCCTGCAAGCGATCATCGTTAGATATTGAGCCTCCAGATCAACGGTATGTATCAATATTGCACCGAGTATTTGGTTCATAGTTAACACACGATCGCATGCAGTGGATGGTGGTTTTGCAATGTCGGTCGGGGACACGCGTCGATATTTCTATGGAATCGCTCGCAACTCTTCAAATACTGCTTGCCAATGATAGGTGGTGCGATGAAACCCACCTTTTAGCTCTAAACTGTCGTTACTGTTCCTTCGGTCACGGTTCCCTACTCCAGGTTCCATCCTCGCCTTGTTCTGCACTTTTGTGTGTTCCGCTCCTTTATAAGTGGCCCTTGTTCCCTGACATTACAACACGGTCCTACCATATGTATAACGCACAGCTCCATTACTCTGTGCTTCCAAGGTTCTGTTCATCAACGCCCTATTCCGTTGTGCTCGTTCTGGGTTCTGCTTATTTACACAAGGTTCTGTCCGAATCTCCACCCGAATTTTGATTATTCCTCCGGTTTGTTTTCTCCGTTGATGTTAAGGATAACGTCACTACCATCGCCAGCCATTAACACAACAGCGCATTTATACGGCAGACAAATTATTTCTAATTCTTGAAAGAGTATTACTAACTCTTTCAACAAAACCTTGTTTCGAGCTGATCTGGATTCACTGTTCGATCAATGATCGTAACAATCCATGCAAGATCCACTCTATAACTGAATATTAGTCCTTTGTAAAAGCCACCTTAAATCTCTTGAACTTGTTTATTATGTCAATTGAATACGAGTGCTCTGTTCAAAACTGGGGATAATTTCAAACATAATTCAAACAGTGAATGCCAACTGATTCAAAGCATATCCAATCTCATTGCATACCATATGGTTCAAAGATGGAATTTAACTCAGAGATCGAGTTCTTCTATTTACATGCAGACTTACATGGATTTATTTTATCAACAAACCCCTGTTCTAAGTACTGTGTATGGGACAACATTATACACTCCATTTATAGAGTCTCCCATAGATACACATGAATTTCTAACTCTGGTCCTTTTCAAGATTAATACTAACCCTGCACTAAATCATCAATTCCTCCAACATATAATCTGCAAACTGTATTAAACCCCTAATTCATAAATAAACCTCTGTATTACACTCCTTCAGGCCCTTTCAACTCCACTGCTCTGTCTCTAATTCCTTTGTTGCTTCTGCTTCAATTCCTCTGTTTCTTCTATTGCCTCTCTGTCCCTTGAATGATGTTTCAGGTGCTCCTCCTTTTTCATCTCCTTTTCCATCAATGAAAACATTTCCAATAGCTACAGCGTTGTGGGAGGAAGGAAAAGGGAGGATCAACCTTCCCACAAACAATTTTGGCATGTGTAATTTCAAGGAAGCAATCAGCAACAAGGCAAGCACCCCCATAGATGTATCAGCAGTGCTGTCATTGTTGAGCTGTGTGGATCCATATTGGAGATCTCAACTCCTTGTGGATTATTCCAAATATCTTCACACTGGGATGATATTAGATGGCATGAAGCAAGGGGGAGGCTATTTGGTCCATGAAGGGTCATCTATCATCTTGGTATAGTATTCTTGTCTCAAGCCTCCAAGATTAAGCAAGAGATACTACAAAGAGCACACAAAGAGTTCCTTTCTAGATATATGCAGTCAGCAAAGATATACACCCTAATCATGAGGAGTTTTGATTAGGAGGGTATGGAGGAGGAACTACATCAGCACTATTATTGGGAGGAACTACATCAGCACTTACAAGAGTGCAATAGTTATGAGGAGTTGGGACAACCAAAGGACTCTATGCATGAGTCATTTCAGCCATCTCTTGCTTCTCTTAAAAGAGGATAAATGCCCATGTCCAACTCCATGTGTGTGGGAGACTTGAATGGTAAAGAATATGATCTTATGGAGCATGTTTATTTTTCTAATTTGATATATTCTCTTACCATATGTATGCAGGACATGGCTCCTACAAGGAGTGATATTACATGTAGACCTTATGGCATTGGTGAGGCCAATAAGAATTATAAATCTAGTCACTCCCTTGAGGTGCAAAGGGAGATTGTTTTCCATGATGGGTGCTTCCCAAAGGCCCCTAACTTGAATATCACTTTCAGCCATGTCAAAGTGACTCATGCAACAAAGGTGTGGTGGGAGTACCACTTACCACACTCAGATCTACTAAATATAAGGAGTGCATTGCGTTGGTTTCTTATGTGGGATTGTGACCCATCTCCTCAAGTGCAAATTTCAGTTTGCATATATGTGATTTTGCTTCCATACATATATGATATATTGGTATTGTTTATGGCTTTGTATGGGCAAAGGGTGGGTAGTGTATATGTACCACATGGGATGGAGCTTCAACTTGTACTTCATGATACATGTTTTAGATGTGACATTGCTTCACCTATGTTTATTTCTGTTGAGTTTTACACTCCTGAAGGGATGGTCTATGCCCCTATCATGTTAGCATTGGAGGAGAAATTTTTGATGTATTGGCTTAATGAGCACTTGGCCCATGATGAAAACTTGATCCTTGATGGTGCCATCAATGGAGAAGGAGAAGAACTACAACTCTTACCCTATCAGTTTCTTGAGGACAAGTAACATTTTGGAGGGGAGGACTGTAATGTTCCCACTTAGCCTTAACTAAGAGGAACATTCAATTTTGTTTTAATTTATATTTCATGAATAAATGAATAAAGGAGGACATGTAAAAGTCCTAAAAAGTCTGAATAAATCAATGCCCATGTGAACAAAGACAAATAAGGGCCATGTAAATAATCACTTGCAGGTGTGAAAGAGATTTGAGCTAAAGACTGGGACAACCTTAACCAAATCAACAACATTGTCTAGGTTCATTGCATCTCCAAAAGGGACAGCACAGTTCTAGAAGGGAGCCTCTCATGTGAAAAGGGCTAACTCATCAAAGTGGTTTAGGGTTTGTAAAATATTTTTCATCTTATAAAAGGAAAAGGAGGGCAGCAAGAGAAGGTTGTTGATTGATCATATTTCTGAGTATTTTTCTGCTTAGGCAAATACCATTCTTTGCTATTTAGTGGAGGATTGTATTTGAAATTCCTTTGTAAGGATTTCACCTCTTCCTTTGAGGAGTCTCGTAGGAGTGTTTTGCTGAATTGAACCACTATCAGGCTTGAGGCCAAGCTCTAATTTCATTAGCAGTGTTGATCCATTGGGGGTTTTGCTGCTTCTGCAAGCTGCAACAAGTGGGAGTTTAGATCTGTAGAGATCTAGTGTATTTTTGGGAGCCTCTTCTCATGGAGTGTGTTCTTTAACCTTCTGGAAGAGTGTCTCTTCTCTTTGTACTTCAGAACTGCAATTTTACAGTGGTTAGCTATGAAATTTGAGCTACAGCGTTGTTTCTATGAGTAGACTGCGTTATTTCTGTATGAGGTTTTCCATGGTACTTTTCTTATAGTTTAGATCAGAGATCTCTAGTGCTGGGCTTTGCCTTCCGCCTGGTGATCCATGGATTAGCTTGTTGATCCATGTTCTGTTTAGATCTGATCCATTGTAATGAAATGTTATGTTCAGAAATTTATTACATCATTTTACATCTCTGCAACTTGTTTCTCATATCTACTCTTGTTTATGCATGCTTTTGTCAAAATTCCAAGGGGATCTTGAAGAGAAAACTATATAGTTTCCATATCTGAAATAGATCTGATGTTTTGTCCACAGATCTTCTCTAGATCTGATTTGTAACTTCCAGCTGCTGAAGCTCTTTAAAAATAGCGATGTTGAGCCAATTCTGCAAGTATACATGTGTTCTAGCCCTCTTTTCTGAAGATTTCTTGCTTTATTGCCTCATACATTCTACTGTATAGTGAAAGAGTTTCATCATAATGCTGATTTGCTGCTGTATTACTGAAATATAAACTTCCTTGCTGATCTCCACTGAACATCTGATAAAACTGCGCAATTCCTGAAGCAGCGTTTGCATTTGGCTACAACCTTCCCCTTTGAGTGCTTTTTAGCTAGTCTAGTTTTTGGGAGATTTGTTTAATGTATCTAAACTGATTTTTTGTAGATGAAATTCCATATATAAGTCCAAAATAGCATAAATAAGAGGAAATAAGCCCTGATCTATTTTTATGTTGCACAATTTTTCTTATACAGCGTTTTTCTTGAGCTCATTATTGATATTCCTGAAAAGGGATATTACAGCCGACTGCAGAAGTTGGGATATTTGTGCGGTACATAGAGACACCCCATAATTATCATGTTTGTTTTCCAGACAGTTGGATGACTATTGTGTGACGGGATATAAAATTCAATGAGGTGAAAGCCATGAAGTTGTCGCTTGAAAGGGAGATACACTTGCATGCAGAGGAGGAACTTCTTGTTCCCAAAGATGAGCCTCTAGATGTGGATCAGCCACAAGAGGATATTCATGGAGTGGAGGAGTCCACTCATGTAGAACCAAACATTAGAAAAGACAGAAAGTGTACCATAGAAGCAGAGATACTGAAGCTTGATGCGGCACAGAATCTAGGAGTCACTACATCACAGCCCAGATAGAGACAGTCACCTGACCGATTTATTGGATACATGGCTCTTATGAGCAAGTGTATCGTGACAGAGCCATATTATTTTGAAGAATCAATTTAAGAGCCCACATGGGTAGATGCCATGGTGGAGAAGTATGACTCCATTGTCAGAAACAGTGCTTGGGAGATTGTTCCAAGGCTGGTGGGAAAATCAGTTGTAGGATCAAGATGGATCTACAAGGTAAAGAAAGCTGCTGATGGGAGCGTCGAGAAGTATAAGGCAAGATTTTTTTCCCAGGGCTTCTCACAGATCGACAGGATCGACTATGAAGAAACTTTTGCACCTGTCGCACGGTATTCTTCCATACGGACCATCCTTGCTCTCTCAGTGCAGATGGGTTGGCACATTCATCAGATGGATGTGAAGACTGCATTCCTTAATGGGATCATAGAGGAAGAGGTGTACATTGAGCAGCCTAAAGGATTTGAGATCTTCAGCAGTGATTCGCATGTGTGCAGGCTCAAAAGAGCGTTATATGGGTTGAAACAAGCACCACATGCTTAGTACACTCGGATTGACAGCTATTTCATTGGACTTGGCTTCACCAAGAGTGAGGTGGATGCAAACCTGTACTAGATTATGGTGGATGGTAAGCTATCATTGTTCTTTATGTTGATGATTTAATACTAACGGGTGATGATCAGTTGATACATTCATGCAAGGCAGATCTTGCAAAGGAGTTTGAGATGAAGGATTTGGGCCTCCTTCATTATTTCCTTGGATTGGAAATATGGCAGCAGGAAGGTGAACTGTTTTTGTCTCAAGGAAAGTATGCCCAGGAGATACTGGAGAAGTTTCACATGCAAGGCTGCAAGCCTATCGACACTCCTTCCGTAACCAAATAGTGAGGATGCTACATCGCGCAGGTAGTACGCCACTTTATTTAATAACAGTGGTTCGCTCATGTATTTAGTCAATACAAGACCGGGGATATTAAGTGCTGCGTGCGCGCAATCCTACCACAAGCGAGGTTAAGTTTACCAAGTTTTTTTAAGCAGCAGGAATCATGTTCCCGAGATATCTCTTGCAAGCAATATCCGAGTATGGTTTATGGTGTTTACGCATGGATGAGGTGCATTACCCGAGGCTTCATGAATGCGTATTGAGATGTGAAGCCCAAAAGACACAAAGAGCACATTATGAGGGGATTTTCCACAGGGGCTACGATGCTTTGCACAAAGTTAGCAGGAACAAAGATCCGTGGCACCTGCCTGGAAGAAGAATACATGTAAAAGC
The DNA here is from genome assembly GCA_034641835.2 of Pinus albicaulis. NCBI lineage: Eukaryota > Viridiplantae > Streptophyta > Pinopsida > Pinales > Pinaceae > Pinus > Pinus albicaulis. The sequence continues at coordinate 15,470,157 of CM076581.1, read as the reverse complement.
AAGTCCACCACATGTGAGGCTATCTCGATGAGGAAGATTCGGGTGGTTTGGTCACCATATTAGATCCGACAAAGACATTGTGATAATCAGATTTGCATTAAACTCTCGGTTAATCCTGCATTTCATGATATATCTAAACATATTGATATCTGGTATCATCATATCAAATATTGTGTGCAGCGGAAGATCATGTTGCTTTAGTACATTCCTACGGAAGATCAGGATGCAGATATTCTCACGAAGGCGCTCACCAGGAGCAAATTCGAATACCATAGAGGCAGGATCGGGGTGAAGGATAATCCCTATCTTGTTGAGAGGGAGTGTTGAGATTCAACAAGATGATGAGCTTAGTGAAAAGAGTCACCTTCACTAAGTGGGCCCGCAGGCTATTTTTGGCGCAAGTCTATTTTTAGACATGGTGATAATATTTCAGAAGTTGCAGGATGCTATTTGTGGATGGTTGATCAAGTTGGAAAAATATATGAAATTCTATTTTTAGAATATTGGGCGAAGTCTATTTATAGATCGTCGATCTAAAAATAGATGCATGTCAATTATTATTAGCTCTTAATAATAATCAGACACGAAACAGCAACTTATTCTTTTGGAGCACTTTGTTTCAGTGCACAGATGTGGTAGATCAGTGGACTGAGGGAATTACGCAATTCCCAAGGGTTTACTAGAGTTCATGCATGGAGGACTCAGTTAGAACACAAGTGGCAGAGTTATGACAGAGTTGGAAGAGTAGTTTATGGAGTTGTATTCAATTTAACTCAGTTAGACTCAGTTGAGCTATTTGTATCTATTCTAACTGAATGATACCCTAGTGAGAGTGGAGTGAATTAATTAGTTAATTAATTCACAAATAATAACTCATTAATCAACTGAACGATACAATAGTTAACTACAGTGCATGGCAGTTCTAGTGGAGACCCAGTGGAGAGATAGGTGAAAGGGCAAGATGGACTATCTGTTGTGACTATAGTGATGCATTGATTGCATCACACACACATTGGAGTTTCCAATGAGGATTGCGCAGTCAAGGCAAGAGTAATTTGAATTCATTCAGAGCTATTCTTCAGCAGGGATTGTGCAATGGAGGCAGGCTAGTAGGGGGCAGAGATCGGTGCATGGATTTGCAAGATTGTTCCTAATTAGTGTATGAAGATTGTACTGTACTGAGAGCTTGATAAGCTTTGTATGAGGATTGTCATATGATTCCATGATACATAATATATAGTTGGGGTTTTCAGCTTCAGGCTTTCCAGGTTAAAAACAACTGTGTTATGTGCGATTGATTTTATTTATGCTTCACATGTTTGTGCAATTAATTTTCCACAATAGATTAACAGTGGAATGATTATGTATCTTGCAAGAAGTGAAATATTGTGAGATCAGGGGAATCTAGGACATATGCATGCTTAATGCATATAATTTCTACATGTTATGGACAAGCTCTTCCCAAGGTCTGATGATAGGCTTGGGAATTGCAGGTTGAATTGTTGCTTTTGCATGCAAATTTTCTCCTAAAATGGGCACATGATGGAGTCAATATCAATGTTATTGATTTGAATAATTGTTGGTTGTTGATGGGTGTCATGATGCTTATGTTTTTGTATCTCATCCCTCTGTAATTGTGATTCAAGTTGTAGAAACTCTATCTTTTCATGTGCATTTTTCAAACAGGTTACAATATCCAAGAGAGTTTCCATATTGATTTGGGTTGTGTTATTAGTATTATATTGTATTATAGTTTTCAAGAAATCTATTACTTCACCAATTTGAGTCATTTTCTCCAATGTAAAACTTACTCTTTAAAAAACTAATGACACCTACGGGTCAATGAGGAAGAATCAAGACCCACTCACACTATAATGTCACACCAAAAATGTCAATACTCTTCACCATAAAAGTATTGTGTATATTTTCTTGGTATGAGAAATAAAAGGGTGAAATGTCCACCAGATAAAGGTCAAAAAGACAACATTGAAAACAGTCTCACTATTATATGCCTTATCTTGCCCAAGTTCTGGAAGAATCACAAATCTATCATCTTGAAGAGTTGGTCTAGGGAGATGTAAATAATGAACTCCTCAAGCAACTAACCCATGAAAATACTGAAACACAAGACCCAACGAACTTCCATTCTCCCATAAAAATAATAAATCCATCTTGAACTATGTGCAAAGAGTCATTGAAATCAAATCAATATTACTCTTATAATATTATGCAAGACACTTATTTAGGTTCTCCTACTGAAGCCTGAAAAATCAACATAAGAAACACCCGTCATCAAAGTCTCCACCCGACCCAAATCATTGCAATCGTAACGTCAAGGTAGTCTGGCATGGTGTACAAAAAAATCGAGCCTACAAAACCATACCCTCGGATTTGATTACACATCTCTTTAAATCGCTCAAGATATTTTTCTTTGCAAATAGAACATGTATTATGATGTATAATTGATCAAAAGGCTAGAGTGAAGCCCATATAACTTGTTAGGGGCATATATATTTTGATGGGCCATCTGCGTCGTAACACAGTGTGTTTCCACAGATTTCCATGGATTTTATGGGGGGTTGACCAACAAAAATGGAGGCACATAACTATATGATTGTGGTATTTGATAGGTTCAACAAGATGTGTGTTATAATTCCTTGCAAAAATACCATTAGTGAGAAATAAATAATTAACTTGGTCTTTGGATAAGTCTGGATGCACTTTAGGATACCAAGGAGCATCATTTTAGGCAAGGAAACCAAATTTATCAGTGAATTTTGGACTACATTGTGGTAGAAAATGGACACGAAGTTGAAGAGGTCTACAACATTCCATCCACAAACAGATGGGAAAATAGAGGCAGTCAATAGGACCTTGATGCAGATTTTGAGTGGTTATAATAATAAGCATCCAAAGAGTTGGGATGAAAATATGGTATCCATACAATATATGTATAGCATAGCAATCCACACTTCTATTGGTAAGTCCCCATTTGAAACTTGTTTTGGATATTTTCCACCTTCATCTTTGGATATTGCATATGGACAACAAGGAGGAGAGAGGGGGGATTTTACAGGAAATGCCTTAATGGGAAATTTTTTTTTGAGAATATTAGTAAAATACATCTATGGGTATAGGAGGCATAGAAAAAATACAAGTCCATGCATGATTGACATAGAACAGATTAGTCGTCAAGGGGGGAGACAAACTATGGTTACAATTGAACAAGAAAAGGCTATAAGGTCATAGTAAGAATATCAAGGCCATGTTATATGTTCCCTTTGACATATTGGAGAAGGTGCGAGATAATTCCTATAGACTCATTCTACCCCCATACATGTGCATTTACTTAGTGGTGAATTTAGAGAATTTAAAACTCTATGAGCCTTCCATGCTAGATCAGGAAGAGGAAAAGGTCCTACCTTCCATAGAGGATTTGGTACCAATTGTTCAGGAAGAGTTGGAAGAGGATAAAATATTTAAAAAGAGGTATATAAATACAAGATAGGGCATGATGACCTTGGTAATATTTGGTTGAACAAACAACTTCTAGATAAGGTTAAATGGTACACCCAAGAGAAGGTGGAGGAAAAATTTTCTCACCTCATTTAGTAGAATATTTTTGGGACCAAAAGCCTCCAAAAATGGGTAGATATGATTTTAATTAGATCATCATATTATTTTTCATCCATCTTGATGCTTTCCAAGTGAGAAAAGTGGAGTAATAAACTCACAGGACCATTTTTACTAACGAGTCCCAATTTGGCGAATTGCGATCTGAAACCTTACGAAAGCAATTTGAGGCATCAAATGGATTTTTTTGGGGATAAAAATTTTTCGCTCAAGTGCCACAAACCATAGCGTTATTCTACATGCATATGTATTTCAAATGGCACAAAAATAGTCTCAATCAAAGTCTATATACAAAATTTATGCTACTCGGAAGTTGATCTTCCTATTTTGTATAACACGATTCGAGAGGATGCCACATTAAACCCCCTTATTCATGGTAAATGGGCTAGAAACATGGTATGATGAATAATACTATAGAAGAGTCCATATCGTATCTCTAGTTAAGAGTTGAAGGAGTCAAACATAACCACTAGTAGGCTATTGAGTTGTGTTATAATCGAGCCACTAGGTGGAAAAGGGGATATATTATATTCAAGTGCATTTTGTTCCATAGATGAGTAGATTTGTTACAAGTGGATACAGATAGAGAGTGAACAAAGAGGGTTTGTAAATTTTAGTAGCCCATGGACTAGAAGTCTCACTTCTTTTTTCTTGCATTTATTTCCATTCAAAGAAAAACAGAGCGAAGCAACCTCACTTGCTAGTTGGGTTATCTCCTGAAAGGGTTTACCAGGTCATATCTTGTGTTATTGTGGTTTGTGAGTGGTTTTTATATTTATTATTTATTCTTTTCATTATTATAATTTTCATGCATACACAATAAACAGTAATTAACAAATCCATAAAGATAAGAATAAACTAACACTCATGGTATATATTTCAAATTTTCTAATATATTTTAGTATATCTATTGTGACAAATTGGCCAGTGGAATTTCCACGGTAGTTTATGGATCAGTTAATTTTATATTAGTGAGATTCTTCAAGGCCACTGATGGTTTAAGACAAGGATGCATCTTATCTCCTTCGTTGCATATTATTATGGTAGAGTCTTTGAGAAGAAGAGTGAAAAAAGAAAGGAGAATGGGGATAAGATTTCCTTGGGGATAAGAAGGATGCCTCTTATCTCCTTTAGAAAGGTGTGAAATTAACCTCCAAAATATTTTATCTAATTAACTAGGTTGTGGTTCACACCCCAAAATTCCATTGAGACTTAGGCATAAAAGACATCTCCCTAATAAACTTAGCAATGGGGGGAAGCTAGCATGGAGATTAATCTCAGGAAAAGATAACTGATGGAAAAAGGTCTTGGTGAAGTAATATTTTATTAATTAAAGGAGAACATGTCTAGAATCTCCAAATAAAATCAAGGGAGGTTCCCATATTTGGAGACTTATCTCAATTTCCATTCCATTAATCAAATCTAAACTCTCCTAGACTCCTGGTAGTGGTTTTGATATTAACAACTAGTCTACTTCCATCCTAAGAAATTCCCCTGCAATATTTCTATTAGTTTCCTCCCCTTAAAATTGGATCTCAAAACAATCTAAATTCACTCTTTTTGGTATATTGACGTGGTAAAAAAGTGGATATTGGGAAGGATGGTATTAGGGAAAGTTTGCCCCCTCTATTCTCTCTTTTTCATGATCTGGAACTTTTTTTGTCTAGCTGCACTCCTATATCATTATCAACAAAATATTAAAGAGGTTGGGGCCAATATATATACATGGTAAAGTCTCGTTAAAGTGCACTTGTTTTTACTAATGACTTCCTTCCTAAATATGCAATGTGGACTCACTTATGGAACCGAGATAATATTCCTAAAATCAACATTTTTTATTGGGTGATAGCTCACAAAAAATATTGACAACAAAAAACCTACAAAAATAGGAATAATAAGACACTTTAGATGTGTTTTTTCCTATCAAAAGCGAGAAAATATCATCCACTTATTCTTGGAATATAAGTTCTCTAAGAAGGTATGGGAATTCACCTTAAAAAATATCATGCATAAAATTTTATGGCTTGCAAACATCACACAATTCTTTTATTTATGGGGTAAGCATTATGTCATCTCCTTGCAAAGAAAACCTATTTTAAAATGGATTTGGTGGGCTCTTCCTAAATTTATTTGTTGGAAAATATGGCTGGCCAAAAAAAGAGTTGTATTCCATGAAAAAATTCCATCCCCTCCAGAGGTTGTGATCATAGCTTCCCTCCTACTAGTTGAAGCATTAAAATAACATATATCCTTCTCCTCTTACCCCTGAGAAGTCGATGAGATAGAAGAAATATGGATTCAAAACTTCATTCTACAAGAACAAATAAAATTAGGAGTTGAAAAAATAGAACAATAAATCTTATACTCTCAAAGAAGGAATTATTGAATGGATAGTAGGCCAAAAACATCCAGTTTTTTTATTTGAGTGGGCCTTAAAATCCAATCCATGGGTGGCAAGGTCAGGGGGTAGTATATTACCCCATAAAAAATGATAAATTTTGTACTCTTAGGCTTTTGGTTTAGCTTCAAGCAATCAAGAAGAAGCCTATTGTCTATACTAGGGCCTTCTATAAGCTCTATCTTTGAACACTACTAGGTTAATTGTAGTAGGGAACTCCCCCATCCTCACCTCCTATTTTCAAAAAAACTCCTCTCCTGATAATTTGAAATTTAAGGCTCTTATTTTAAGGATGAAAGGTTTTCTTTATAAGCTTGAACATTATGAAATATTTCATATATTTCAATGTTGACTTGTTGGCGAATCTTGGAGTCAAATTAGGAAAGGGATTCCTGGTGGTTAACAATCTATTGTAGCCGCTACAACACCACCCACAATTTTGGGCATATCCAAAAAATTTGGGTCCCCCTCTACTCACCCTAAGCTATTAAGGTTTTGATGCATTTTCCAACTAGTTACTCTCCCCGCAACCCTTCCTATCAAACTCAGTTTATATGACCACTCACACTTTACATATTATATCCACCCATCATGTTTTATCGCAGATATTGAATTTGTGATTGCATTAGGTTTTTAAGGTGTTTGTTGTCTTTGTGATGCATTTGAAACCTTACACACCCGCATGCCTTTATCACTCTACCATGCATATCGTAATGAGGTAGGAGCATCTTGTACTGTTTCCTATGGAATCACCCCATAAAATTAGGGTTTACAAAGCCATCATCTTCTCGACACATCCATTGAAACCCTAAGTGGTTAGGATGAGAGTCACCTTCACATTTTAACCTCACCCATATGCCCCCATGTGTGCACTCTCACTAGCATCATGTTGCACTTGCATTGCATCACTACATAAATCCCTTGATGTATCAACACCACCATTACCATTAGGGTTATGGTTGGGTTTTCAATTTGACAATTTCTGCGTGAATTATTTCCATTTAACCCTAGCAATCTACATTCTCACACAATGCATATTAAAATCGTTCATTACTTTTCACCTCATTATTGCTTTAGGGATTAGGGTGGTTGGTTTCTTTAATGATGCAACATCCTATAATATGCATCGCAATCAATGGAGGCACTATGTATGGATAAACAAGACCTCAATGTCGCTTTCATTATGTTGATCATAATAGGGTTTGGGAGAAACATTAAATTGGAAAAAGATGGTCCCCTCCCTGATTTAACCTAATTCACATGCCTCTAGGGGAATTGTTGGATTGAGGGGTCCTGACCCAGGTTTGGAGTTAAGGTTTGCCAACAAACCCCTATACTACTAGCCCTTTCAGCAATGACCTACTTTCGCAGGTCAAGGTCTCACCCGAAGTAGTATGGGTGGGTGTTGGAACTAGATTTCCACGCCCTAGGACAGAGTAGGTAATTAAAGCAGATCTCGTCGAGTTCTATCAGGTTCATGCATAAAAAATCCTATTATCGAGCCCTTAACAATATCATCAACATATAAACATAAGCAAAACTACTATTATTAAACAGATCTGATCAACACCTTCCCATCCAAGTGTGCATCAGCAATTACCACCACAGAACATCACAATTGCAGCTAATTCATATATCATAGATACAATTGCAGCTTATTCAAATAACACAAAGGTACTTCAGTAATAAACACAACCATTTCAGATATCATAAAGGTACTTCAATATATTCTGCATTCATTAACATCCAAAACCCAAGTTACAAACCCAAGTCATAGCTCGCACACACAACCAGTGGGGTCTGCACACAGCAGGACTGAGCATCTCCGCGCACACAGCCAATAGGAGTCCTTACCCAAAACTACCCAAAACAGATCTCAACAATTCGTACGTAGCATCAAGCTTACTTACTTACTTACCCTTAGACTCAAACTATTCATCTATTTATATCATCATAGCCTGTGTTATCCTGTGGTTTGCAGAATCTAGGTCTACCCTTTGACCCATTACAATACATTAGGGGCTTTGACCCACCCCAAAGCCCCTATGCAAGACCAATTACTACAAAAATATATCAAAACATAGCTAGGGGACCCCGTTCTAATAGGCGCATACTCATCTTCATTTCTTGTCATCATGGTCATAATCATTGCAAGTCATTTTCCCCTAGGTTCATGATTAGTTCCCTGTCTCAACATGTGCATGAGGGTTTGTGATTAAGTTATCTTTCTCTTGAATCCTTGTAACCCTAGACTTATGTGATTGAGGATCCAACCTTTCCTTGCACTAATCCCCTCCCTCCATATGCATGTTCACAAATACTTCATCAAACTTGCACCGCAATTGCGTTATCATGTTAGGCATCTCATGGCTTGTCAAAGTCACCTGCAACCAACAAGTCACTATTTATCAAATTCTATATGAAATATCGAGTCGTTAAAGAGAAAGTGGTGAAGGCTATTTGTATTGAGGGCATTTGTAACCATTTTATTTTATCTTTTTGAAATTACCACAAGCCTTCATGAAATATTATCTAAATTATTTCACATCTCCTTTTATAAAATATTTCCTTATATTATGTGATCCTACTAACACCCTCCATTATTCACGTATGCACAGAAGGTGAATAATCAAAAAATTCCCTAATGACATAACGAAGGTTGTGGTGTTGGAATGATACAATACCATGCAGGATTTAAAAAAAAGCTCCCTTGGACACATAATAGTACATGAAAACACTCAACTATGTGAGTTGAGTGATGCTTGAGAATGAGACTGATTCTCTAGAGGGAGTTGAACACAAGAATCCACTATAGCCATTGATTGAAATTCATACAATAAGAGGACCCACTCGCTCCTGAATTCCAATATTTTGAAAATAAACCAAGCTCTTGATGGCGCTATCATTATTTTCCTACTCTATAAGAATCACTTTGGATATTAACAATTACAGACAAAGAGTAAAATATAGGGTCTAAAGCCCCACATTATGTAAAGAGTAAAATCTTATTGCTAGAAACAAACCATGTTTTGTGATATATATAAATAAGACAACGTCAAGGGGGATCTGGCATCTCATTCCAACGAGGTGGCCCTATATATTTATGTATCATTTGGCATCAAATAACTATGAAGGAGGTAGTGGATATGTGTGACAAGGATTACATTGACAATTTACTGCAAAATCTCTTTTAAAAGGTATCCCAGGTAGCGCACATGGAGAAATAAGAGTATATGATGTGTGTTCCACTTGGAAGGGAGTTGTTTAATCACCAGCAGATTCTTGTTTTACCTGCCCAATAAATCTTGAAGACCTCCAGTAGTCTCACTCTACGGGCCCAATGGAGATAGTGAGACACAAAAAACACATGCATATTTTTCCCAAGGAGCCAATAAATATGCATTGTATGTTGAGAAATAATATTATGACTTCACATAATATCATTGCACCATCGCCCCAAGGAAGGCATACGTTGTGCCATACATCACTAAACATCTGGAGAAGGCATCCAATGCAGGGATCTAATCCATGTTTATTTTGAGGCAAGGGGTTCAATTGGGTTAAAATAAAAAACAATTAATATTATATCAACGACAATCGTGCCATAACAGATAGAAGTCATTGCATATAATTCTCGATCCACCTGTTAATTGGCACTGCAAGTTCAAATAAACAACCTATGAATACCATGATTGAAATAAAGGTAGAGCATTGTATTCCCAATGATAAATATGGGTTAAATGAAAATGGATCACTCTGAGGGATGGGTATATTAAGGAGAGGACGCATGTGTTCACCCTTTCAATTTTGTGAATGGATGCAACTTGGTCTTAGCCACCCCCTAAGTTGTGGTTTGAATCGAAGTCACAACATCGCCCTACCAGAATCATGACTAAACAGGTTGCATGAGTGAAGTTTAAGCTCCAAAAATTTTACCGGGAAGTGCGACTTACTTTGGAGGGAGACTATGCAACTTACCAAGGTCGCATCTCTTGCTCAAAACCATTCTTCATATCTTAACGTAGCATGACAAGATCACATACAAATACCCATATAATGCGACCTACCTATGATGTGGCTTTATGACTTCTCTAAGTGTGATATTCTCCATATTATATTTCCCAAATGCAACCTATACCTTAGCTCCATCTCTCTAAGTCACCCGATCGTAGTTTAATTTCCAGCAAACCATCCAAAGGTGTGACCTTCTTTCTATTGTGACTTGGTGACCTCCAGTAGGTCTCTCTTCCACCCAATTCATTGGGTCATGTTTCAACGCCTCAGGCGAGCTTCCAGGGAGTGCGACCAACAATGCATCACAATTGTGTGACCTCCAGGAATTCGCACCTCCACTAAAGTCGCTACACCACGCCATCACAAGATTGTCTCCCTAATGTTAGCGCTTTGTGTATGGGAGGATAATGCACCATGAATAGAAGGGAAAAGCCTTAGTTAATATGAAATCTTAGGTAGTTCAAGTTTCAAAGGTTGCAAAGAGTCGTGTTATTCAATAGCAATGGTATAGGATTTTTACTTAACATGTAGGAAATGTTTAAACCACAATGACAAGTGCGCTAAAATGACATCAGGATTAACAGCTTTGAAAATGTTTAAAAAAAAAACAATGCAATGATACCCAGCATGTGAGACGAGGATAAAAAAAGTGTGGAAGGTGATATAACAATAATGATCTAACCACGCAAGGAAAACAACAATTGGGGCCACTTTGGTTCAAAAATATTGAGCATATCAACGCACAAATTTGTGATCATGAAATTGCAAGCAATTTCGAGGCTATGAATTCTTGCTCATTATTAGTTGTGATATTTACTTCTTATATTTCATAAAAGTATATTTGTCTCGATGCTTAATTAATAATTATGTGCATGTGTAGGATTGAAGTTCTGAAGGAATATCCTCGTCATTTATGCAGAAACTTAAGCCAAATTGGTAGCTATAATGACCCAAGGGATCAATGTTACGTAAATACACTATCTTGGTAAACAACATATATTGAAGTCTAACTAGCTCCAAGGCATAAGGAAGGAAGCGAGATGTTGGTATTTGAAGAAGGATTATGGTTTCTCATGAATCTTACATGACTAGGGTTTCCTTTAGCAAGCAAGATGGTCCTTTACAAGCTCCAATAACCGCTCAAGTGAGGCACAGTGGCAAGAAAATAGGTTTGTCTTAGGACCTAGCAACCACATCATTGAATCATATGGGCAACAATAATTCTAGGGTTTCCAAAGACCCTCTACATCCTCCTCCTCTCCTTCATCATAATGTAAATATAGGTCACCATAAAGTCATCATCTATGCTAATACTAATTTGATCATGTAACAGTAATAGGTATGAAAGAGTAGTGAGGAAGTTCAAGAGCCACGAGGGGAGGTCAAGGGTCACAGTAGGTGAAAATTCACCTCATCTCTATAAGTTTGCCCTCATGCCTCATTGTAAAGAGACTTTAGCACTTGAGTTGAGGCTAGGATTAGATAGTTGATTTGTGCTTGAGAGCTAGAGGCACTCAGCTCTTGGCAGCTAGTAGAGTGAGTTGTAGTCAGGTTAGGGTTTTTCATTGGGAAATGATATAAGGAGCCTATTGTTGGGAAAAATACTAAGGGGGGGGGGGTGAATCAGTATTTATAAACTTACAATAACTTTTCTTTTCTTTACTTGATTTCTATATGTGAATTTACTTAATAAAACTAGTGTATGTACACAGCTTTCTTTAAGGAAACTTGCGTATGCCGAGTGAACTTATTATTCAGATAAATATTTAGTAACTTTACTTAGACCAGTGCATCATTAATTCATCCTAAATTTAGTAAGCAGTAAACATGTGCGGTAATAACAAAGTAAATCATAAGCAACACACACAAACACTAGGATTTAATGTGGAAACCCAATTTGGGAGAAAACCAACATTGTTGTCGTCTCTGTATTTAATATTTATTATATAGAAAATTTCTTACAATATTGTATGGGTGCAGGCTCATACCAGCACGTAGCCACCCACCTACAGAAGGATACAACCTTCTCTTGTTCTCCAACTGCTACTAGAAGGGAGCTCCAACCCCTTGATCTCGTTTACCACCTACCACTGGAAGGGAGCTACAACCCCCTGGTTTGATCACTGGCTCCTACTAGAAGGAAGCTTTGACTTCCACACTAAAGGCTCCAACCCTCAGAATCACTGCATACCATGTTTTATAAATTTTCACATTGGATCCAACAACTTTTAACACATCATAACTTGTATATCAACTGAAGTAAACATCAACCCAATTCGAACAGAATAGTGAGATCAGAATAACCAGAACACAAAACTAAACCTATACTTCTACATCTAATCCAGGTGGCTCTAGAGACACACACAGGACAAAGAGGGCTAATGGAAGCTAAAAAATCAAAGTGTTCGGATTGCTCTCGAACTAGGTTCAAGTTGAAGAGTTTGTCTCCTTTATCGCAACAGTGCGAACAACACATCAATTTGAGCTCATATAAGAAATTTAGAGCAGTTTTAAGTTTTTTTAAGGCAAGGTAAGTGGGGCCCACAACATGCAACATGGCGTCCTAGTAAGCACGTGGGAACCACATGGAAAGCCCCTCAGTTGCTGACACATGGCGCTCCTCCATTGGCCCCTTGCCCCTGCAAAAAGGACAATACAAAATGATATTTAATTTCCCACATAAAAACAAAAAAATCATTAAAAAAACTCTATATTAAATATAGTTATTGAACAATCAAAATCAATTTAAATATGGTAAATCATTATGTAACAAAAATAATATTAAATATGGTTAAATTCCATATTAAACAAAACCTCCATTTTTGTTTTTGGTTGTTACAATATGGAGATACAAATTCCATATAGTATATAGTTTGAAAAAACTATATTAAAACTAAAATTGGGTTTTAAAAACATATTTGGACTCAATGGGATTTGAAATAAAAACCTCTGAACAACAACTAGGTTAATATGATTATGCCAACCAATGTGCCAACCTCACACTTTGTCTTATTCATTCTCACACTTTGTTATAAAATACCATTCAAATGGTTCAAGAAACCATGGAGAATGATGGAGAATACATGAGGGATGAGAGCATAGGGAGGCCAATGGAGCCGTGAGCAAAGAGAAGGCATGTCGGATGGCAGACAGACATGCAATTTGAGGCAGGATGGTGCATGTAGTTCGAGGGAATTTTTTTGATGCCAAGGGAATATTTTGATTCCAAGGAGGTAAAATTTTCCTATGTCAAAATGTATTAAACTTTATATCCATTTTAACCATAATTTCACAGGGAACGCGATGGTGTGCCCCTATTTTCCATTCGATAAGTGGTTTTGCAGATTCCCTAGGGAGGATAATTTTAGGAACCTTGAGGGAATCTTTCAGATTCTTTGGAAGCTAAAATTCATTGGTGACAGAATGAGGTCAACCTTATATTCATTCTTCTCAAAATTTCGCAGGGATCTCAATGGTGAGATCAGATTCCTGTTTTGAGTTATAGATCTCTAGATTCCCTAAGGCCTATATTTCAACAGTGTCAGAATTCAACAAATTTACAGTCGATCCTACATGTCTCGGCGACACGATTTCAGCAATGCAACCTTATATTTTTCAGCCACTTTTCAAAGTGGAGCTACAGGTGTCAGCATTCAATGTGTGAGTAGTCGTTTTCAGGATATTCGACGCCACAAGATTGATGGTACAACTAGATTCAGCAGTTTATAATCCTTGTCTTCAGATAGATCCCAGATGTGAGGAGTCCTTTTTGAGAATGAGGGTTCCTATAGCGAAACATCTCGTGGAGAGATCCAACCACTCCTACATGAGGTAATTTTCCTTGTATGACAGAAAAACACCATCCATGTACATCTTCACTATTTACAATACTTAATGTAACGGACTACACCATCTTGACACCAAGGCTCGGAGACGTAGTCCCTCTTGGATGAACTCCATTATAAATATCGTATGTTGCTAATGCTTGTTATTTTCCTCTTATTTACAACATGCAGATATTCATTTATGTTCCTTAATGCTTTGATGCAATTCTAACGCATCAACCAAAGAAAAAGGTCTTGGTAAAAAGGGTATCAGGAATTTACCCGGATCAAGTGGTATTAGAGCAGTCTTCTTGTTGATTTGGATTGCAAGAATGAACCATTGAACCTTCGCTGAGTTGAGAAATGGAGGATGTCAAAGACATGTACAATACCATGCTCAGGGTGTCTGAGAAAGTGGACATGTTGTATGAAGCTTATGAGAAACAAGCAGCAGATAATGTTGAGCTGAAAGAACTTCAACAAGAGGAGAAGGAGAACAAACATCAATTACAGATTTAGTTGCAAGCCACGACAGAGGCATTAGAGTAATTGAAGCGCAACAACGAAATTCTTCAAGCAGATCATGAGGCATCAAAGACATTCCTACAGGGAGAGAAGGAGTAGAAGTAGCAATTGCAGCTTCAGCTACAAGACGCGACAGATGCTTTGGAAGAATTCAAGCTCAACGAAGGCTTAGAGAAGCCCTCTTCACTTGTTTCAAAATCGACAGCTGAGGTAAACAGTGTTTATTTCTCTTCAGTTTCATCTTCACCTGATATCATTTATGTTGGGATTGTAGAGATCCCCATTACAGGAACCAACATGAGACTCCTCACCAAGATGGGGTACAAAGGAGGAGGACTTGGAATTTATGGCCAAGGCATAACTCAACCATTGGAGGTTTTGCAGAGACCTCGATATGTAGGTTTGGGATACACTAAAGGACGATGCTCGAAGTACATCAAAGGAAAACAAACATTTTTGAACTCATCAAGAGAAAGGATTGATGGTAACACTTCACCATCATCCCATGGAAGTGCATGTTGCAGTGAAAGATATGAGGCAAGCTCTCATCACCTTGATTGCACCAGAGACCACTAGGGAAGGTATAACAAGTCTCACTATTCCAAAGTTCATTTTGATTATAAGAATTTTTCTAATCATGGTCGTAAATCATGGCATGAAAAAACTTGTCATTTTTGTGGTTTATGTAACCATGTCATTTCTGAGTGTTGGAAAATAAAGGTAGCACAAAGGAGGGTGAGGCATGGAAATCCTTCACCACAGCAGAAAAAGAAACTGGTTAAGTAGGTCTGGAGGAAGAAGACCTTTTACAGCGAGTGAAACCAAAGTGGCCATCAAAGAGCCACGTGTTCGAGGGTCCATCCAGAGCAACACCTTAAGGACGAAGCGTCGGTGCGTGAACCGATTGAAATGATTGTTCGACAAACAAAAATGGTACGGGGAGATGATCCATTCACTTTGATAAGTGAGAGATGGTTTTTCTAGATATGTTAGCTTTTCATGGCCATGTTTGTAAATCATATGTTGCATTTTTAACTGGAAAGGTAATGATGTGTTTTTCCATCGCTTGTTAAGAAACAATGATATTTCGGCCTTGTTTTATAAATCGTGTGATGCATTTATTTCATGTAAAAGTGATGAGGTGTTTACCATCACTTCAAAATGCGATGATGATGTTTTTTTTCTTTCAATGATAGCTGGGGTGTGATTTCCATTTGATGTAAACTTGACCACCGAGTATTTAAACTCGTGGCAAGTATGGAATTCTTGAATCATAGTTGGTCATATTTGACCATGTAATTTGTGAGAGACTATACTACAGGTTTGCAGAGGCTCCAGGTGTCGGTTCATCACTTATGGCTCTGAAGCACAAAGGTGAAGGAGAAGGAAGGGTGATGTTTTTCGGGACACTTGTGGTGTAAACATTGTACATGGTTGTTTCATATTATTGTTGAGGCTTTTTTAGGACCAAAAGATCCTTAGTGGGGAGGAATGATCCAGGTGGCTCCAGAGACACACACAGGACAAAGAGGGCTGATGAAATCTCAAAAATCAAATTTTTCAGATTGCTCACGAACCAGGTTCAAGTTAAAGAGTTTGTTGCTTTGATCGCAACAGTGCGAATGATGCATCAATCCGAGCTCGTATAAGAAAGTTAGAGTAGTTTGAAGTTTTGTTAAGGCAAGGGAAGTGGGGCCCACAACATGCCAAATGGCATCCTAGTAAGAAAGTAGGACCCACATGGAAAGCCCCTCAGCTATTGACACATGGAGCTCCTCCATTTGCCCATTACCCCTGCAAAAAAGACAAAACAAAATGATATTTAATTTCCCACATAAAAATAAAAAAAAAACCATTAAAAAAAAAAAAATATATATATATATATATATATATATAGTTATTAAACAATCAAAATCAATTGAAATATGGTAAAATGTTATGTAACAAAAATCATATTAAATATGGTTAGATTCCATATTAAACAAAACCTCCATTTTGTTTTTGGGAGCCATTACAATATGGAGATACGAATTCCATATACTATATAGTTTGCAAAAACTATATTAAAACTAAAATTGGGTTTTAAAACAACATTTGGACTCAATGTGATTTGAAATCAAAACAATAACTATCTTAATATGATTATGCCAACTAATGTGCCAACCTCACACTTTGTCTTAATCATTCTCGCACTTTGTCTTAATCATTATCACACTTTGTTATAAAATGCCATTCAAATGGTTCAAGGAAACCATGGAGAATGCATTGGAGATGAGGGAACATGGAGGCTGATGGAACCGTGAGCAAAGAGAAGGCAGGTCGGACGGCAGACGGACACGTAGTTCGAGGCAGGATGGTGCACGCAGTTTGAGGGAATCTTTTGATTCCAAGGCCGTAAATTTTCCTGTGTTAGAATGTATTAAAGTTTATATGCATTTTAACCAGAATTTCACAGAAAGCACGATGGTGCGCCTCGATTTTTCATTTGATCAGCAGTTTTACAAATTCCCTATTGAGGTGAATCTTCAGGAATCTTGAGGGAATATTTCAAATTCTTTGGAGGCTAAAATTCTCTAGTGTTAGAATGAGGTCAAACTTATACTCATTCTTCTCAAAATTTCACAAGGATCTCAATGGTGAGATCAGATTCATGTTTTGAGTTATATATTTCTAGATTCTTTGTGGAGCAGCATCTTTGAGGAATCTAGGGTTAATCTAAAATATTCCCTAAGGCCCAGATTTCGACAGTTTAAGAATTCAACAAATTGATAGTTGATCCTTCACCTCTCGGCGACACGATTTCAGCGCTGCAGTTAGATTTTCCATATGAGCCTTATGTTTTTCAGCCACTTTTCAAAGTGGAGTTGTAGGTGTCAGCATTCAATGTGTGAGTAGTCGTTTTCAGGATATTCGATGTCACAAGATTGATGGTACAACTCGATCCAGCAGTTTATCATCCTTGTCTTCAGATAGATCCCGGATGTGAGGAGTTCTTTTTGAAAATGAGAGTTCTTGTAGCGAAACATCTCATGGAGAGATCCATCCACTCCTGCGTGAGGGACTTTTCCTTGTATAACAGAGAAAACACCATCCATGTACATCTTCACTATTTACAACACTTAATGCAGCAACCTACACCATCTTAACATCAAGGCCTGGAGACGTAGTCTCTCTTGGACGAACTCCATTATAAATATCGTATGTTGCTAATGCTTGTTATTTTCCTCTTATTTATAACATGCAAATGTTAATTTATATTCCTTAATTCTTTGATGCAATTCTAACACATCAACTGAAGTAAAAGGTCTTGGTTAAAAGGGTATCAGGAATTTACCCGGATCAGCATCAACACACAGAATCAACTGCAACCCTGATCATTCATAAGACAGATGTATACACTACTTTACTTATGGCAACCCGCGTGTATACTTGCTTTTCTGCAAATAAACCTGCATATATATATCTTAGTATATTAAGTTTAGATTTCTAACTCAAAATCAGAATTGATCAGAGATATTCTGACATATTAGAAACATCAATCATTTTTCACTCAACCAATCACTGGTCTTTAATCATAATCAACTAGAAGTATAATCAATACTCAAGCAACCCACATTTATATGAAGACATCATTGATAGACAGCAAAAACACAACAAAATTGATCGGACATTTTATTCATCATTCTTCAACTAAACCCTAGCTTGCATACGCACCTTCCATAAGACATATCTACATCTGTACGCATCTCTTCCAAAACCAACTTACGTATAGATCTCAGTATCTTTACTGAATATATACGCACCTCTGCAGAACCGAACCCACGTGTATACATGCCTTCCTTGAGTAAAACCTACGTATAGTTCTGTAAATAATTCAGGATTGTGCAACACTTTAGAACTGCAAACTTACTTAGATCATACCCTTCAATACAACAAACATGCGCTAGACCACAGATCTAAACAACTCATAGACATATCATGAAAATACATAGTCATTTCAGGTCTATAGATCCTGATCCATCATTGTATTCATGAGTGCATCACGATATGAGATCTATCTATTGATAATAGCCCATTCCATGTAGATATACTTCAGATTTAAGTATTCATTCAATTCACATACTCATACACCCTTAGCACTATGATCTTCGCCTCCTTATTTAGTTTGAGTTGTAGCCAATACCATGAGCCAAAACCACATAAGTGTCAATGGTATTCTTGGATGGGATCAAATAACCGTTAATGCGCTCAATATTGTGGGCTAATACCATGGTAAAGACCCCTGGTATTATAAAATTAGTGCGCTAGCTGAGACACAACTTTTCTTATTCATACCCGCGTGTATATGCGACTTTGACTTTACCAACTCACGTATAGTTCCTCAATTATGTACTTTATCCATCTTCTGATTCTTATCTGCAAATATTTTGTCCCGTCATTTTGACATCCTGTTCCATCACTTTTTCACCTTTGAGCTTTTCCATAAACTATATATTTTGTCTTTTACAAGTGGGTTTCCATCTAGGACAACACATGCATCATAATGCCAACAAACTCCCCCCTTGGACTTGGTAGAAACCATGTTGGTATTTGATCACCACAACCTGTAGATACCCAATAGATGTAGAAATTTGAATAACTGATATGTTATCCACCGAGATTCTCCTGATCACACACTATTTTAGCTTCATGCATAATACAGAATCTCTTCTACCATTGATCATCACATGCGGAAATAAAATCAATTGCATGCACACATTAAAGCCATAAAAATTCACACATATGAACACAGTATTTCATGGGAAAGCTTAAAGCTGAAAACCTCCAACTATCTGTATATTATACATGTCATGGAGATCATGTAACAATCATAGTACAAAGCTCTTTGCAAGCTCTCATGCACTACCTCCCATGCTACACACTATCAAGCTAGATCTAGCAAAACTCATGCTCCAACCTTTAGCCACTTGATAGCCAACCTCAATTGCGTGTTTTAATGCTATGGGATGGTCTCTTTATATAGATAAACCACCTGGATTGAACTGCGCAATCCTCATTGATTACTCCACCTATCTGTGTGTTGCAAATAGCAACAGTATAGTCACAACCGATAGTTAACCTGCTCTTTCACCTATTTCTGCACTGGTCTCCACTGAAACTTTCCATGCACTGAAGTTAACTGATGTATTCTTTAGTTGATTAATGAGTTTATAATTAGTGAATTAATTAATAATTAATTCACACCACTCTCACTAATTGTATCAATTAGTTAAACTGAATACAAATAGCTCAACTATGTTTAGATTAGTTAAACCGAATACAACTCCACTAACTTCCTCAATCAACTCCACCAAACTCTGTCACATGAGTTCTAACTGAAGTATCCATGCAATAGCTCCACTTAACCCTTAGGAATAGCGTAATTCCTTCTGTCAGCTCCTGTGCCACATCTGTGCACTTAACTGAAGTGCTCCAAGAGAATAAGATAATGCTTATAGTCCAAATATTATTAAGAGCTAATAATATTCGACATGTCTATTTTTAGACTGGCAATCTAAAAATAGATTCCGCCCAGTATGTCTAAAAATAGAAGTCCATCTATTTTTCCCGACTTGACCAACCATCCACAAATAAAATATCCGTTAACTTATAGAATCATGCTCCGGATGTCTAAAAATAGACATAGTCTAAAAATAGATTTTTCGACAAAAATCACATGTGTGGTCCCCACCTAGTTTAGGTGATCACTTTCCAACTAGGATCGGAAAAGATGTTTCAGGAGGCCTCCTTCACTGTTTCTTGTTTCCATTTTCAACACTCCCTCTCAAAAATAAAGGACTGTCTTTGCATGCGACATGCAACTCCATGCATTCGCCCTGCAACCTTCACAAGTGCCATGCAACTCCATGCATGCGACATGCAACTCCATGCATTCGCCATGCACCCTTTGCATGCGCCATGAAAACTCATGCATGCACCATGCAACTCCATGCATGCGCCATGCACCCTTTGCATGCAACATCTCCGAAACTGAATAGGCTCCAAACAACTCAATCAGTCTTGATGCATCTAGCATCTATCATCAAAGTCTTCGACTTCTGCTGGTACCAACTGCACATGTCATCAGGAACTACTGCGCTGTTGAACTCTTGCACCCATGCACTCTTGCACTTGTTGTCAACTCTGATCCGCGCTCCAGTATCCGACACTGTCACTTTGATCTGCCTGCATCACTCCAACTGATCTTGCTACTGCCATGCTGTGGGCACCTCGTAGCCAGGTTCAATCCATGAGATCCACACCATCTCATGAATCTGCCTAGAAATCTCCTCATGGGATTAATCATGCATGTCGCCCCACCTCATACCTGGTGGTATAGCTGCATGCACTCCCTCTGCCCGTCTGGCACGAAATTTCTCTGCATGAGTGGTCTCTACCACTCCATGATCCTCTTGTGGCTGCTCCACATCCCGAGGTTCACTATCACCTGCATGCAAAACTTGCTCCCTCTCAAGCATCAGTTTCATGTCTTCCTTCCGCTTCCCAACAGTAGAAAGCTCCGTAGAAATCCCATCTACATCAAATCTATAAAGATTCTTCTGCATCTCCAGTTGTGGCTGCTCCACAACCTTCCGAGACTGCTTCTCACGCTGCATGTTGAGAGGCTCCCTCTCAACCACCAAGTCACTAACCTCTGCTTTGCACCTCAAAGCTTTGCATGCATCTTGTACCTCAGTGCATGTAGATTCTTGGCTCGCGCACATTGCAATTGTCCCGCCGTCGCAAAATTTTCTAATAAAAGAGCTGATTTTAAATCGATGATATCTCCCTCATCCGAGCTCCGATTCGACCGATTTTTTTTTTCAATTTGGGTATTTTTTCACAAGGAATCCAAATATGCTATTTTTTTCTGAAAATATTTCACCAAAAATTTTCAGATACTCCCTACAAACTCGCGCACCCAAAAATTCTCGCTCTCATTCCATGTAGAAAATTATATACAATATGCATGTATATTTCCGGCTTTCTCCATCTTTATGTTTCTTGAGTTTATCCTAAAACTCAACCGCTTCAATGCTTTGCAATTGCTCCAATGATCAATATCGCTCCGATACCATGTAGAAATTTGAATAACTGATATGTTATCCACCAAGATTCCCCTGATCACACACTATTTTAGCTTCATGCATAATACAGAATCTCTTCTACCATTGATCATCACATGCGGAAATAAAATCAATTGCATGCACACATTAAAGCCATAAAAATTCACACATATGAACACAGTATTTCATGGGAAAGCTTAAAGCCGAAAACCCCCAACTATCTGTATATTATACATGTCATGGAGATCATGTAACAATCATAGTACAAAGCTCTTTGCAAGCTCTCATGCACTACCTCCCATGCTACACACTATCAAGCTAGATCTAGCAAAACTCATGCTCCAACCTTTAGCCACTTGATAGCCAACCTGAATTGCGTGTTTCAATGCTATGGGATGGTCTCTTTATATAGATAAACCACCTAGATTGAACTGCGCAATCCTCATTGATTACTCCACCTATCTGTGTGTTGCAAATAGCAACAGTATAGTCACAACTGATAGTTAACCTGCTCTTTCACCTATCTCTGCACTGGTCTCCACTGAAACTGTCCATGCACTGGAGTTAACTGATGTATTCTTTAGTTGATTTATGATTTTATAATTAGTGAATTAATTAATAATTAATTCACACCACTCTCACTAATTGTATCTATTAGTTAACTTGGATACAAAAATCTCAACTATGTTTTAGATTAGTTAAACTGAATACAACTCCACTAACTTCCTCAATCAACTCCACCAAACTCTGTCACATGAGTTCTAACTGAAGTCATCATGCAATAGCTTCACTTAAACCCTAGGAAAAGCATATTTCCTTCTGTCAGCTGCATGTGCCACATCCAGGCATCAAACTGAAGTGCTTCAAGAGAATAAGATAATGTTTATAGTCCAAATATTATTAAGAGCTAATAATATTCGACTTATCTATTTTTAGACTGGCAATCTAAAAATAGATTCCGCCTAATATGTCTAAAAATAGAAATCCATCTATTTTTCCAACTTGACCAACCATCCATAAATAGCATCCCGCAACTTATAGAATATGCTCCATATGTCTAAAAATAGACATAGTCTAAAAATAGACTTTGCGACAAAAATCACCTGTGTGGCCTCCACCTAGTTTAGGTGATCATTTTCCAACTAGGATCAGGAAAGATGTTTCAGGATGCCTCCTTCACTGTTTCTTGTTGCCATCTTCAACAATAGACACATCAACATAAGCATTATTCAAACACCAAGTTACTTACTCTCCCCCTTTGACATCAAGGGCAAAGGGTAGACCAATGTTGAAACAAGGTTTCTATTTCCTTGTAGATACAAGAGCTCAATACTATACTGACCACGCTCCCCCTAAGTTCATGCTAAATCTTTAGATATATTTTCAATGAAGTACATGACTTTATAACTCATCAGAGTATGCCATTTACTATCACCAAGGACTCATACTTACATCAATCACCCAACCAAGTGGGATTACATATTTGAAAAATTCCATACAAGACTGAATATGACAATATTTACATCACAGGTATCAACATAACCCTTACATCAGATTAAAAATATGAATTTTATAACAAATACCAAAGTACCTCAATAGAGATAGATGATCAAACATAATTCAGAAACCATTATAAACATAATGCCAACAATGTAGAAACTATACAACATATATGTATATCATGGATTCAAACCGATCTAACAATATACTAAAGCTAGATAATGAATCACTTCTACAAATCACTTGTGGAACTTAAACACAATCACCAATTACATGAAGCAAAGAAAGAATCAAATTAAACCACAACACAAATAATTTCCCGGGGAAAGCTTGCTGCTCAAAACCCCATTATCTTCTATTGTATCTTCAGCATGGATACATGAAACAAATATAATGCCCTCTCCTCACAAGAGTCTCCAACACTCAGCTATTTGTCTCACACTATCCTCAGCAAAAAACTGACCAATACTTAGCCAATTTCATCCCACCTAAGGGTTTGCCTTTCTCACGCAATTCATGAGGAATGCAATCCCTAAAGAATAGGATAGTTTTCCTTCCTTAACTACATTGGGTATCATGGTCAATCCAATGACTTGTTGGGTGCATGGGTGCAACCCAATAATCCTACAACTGATAGTCAGCATCCCTTTCACCTAGATCTCAACTGGTTCTCCACTGGAACTGACATGCATGCAACTAATAATAGTAAATCCTCAGTTGCATGTGAGATCACAGATTGTGAATTAAATAATATTTAATTCACTTGATCTCTCACTAGCGTATCTAATAGTTACAACTAGAAGAAATGAGTTTAACTTGTTCTCGTAAAAAGTGATACTTAATAGGAATATGATTGGTTTTGGAATGCATAACAAGATTTTT
Source organism: Pinus albicaulis (assembly GCA_034641835.2). NCBI lineage: Eukaryota > Viridiplantae > Streptophyta > Pinopsida > Pinales > Pinaceae > Pinus > Pinus albicaulis. Next base: position 15,446,275 of record CM076581.1, on the reverse strand, counting down.
TGAGATAATAATAGCACTTGTATTATCACATAGGATGGATATGGGTGGAGAAAATTTAATTTGAATATCTTGTAATGTCTGCATCATCCAGAGAAGTTGTGTGAAACATAATGCATTAGCCACAAATTCTGCTTATGTTGTAGATAAAGAAATGGAACTTTGTTTCTTGTTAAACCAGGACACTAATTAGGGCCCCATATAAAATGTACTTCCCTAGTGCTTTTCTGGTCATCAACATTTCCAGCCCAGTCTGCGTCTGTGTAAGCATGAAGGGTAAGATCAGAATTTTTGGGATACCATAGACCAAATTCTTGAGTTACTTGGAGATATTTGAATATTATTTTTACTTCCTGAAGATGTGATTCCTTTGGATTGGCTTGGAAACTTCCAACAATTCCAATTGCATGCATGATATCTAGTCTAATACTTGTTAGATAAAGCAGACTCCCAGTCATAGATATCTACTCTGGTTGGTTTACCGTGGCAGAATCATCATGATAACTAAGATTACATCCGGTCATCATTGGAGTACACATGGGTTTGCAGTCTTCCATCCCATACTTCTTCAGAATTTTCTTGAGAAATTTGCTTGTTGCACTAATAAATTGTTATCACACTGAAATTTCCAAAGGTTGTTCTTGCATTAAAAAGAAATATCAGAGGTAACTACAAACCAATTTTGGAGCTTAGGATCTAGCCTTCCTAAACTCAGACAGGTCTCTCTATATATGTTTTAACTTTGTTTGTTTAATAGATTTTAGGCTAGTTATGTATGATTAATTTGGATTGATTCTGATTGGTTGGTGGAATTAATTATTTAGATGAATAGGTGCTTTTCCATTTTCCATTGGGCTATGGAGTCAATATACTTTGAAAAAAAAACAAAATCAAACTATAAATAAAGTTTTATAGGGAAAGATAGGTGAGCAATATCAGATCTCAAGGTTGAATGGTGAAGTGGTTTTTTAATCGGGATCAAGGAGCAATTAAGAATTCCTTAAACCATATAATGAAGAAAGGTGAATAAGGTCAATAAAGATTAGAGGGAAATTAAGAATTCTCTAAACCGGATATCAAAATAAAACATAGAAATGCATAACATTTAAAAGCAGAGTGTAATGTTTAAGAAAATTCTGCAGTAAAAATCTTGTTATAACATTCAAATTCATAACACATATAAGTTTATGGAATACTGGAAAAGAGAACATAAACAATTGAAATTTATACTTCACTGAGATAGCTCAACAAATAAACCCTGTAAAGAAGTTTCTTTATAACTTGTTTTGTCTGTCAACTGGAAGTTGGTACAATAACCCTCAGGCAAGAGATCAGTCAGCTATGGAAATATTCAGAAATACACAATTTGATACTTCGAATGATGAATTGTTTATAAAAAACATTACAAAAAATATCATGTCAACTGACTAGGATTTATTCTAGGAAAATAAAATATCTTTGTGCAAAAAGATAGTGACACCTTTCCACTGACTGATATCTGGCCCCGATTCTTTGCTTGTTGTTATCTGTTTGTTTCTTTAATCTTCCTTTTTCTTTCATCTGTATTTTTCTTTCAACCTTTATAGTAAATCACACCACTTTTCCCATGTTTCTTCATCTGGGATTTTGAATTTCATCATTCTGTAGTAAATCTCATCTGCCTCTGTATATCTGGAAAATGTAGGTTTATTTACGAAAATGTAATTTGCCTCATGCCGGAGGTAAATAAGTTTTCATTTTACTTTTCAAATTATTTCTACCCTGGAAGATGATGGCAGAGATGTTTCTTTTGTATGTGGTGTAGGTGTATCATTCTTGATAACAATCACTTTCTCTGTTTCAATTGTCTCTCCCTGCTTTATTACTGGGTTTAACTTGTTGCATTACTTCTGTACATAATCTTGAATTTATTGTCAGATGTATTTTCTACTGAGTATGAGCCTTTTTGAATTTATATCATGTGGGTCTGGAGTAAGCAGGATGGAACTAGTATCAAGTTGTGTTTCCATCTCCTGATTTTGTTAATCACTTGCACACCAAAATAAAACAATTGTAATGAAAATAAAGGTTTTTAGGGAGGCGAGTGGGCTTTCAGTCTTTTTCGCAAGTTTGAAAAAGTATGGAAATGAATGGGGTAGCGGGGTTTTATATTTTTAGAATCCTGGTGTTATCGCACCCCTCAAGCATGAAACCATAAACCATCCTACAAGCATGCGATAAACCAAAATTCTCAAAATATAAAACCCCGCTACCCCATTCATTTCCCTACTTTTTCAAACTTGCGAAAAAGACTGAAAGCCCGCTCGCCTCCCTGCAAACCTTTGTTTTCATTACAGTTGTTTTATTTTTCTATGGAGGTGATTAACGGAACCAAGAGTTGGAAAATAAGCTTGATACTAGTTCCATCCTGCTTACTCTAGACCCACAGGATATAAATTCAAAAAGGCTCATACTCAGCAGAAACTACATCTTACAATAAATTCAAGATTATGTACAAAAGTAATGCGACAAGTTAAACCTAGTAATAGAGCAGGGAGAGACAATTGAAATAGAGAAAGTGACTATTATCAAGAATGATACACCTACACCACATACAAAATAAACATCTCTCCCATCATCTTCTAGGGCAGAAATCATTTGAAAAGTAAAATGAAAACTTCTTTTACCTCTAGCATGAGTAAATCACATTTTCGTAAATAAACCTACATTTTCCAGTTATATAGAGGCAGATAAGATTTACCGCATAATGATGAAAGTCAAAATCCTAGATGAAGAAAAATGGGAAAAGTGGTGTGATTTACTATAAAGGGTGAAATAAAAAGACAAATGAAAGAAACAAACAGATAACAACAAGCAAATAATCAGGGCCAGATATCAGTCAATTGAAAGGTGTCACTATCTTTTTGCACAAAGATTTTTTATTTTCCTAGAATAAGTCCTAGTCAGTTGACAAGATATGTTTTGTAATGTTTTGTATAAATAATTCATCATTCGAAGTATCAAAGTGTGGATTTCTGAATATTTCCGTAGCTGACTGATCTCTTGCCTGAGGGTTATTGTACCAACTTCCAGTTGACAAACAAAACAAGTTATAAAGAAATTTCATTACAGGATTCATGTGTTGAGCTATCTTAGTGAAGTATAAATTTCAATTTTTCATGTTCTCTTTCTAAGCATTCCATAAAATTATACGTGTTCTGAATTTGAATGTTATAACAGGAGTTTTGCTGCAAAATTTTCTTAAACATTACACTCTACTTTTAACTGTTATGCATTTCTATGTCTTCTTCTGATATTCGGTTTAGAGAATTCTTAATTTCCCTCTAATCCCAATTGACCTTATTCACCTTTCTTCATTATCTGGTTTAAGTAATTCTTGATTTCTCCTTGATCTCGATTGAAAAATCACTTCACCGTTTAGCCTTGAGATCTGATATTGCTCACCTATCTTGCCCTATAAAACTTTCTTTATAATTTGATTTTGCTCTGTTTTCAAAGCATATTAACTCCATAGCCCAATGGAAAATGGAAAAGCACCTATTCATCTAAATAATTAATTTCACCAACCAATCAAAATCAATCCAAATTAATCATACATAACTAGCCTAAAATCTATTAAAAAAGCAAAGTTAAAACATATAGAAAGAGCCCTCTCTAAGTTTAGGAAGGCTAGATCCTACGCTCCAAAAGTGGTTTGTCGTTACCTATGATATTTCTTTTTAACGCAAGAACAACCTTTATAAATTTCAGAGTGATAATATCGGTGACTCTGCTGGGGAAAATCAGTCCCCAGTTAAAATAAATCTTAAAGGAAACAATTTTCCTCATTTTTCACATTAAGGTTTTAAAAGGTTGTTTGAATTTATCATAGTAAGTTAAAATTCTGGCTTCTAAAAGAACATATTATACAGGGGCTCATCCTGATCCACAACTTGCTACAATTGTTGATGATCTTGACAAAATTTTAAGAAAACCTAAAAAAGTAGAGAGTCGAGGAAGTAGTAGTGAGTTACTCAAAGAAAATTTACTTCCTAAGGAGTTATCAAGCATACAGTATATTCAATTTGATTTATCATTTGATCATTCTTTATTTCGTACAAAATCTGAAAAATCAGACTATGATATTATAATAGGCCCTATTTTTATTCAATTTATTAAATCAAAGAAGGATACTATACAACTTGATTTAGATCAAAAGGTTCTATATGTTTTTGACAAACTTGATGTTTTAACCTCAACTTTGATAAAAAGGTATAGACAAAGCTTATTTTCAATAGTCAGTTGAACTAGCTTCCCTAACTGCTACTACCCCTAAGCTCTCTACAATATCTTTAGAAACTATAAATATATCTTCACTCAATTCCACCTCACCTATAATATCCACCACAGTTCATTCCACAAAACCATTCATACGTAAACTTCCTCTCCAACCTAACGTTTTGAGTTCATCTTCAAATGTTTTGAGTTCATCTTCAAGCACCACTAATTTACCTCCCAGTCAAGCTAAAATCTTAGCCATGGCAGCAAGATTTGCTCCTTTGGCCTTACAAGCCCCTTTACATGCCATGCCACAAGATTATCATAGTAAAAAATTTCAGTTCGATGGTACTGTCCAGTATACTTCTCAACAACATGTAGATAAAATGAAATATTATTTAAAGTTACATGAATTTTATGAAGCTGATGTAAAAATGAGATTATTTGCACAAACACTAGCAGGAGATGTTAAAAAATGGTTCAAATATTTACCTGCTAACCATATTGATGATTTAGCTGCTTTCCACCAATTGTTCATAAATAGAAGGGAAAGAAAGAAAAACCCTCTCTAGATATTATCTGAATATGAGAACATTAGGAGATCTCCTAATGAATCTGTTCAAGATTACTATACTAGGTTTAACAACATTTACAATCCAATTCTAGTATATACCAGACCTCCACCAGACTTGGCCTTGATTAAATTTCCAGATGTTTTTGATGCTGACATGTCCTATTAGTTAAGAGAAAGAAACCCTGCAACTTTAGAATAGATGAAAAGTGATGCAGTTAGTGTAGAAGCTAACTTACTAGCTAAAAGAGCAAGGATGATGAATGAGAGGAAAGTGACCATTAAGGAAGAACCTTCGACTTCAGATATTAATATTGATAGTTTAGCCAAAAATGTAGAAAGACTAATGGATAGACAATAGAACATGGAAAGAAAACCTCAATGGGAAAATCAACAAGGTCCCCAAATTAGAAATCCCAACTTTAGGAAAAATCCTAATACTAGTAAATCAAGAAAAGTTGTATCTGATCAATAGATTAGACCACCTTTCCAGGAAAATATGCTGAAAGTTCAAAACAGCATGAACAAGACCAGGACACCCAGATAAAATTGATGGGAGTAAATAATGAAGATTCCATCTTTGTTACCCAGGAATAACTTACAACAATTGCAATTAGAATCTGGAGAATCCTTTGACTATAGACAAGGCTATGAATCTGCTATCTACGAAGTTCATAAACAGTATAGCCTTAGAAGAAAAAATAACACAGAAGTTCCTATTAAGAAATCAGTCCAAACCCAAACTAAGAAAACAATAGAAACTCCTGTGACCAAAATTCTAAAAATTCTCCCTAGAGAAACTCAGAACACTTCCAGCCCAAATATTGTAGAAATCACATCAACTGCTACTCAAACCGTTCCAGACAAAGAAATTGAAAACAAAACAGTCGACATGCAAACTGAATTACCAAGTGCTGATAAAGAAGACAAAAACACACAAACCACAATTGGTAAAGATGAAATCATTAAATTAGGCAAAACTCAAATGCCATTCAATATAAAAATTGAGATAGCCAAATAAGAATACCATTTCCTTTAACAGAGCTGGTGAAAAATGACTTATACAAGGCACAAATTACTGAAACATTAAACATAACAGAAGGTGAAGATGTTGTTAACCTCAATGATGATCAACCTGAGTTATTATTTGGTCCTGAAGTGAATGGAAAACATCAACAAGGGGGTGTCCCTTCGTTCTACATTAGTAAACATTCATGATAAAATCTTACATAATGCTATGTTGGATTCTGGAGCATCTCATAACTTAATGCCTAAATCAGTCATGGAAAAATTAAACTTAGACATCACCAGACCCTACAAGGACCTGTTCTCCTTTGATTCTATTCAATTCAAATGCCTTGGCCTAATAAAAGACCTGTGTGTAACTCTAGTCCAGTGCCCAGCAAAGAGTATCATTATGGACATATTATTTGCCGATATCCGTCCAAAATATGGTATGTTATTATCTCACTCATGGGGAGAAAAATTACAGGGATCACTGCAATTAGACATTTCATATGCTACCATTTCTGTGTTTGGTCAGCAAAGGAAGCTATATATAGAAACCTTGATGAAATTCATGGTATGTAGTTCATAAAGACCACAGAATTATCCTATCTACTCCATGCATTCTGATCTGGACTCATTCATCTTATGTAATTCAGATAATGAAAAAGTTAAAATCACAGATGTAGAAGAGAAACACAAAGAAGTCGATAGTGAAAACATAACATGTGAATCTATGTGGAATTTAGATTTTTATGGCTCTATAAATAGATTAGGAGTAGAAGCTGGAGTGTGGATATAAAATTTAGAAAATGATCATTCAGAAGGACATGCTTATAGATTAAAGAAAACTTGGGGCTAAAAGAGTTTCTATAATGGGAGACTCAAAACTCATTATAAAACAAGTCAAGGGATAGTACATTACTAATAACCCTAGACTTAGGTGTTATAGAGAAACCATTCTAGACTTGATAAGATGTTTCCTTGAAACTGACTTTGTTGTCATTCCACGAAAGCAGAATATGCAAGCACATAGCTTAGCCACTTTTTCCAGCACATGCAGGTTACCCTTTGAGCCAAATCATCAGTACACGACTGAGGTAAGACATAGACCAAACATACCTGATAATTTAAAATATTGGAAAATATTTTCACAAGACAATCAAATTCTTGATTTTATGATTTCTGAAGGAGAATTTAAAAATGGTAATATGGACATTGACTGTACATTAGATTATACCATAAATAATGAAATAGATGTAAATAATGTAAATAATATAGAACTGGCTAGATTCACTAAAGTAGAAATAGAATAATTAGAAATAGTAGAAATTGAGGAATTAATCAAATAAAATCAAAAGGCCTTTAAACAAAAGGTAAGGAGAATTAACCACGTTCTTATGCCATTAATAGAGAAAGAAGTTAAAAGGATGTACGATGCTCAAATCATAGCACCCATCAGATATTCAGATTGGGTCTCTAATTTAGTCCCCACTAGAAAGAAAACAGGAGAAATCAGACTCTGTGTTGATTTCAGAAACTTGAACAAAGTATCACTGAAGGATAACTATCCCCTCCCTAAAATGGACCACATTCTCCAAAGCGTAGTAGGGTCATCCAAAATTTCATTACTTGGTGGATTTTCTAGATATAACCAAATCCTAGTCCAACATGAAGATCAAGCTAAGACTGCATTCACCACTCCCTGGGGAACTTTCATGTACTTGAAAATGCCTTTTGGATTGATGAATGCTAGAGAAACATTCCAAAGAGCCATGGACATAGCCTTTGCAAAGGAAATCCATGACTTTTTAGTCATTTACCTAGATGATATCACAGTGTTTTCCAAGTCAGATAATAAACATCTAGATCATCTAAGAAGAGTACTCATAAAATGCAGAAAGTTTGGGATATCCTTAAATCCTAAAAACCCATTTTTTGGATTAGAAGAAGGAAAACTTCTAGGACACATCATTTCAAAAGAGGGCATTAGAATTGATCCAGCTAGAATAGAAGCAATCCTAAATATCATTCATCCTAGAAACATTACAGAATTACAAGAATTTTTAGGCAAAATAATTTTTCTTAGAAGATTCATCCCTAACCTAGCAGAACTAATTACAAATTTAAACAACATATTAAAAAATGATTCAATACTTAAGTGGACAGAAGAGGCTAAAAATTCTTTTGAAGTAGTTAAAGAAGCCCTTACTAAAACACATGTTCTCATAAGTCCTAATTTTATCAAAGATTTCATAAATTTTCAATTGCTTCAAAGCACATTATTGAAGCAGTCTTATTGCAAAAGAATGATGAGGGCCTTGAACAACCCATTGCTTTCTTCAGTAAAACTTTGAGAGATGCAACACTAAAGTATAATATCATGGAAAAACAATCTCTTGCTTTATTGAAAGCCATAAAATATTTCAGAGTATACATTCTATACTCTCACATAATAGCATATGTTCAAAACTCAGTTGTAAACGACATTCTAACTTAGAATGGGCCTGATGGAAAAGAGGCAAATGGATTGCCACAATACTGGAATATGACATTGAGATCAAGCCTACAAAATTAATTAAAGGCCAAGTTTTGGACAAACTCATGGCTGAATCGAATTGTCGAGCCTTAGACATAAATTTCATTGTTGCCATAGATGATCAGGAAGAGATGGCGACTCCAAAAATTAGTGAAACTTTCATAGATTCACCCTGGTATTCAGACCTTACATTTGTTCTACTAAATTTACAAGCTCCTCCTGGTTTATCTAGAACCAAAAGTGTATTCTTAAAATTGAAAGAAATGAGATGTTGTATCTTAGATAATGTTTTATTTTGGAAAGATCATGGTGGCATCGTGTTAAATTGTTTATTAAAAGGTGAAGCTGACAAATTCATGCAGAAATTTCATGCAGGATATTTTGGAGGACACCTATACTGGAAAACAACTGCTAACAAATTTTTATATATATATATATATATATATATATATATATATATATGTGTGTGTGTGTGTGTGTGTGTGTGTGTGTGTGTGTGTGTGTGTGTGTGTGTGTGTGTGCTTTTCACCGACCCACCCATTTTGGTGATAAGTTCGAAAGTATGTGACCTCCTAATGTAAAATGTCAAATATTTGAAGGGAAGAAGAAACTCTTACCTTTACCCTCAAACTCATTCCCGCAGAAATTCCATTTCAACAATGGGTTTAGAATTCATTGGTGAAATTCATCCATGAAACCACCAGCATAATGTTGGAATTCTAAGTTAACCGAGAGGGGGGGGGTGAATCAATTTAACACATACATGAGATTTTTAAACTTTTCATCAGCTTATTTACAGCTTACTTTTATAATCAACCTTAGTATATGAACAGTCTTAATATGTTGCAGCAAGTATTAAATTAATGTGACATCAAACTTATTATGAGAGCAGCAAACATTAAGCAGATTTGGTAAATCATCTCAGTACACAGGCAACATAGATAGAGACAGCAGATATAAGTGGAAACCCATAAAGGGAGAAAACCACATCTTATTATTGTTGTTGTTAGTATGAATCTTTCGTCGTAAAAGATCACTTTAGCTACGCATAACAAATAGCCCTAACATCAATTATGACTGCAAAACATCTTTAAATCTGCAATTAGATGATCCAAATAATGTTGCACAAATCCAGATCTAAGCATGAAAGACATTAAACAGATAAAGTAAAATATGGCTCCATGCATCCAATAGACAAGACAAGAACGGTGTATTTGAAAGAATTTTTGTATTATATTAAAAGGGGGCACCTGAGAGGAAAACAAGAAAGGTGTTTTCCGGTTCTCCTCAATGGGATGGGTTCTTGAAAGTCCTCAGCATTTCAGATCTAAAATTCCTCTCTCTTATTGTGGTAGAAAACCCAGACAAACATAGAACTCAATGGGAGCTCACAAGGAAAAAAATGGAAAATGGTGACCAAGAGTAGATCCAGAGTGATCTAATGCAATGGAGGTGACTAATGAATGGGGAAAACCCTTCTATTTATAACAAAATATTAGGGCGATCTAGAACTTGGTGCATGAATAAAATATTATTAATCAAATTCTAGAACCACCCTTTAGGAATATTTTATTATATTTGTTGGAGGGAAAAGGATTTTTGACTTGGGTCAATTTCTTTATTTATAAATAATAAATAAATAAATGATTTATTTACTATTTTAAGGAAATGGTGGGAATATAATTAAATAAATAATGATTTATTTAATTATTTATAAATGATTTAGTCAAATTTAACTAGGAATATTATTTAAGTAGGATTTAAATAACTTATTCCTAGGAAATAATCAAATAAATAAGGATTTAATTAATTTATTTCCTTGTTTTGGGTTAAATATAACCAGGAAATATAAACAAATGTTATTTCACATGGTGAAAGCAATTTTACTTAGGGTAAAATTGGTCTTACATGGTGTACTTGGGTTCATCTAATGATAATAGGTTAGATGACCAAAAAAATGGTGTAACAGTTGTGATGCAAAGGCAAGCTCCAACTCCATCTCACCAACCTACAGGAGGCTTCAACCTCAATTCTGCAAGCTACAACTTGCAAGGAAGCTCCAACTCCCTTCAATTTTCTGTAGGCACCAACCTACAAGAGGCTCCAACCTCAGTCAGCTACAACTGATAACTATCAAGATTCAACCTGATAGGGAAGCTCCAGCTTCCTCAATTTATCAAAAGAAATATTTGTTGATTTACCTCAGATATCAGCTTTGTTCTGTAGCATCTCTTTCTGCTCCTCTCTTCTTTATCTTCTCTTCCTCAATCTTCTATGCTTTTCATTCTCTCTCTCTCTCTCTCTCTTATGCATATCAATTTGATATTATATATATAGAGTTCCTCGCATGACTGTTTGTATTTCACAAGAAATTTGGAGTGATTAGCCATGACTCTTTGGCTTCTGTCTTCTCATTCCTTTATCCAACTCATTTTAAAATTATAACAATATGTACAAATTTCTATGCTATAGTGGGATTTTTCTTTTCCTTAGGATACTTGCATTTGCATCACAATTAATATAAAACAAAAATATTTACATTTTCAGTTACACATTTCAATTCCACTAAGCTCCTTTACTGGACTTTGGCTTTACTGGATTTGTCTTTTCTCCTGCTGTTGAGTGACTGTTATGAATATTTTGGTTCACCTCTGTGTCTATTCATCTGTTCACTATACTTGTGTGCACCAGCTATTGGGAAAAATACTGAGAGGGGGGGTGAATCAGTATTTAGAGCTTATAATATAAATTCAACTTTTTCTTTGATCAGATGTCCATACGCGTTTTTTATGAATGGAACTAGCGTATGCACGCGGAAATGCAGAAGGAAACTAGCGTATACTGATTTAACTTTCCAGATTTAGTGAAAATTCTCAGAAGCAATATTATAAACAGATTTATCAGTTATGTATCAGGTTATGAGAAGCAATCAATAGAATAAAGCATCACACACATGAACACCAATATTTAAGGTGGAAACCCAATTCGGGAGAAAACCACCGTTGTTGTCATCTCTGTTTTCAATCTTTATTATATAGAAAACCTTTTACAACATAGCACTGATGCAGACTCATACCATTACGTAGGCTTCTACCTACAGAAGGCTACAACCTTCTCTCATTTTCCAGCTACAACTGGAAGGAAGCTCCAACCCCCTGATCTCGTTTACCAGCCTCTCCTGGAAGGGAGCTTCGACCCCCTGAAATCAATCACCAGCATCTATTGACAGAAAGCTTCTTCTTTCATACTGAAGACTTCAACCCCCAGATCTACTGCTGACCACATTTCATCAATTTTCATACTAGATCCAACAGCTTCAACACAACCCTTCACTTAACATCAACAAACATACTTTGCCCAATACTTCAAACAGAACAGTGAGACCACTGTAACCAGAATGTCAGAAATAAACCAGACTTCAGAATAGATATGTAGATACAAACTCAACCCTGAACATTAATTAATTCAAATAGAATATGCTAATTTTCTTCACTGAAGCCGCGTACAGACGCGCTTTCCTGCATACCAACCCGCGTATACTTTTGTGTATTTTATTCTTCAGAAACCCTAACTTCCATACGCGCTTTTCATGAAGAGAACCCGCGTATATACGCGCTTTTTCTGAAACCAACTAGCGTATAGATCTGTAAAAATAAATTTTTTAGAACATACCATATCTATAAAACTTACCCAGATTTATTCATTTTCTTCAGAAGACTTGCGCCAGTTCTTCATGATTTCTTCAGTCGATCAAACCAAAGATTCATCATCGTCAGATCTAGAGATCTTGAACCATCATTATATCCATGGGTGCATCATAGATTCATATCTATCAATTAATAACAGAGTTCATCCATGCAGATATTCCTTAGAGAAATTTATTCATCAACAACCCTTACACATGCACCCCTTGCACTATGATCTTCTTCTCCTTAAATAGATTTAGCTTTTACCAATACCATGAGTCAAAACCACACAACTTCTGATGGTATTCTTGGACGGAATCAAATAAACCATACAACGCTCAATACTATGTGCCAAAACCATGGTAATGCCCCTTGGTATTATAATTTTTGAGCAAAAAAAGGCATACGCGACTTGGGACGTACTTATCTGTGTGTATACGCGACTTGGCCTTTACAAAAGCGCGTATACATTGTGACATATTATATTTATCATTTCTCTGGCACATACTGGACTTTTTTTTCTCTGTCACATTTGAACTGTACTATAGATACATCATTCTTACATCTTTAACACATAGGTTGCTATCCAAAGACAACTCATCAAGTCAGTTTCCATCAAGGACAACTTCATCAAGTAGGTTGCCATCAAGGACAACACATTGCATCATATTGCCAACAATCTCCCCCTTTGGACTTGATGGCAACCATGACCAGAAATACATTCAGCAACAACATTCTCCCCCTTTGACATCAAGGGAAAATGGTAGATCAATATTATTTGTACCGACAATACCATGCTCCCCCTGAGATCATGTTGCATCTTCAAACATAATATTCAATGAAGTACATGACTCTATAACTCAACTTAGTTTGACCTTTCCTATCACTAAGGACTCATACTTACATCAATGATCCAACCAAGTGGATTTACAAGTTTAACTCAATTACCCAACCAAGTGGCTTTACAAAATGGAATAAGTCTTTGCATGACTGAATATTACAATTTTTACATCATGGGTCTCAACATGACCTTTTTCATCAAATTACATAAATGACTTATACAATCAAGATCAAATATTCTCAAGCATGAGATCAGACTACAACAAATAATTAGAATGCCAAAAATGCATCCTTTCCACATGACCAGTGCTCCCCCTTAGCCTGTGCATCCTGAACACTTTCAACAGCAAATCATCAAGGCATCTTCATCAGAAGTATTAGAGAATGAAACAGAAATATGAGAGATGGAACATCACCAGAGAGACCCAACAGCACTGCAGCTATGCTAAAGAATGCTGACCCAGAAAAATTTTGTCAGCAAACACTCATACGCGGTTTTCTGTGTATAAACTCGCGTATATACGCGACTGTCCTTTAGGAAATCCGCGTATCCAATTTAATCTTCTGAATTCAAGTAGATCTGATCTTCTACATGGCGGAGAATACTCCCAGCTTCTGTCTGAGATATTCAAATGCTTCCCTGGGTAAAGGTTTGGTAAATATATCAGCAACTTGTTCTTTGGAGGGAACATACTCCAACTTCACCTTTTGTTCAAGCACTTGTTCACGTAAGAAGTGATACTTGATGGGAATGTGCTTGGTCTTGGAATGCATAACAGGATTCTTTGAGATATTGATGGCACTTGTGTTATCACACATAATGGATATAGGAGGTGAACATTTGATTTGAAAGTCTTGTAAGGTTTGCATCATCCAGAGAAGTTGAGTGCAACATGATGTGGCAGCCACATATTCTGCTTCTACAGTAGATAAGGCAATAGAGCTTTGCTTCTTGCTAAACCAAGATACTAACCGGGGCCCCATGTAGAATGCACCACCACTAGTGCTTTTCCGATCATCAACATTTCCAGCCCAATCTACATCAGTGCAAGCATGAAGAGTGAGATCAGCATTCTTGGGATACCATAGTCCAAAGTCTTGAGTTCCTTGTAGATATTTGAATATTCTTTTGACAGCCTGAAGGTGAGACTCTTTTGGATTAGCTTGGAATCGTCCAACAATCCCAACTACATGCATAATGTCCGGTCTAGTCCCAGTGAGATAAAGTAGACTTCCTATCATAGATCTGTATTCTGGTTGATTCATCGTGGGAGAATCATCATGAGAACTGAGATTACATCCGGTTATCATTGGTGTACTTACAGGTTTGCACTCTTCCATGCCATACTTCTTCATAATTTGCTTAAGTTATTTTGCTTGTGATAAGAATATGCCATCTGTAGTTTGACGCACTTGCAAGCCAAGAAAGAATGTTAGTTCCCCAAGTAAAGACATTTCAAGTTCTTGCTGCATAGCAGAAGCAAATTTCTGACTCATAGATTCTTCATTACTTCCAAAAATGATATCATCAACATATACAACCACAATCAATAGTTTATCATTTTCAGTTTTTGTGTATAAATTGCTATCAACAGACCCCTTTGAAAATCCTTGTTGATGAAGATATTTGTCAAGACGATAATACCATGCCCTTGGAGCTTGTTTGAGACCATATAGAGCCTTTTTAAGTCTACAAACAAGTTTTTCATCATTTCCCAAAATGAATCCTTCTGGTTGTTCTATATAAAATTCTTCTTCTAGATCACCATTGAGAAAAGCAGATTTAACATCCATTTGATAAACTTTGATTTGTTGGAAGCTTGAAAAAGCAAGAAACATTCTTATGGTTACAAGTCTAGCTACATCAGCAAAATTTTCTTCAAAGTCTATACCTTCTTGTTGAGCATACCCCTTGCAAACAAGTCTAGCTTTATTTATTATAACATCCCCATTCTCATTTAACTTGTTTTTGAATATCCATTTAGTTCCAATGACATTTTTGTCATGAGGTCTTGGTACTAATTCCTAAGTGTGATTCTTTTCAATTTGATCAAGATCTTAATTCATGGCTTGAATCCAACATTCATCTTTGCTAGCTTGATTGACATTTTGTGGTTCAATAGTGGATAGAAATGCCAGATAGCTAGAAGATCCCAAAACAGTCCTTCTTGTTTGTACACCTGATCCCTTTTCTCCCAAAATTTGAGATTCTGGATGATTCTTTTGAACATATCTAGATGGAGCTTTTTCAGATAAATCATCTTCGGGTTCTTCATTGGGTTCACTGTCTATATCATTTCTCTTTGATGTAGAAGGATATATGTAATCATTGTCTTCATCTGTTGTTTGTTTTTCTTCTTTTGGAGCTGCAAGAGACTCATCAATAACAACATCAATACATTCAACAATCTTCTGAAGTCTTTTATTGTAACATTTATATGCTCTACTCCTAGAGGAGTAACCAAGAATTATTCCTTCATCTACTCTAGGTTCAAACTTGCCAAGTTTTTCATCATTATTTTTGATAAAACATTTGCTTCCAAAAACTCTAAAATGCTTCACAGTGGGAGGATTACCGTACCAGAGTTCATATGGAGTTTTATCACTATTTACACGAACATGTGCCTTGTTAAGAATATTTACCGCTGTATGTGTTGCTTCTCCCCAGAATGTGTCAGGTGTTCCGAAATCATCAAGCATAGCTCTAGCCATTTGTTGAACTGTTCTATTCATTCTTTCTGCTACGCCATTTTGTTGTGGAGTGCCAGCTACAAAAAATTGTCTTTTTATGCCATGTTGTTCACAAAATTCAAGGAATTCATCTTATGTATATTCTCCTCCTCGATCAGATCTAAGACACTTGATTTTTAGATCTAATTCATTTTCAACCAATGCTTTGAAGATCTGAAATTTCTCAAATGATTCATCTTTGTGTTTAATCAACCCAATCCAACACATTCTAGAGAAATCATCAATAAATAAGATATAGTATTGTTCACCACGTGGTGACTTTTTCCTCACAGGCCCACATATGTCAGTATGAATGAGTTCAAGAGGCTTACTTGATGATCCTTCCTTGGCATTAAATTGCACTCTGGTTTGCTTACCGAATTGACAATATTTGCATATGATACTTTCAGGTAGAGTAATATTGGGAAGATCACGAACAGCTTTCAGTCTGCTTGATTTGTTGATTTGAGAGAAGCTCATATGCCCCAACCTTCTATGCCATATCCAGTTTTCTGAAGATTTACTCAAGTAACATTGATCTTTGCAGTTCTTCAATACATATAGGTTGCTTGGAGTTCTGTTTCCTTTTATAATTGTTTTACCTGCATCAACATCACGTACCACACATTCTTTTGAACTAAAGACAACTTCAGTTCCTTGATCACACATTTGACTTACACTTAACAGGTTATGCTTTAGTCCATCCACATACATGACATTATTAGCTTTCACCTTTTCTTTTAGAAAAATAGACCCTTTTTCCTTAATGACAGCAGGAGTATCATTTCCAAATGTAACATTCTTTTCTTTTTCTAGAGCACTATATGCAAGAAGTTTGTTTTTGTCACCTGTCATGTGTTTTGAGCATCCACTATCAATATACCATTGATTTTCTTCACCTTATGCAAATAAAGCTATGCCACAATTTTCAACCTGTAATTCCTTCTTTTTCCGCACTTTGGTGTTTGAAGGAAAATGCTCTTTTGGTTGGACTTTGCTCCTGCATTCAGATTCTTCATGGCCAAAGTTATTGCAATAAGCACATTCAACTTCATTTTGAAGAGGAGAAAATTTGTTATAGGTATTCTTATTTGTTCCAATATCCATCCTTTTCTTTCTTTCTTCTCTTGTCATGATGGTTTTATATGCAACACATTGAACAGCTTTATGACCAAAATTGTGACATGAGAAACATTGTCCATTGAAGAATAAATTTCTGCTATTATGAAATCTTCTACTTGAATTTACCTGTTGGTTGGTGTTTATTTGAAAGGTATTCTTTTTAGTGTTCTTTGAATTGAGCTGGTCATGATTTTCCTGTGAAGATTCTTTATTCCCTTGCTGAGTGACAAAATGTTGGATACTGGCTGTAGCTGCTTTTAGATAATTTGGTGCTGAAGTTTGAGAAGATTCTCTGATATATCCAAGACCTGTCTTTATAAAAGGATAACGTTGTACCTTGATAATCTCATCTAAGGTTTCAGATCCTTTAGCAAATCTAAGATTGAAAGTCTTCACTTTCTCAATTTCTTTTCTTAGACTTACTATTTCACATTCTAATTTCTCATTGTATTTCTCCTTTTCTTCAAGCTGATTTTTCAGAGTTTCTATGGATATTTTACTTTCTTCTAAGCATATTTTACTTTCTTCTAAGCATATTTTGAGTTGATTGAATTCATCAAGAAAATCATTGTCCTCTAAAGCATCCATAAAAGTATCTTTTTCTTCTTTAGATTCTTTTTCAAATGCCATGAGAAGTCTAAGATCTTGTTCACATTCTTCCTCACTATCAGATAACCCATCATTGTCTTCATGAGTATAGTAACTTTTTCTAGTGCTAAACCGATTCTTATTCCTTCTTGCTACTTCATTCCCTTTTCCATGTGTTTCTTTGTCAGGACACTTAGCAGCATAATGACCAAATCTTCCACAAGAAAAACATTTGAAAGGAAGCTTACCTCTGAACCGTCCTGTGCCAAGTTGGAGTTTCTTTACAAAATTTACCTCATCTTCTTCTGAGATATACCCTGATCCTTTTGTCTCTTGTACTTCTTTCCCTTTTGTAGAAGCCCTAAAGACAGCTTCTTTGACTTCATATGGTCCTCCTCTTCTCATTTCACATGCAGTTAGTATGCCATGAAGTTGCACCATAGTAAGATTTTGAAGATCCTGATTTTCTTCAAGAGCAGAAACTTTTGACTCAAATTTTGTCATTAGTGATCTTCAAACTTTCTCAACCAAAGTAGATTCGGTTATTGTTTCTCCCAGATTTCTCATACGATTTACAATATCATCAAGATGTAAAAAGAAATTGGCAATGCTCTCCTCATTATGCATTTTTAGATTCTCATATTGAATTCTGAGAGTTTGGAGTTTAGCACTTTTTACCTTTGCATCACCTTCATAAATTAGAATGATTTTGTCCCATATTTACTTTTCTGTATCCAGCTGCATGACTTTGACAAATTCTGATTCAGTTAGAATTCCCAATAGAGCATTGACCGCCTTTGCATTTGTTTCATAATTCTTTCTTTCCGTTGGATCTGTTGGTGTTGCGGCTAGATATTGATATCCTCCTTCAACCATAGCCCATACATCTGCTCCCAGAGACTGAAGATAGGATCTCATCCTTGTTTTCCAGAAGATTAAATTGTTTCAGTTGAAGAGCGGAGGCATGATAGATGATGTTCCTTCTTTATTTCTCATCTTGATTGATCTTCCTTCTAGCGGCTAATATTTTTCAGAAAGACCTGCTCTGATACCAATTGTTGGGAAAAATACTGAGAGGGGGGGTGAATCAGTATTTAGAGCTTATAATATAAATTCAACTTTTTCTTTGAGAAGATTTCCATACGCGGTTTTTATGAACAGAACTAGCGTATGCACGCGGAAATGCAGAAGGAAACTAGCGTATATTGATTTAACTTTCCATATTTAGAGAAAATTCTCAGAATCAATCTTATAAACAGATTTATCAGTTATGTATCAGGTTATGAGAAGTAATCAACAGAATAAATCATCACACACATGAACACCAATATTTAAGGTGGAAACCCAATTAGGAAGAAAACCACCGCTGATGTTGTCTCTGCTTTCAATATTTATTATATAGAAAACCTTTTACAACATAGTACTAATGCAGACTCATACCAGTACGCAGGCTTCTACTTGCAGAAGGCTGCAACCTTCTCTCATTTTCCAGCTACAACTGGAAGGGAGATCCAACCCCCTGATCTCGTTTACCAGCCTCTCCTGGAAGGGAGCTTCGACCCCCTGAAATCAATCACCATCATCTATTGACAGAAAGATTCTTCTTTCATACTGAAGACTTCAACCCCTAGATCTACTGCTGACCACGTTTCATCAATTTTCATACTGGATCCAACAGCTTCAACACAACCCTTCACTTAACATCAACAAACATACTTTGCCCAATACTTCAAATAGAACAGTGAGACCACTGTAACCAGAATGTCAGAAATAAACCAAACTTCAGAATAGATATGCAGATACAAACTCGACCCTGAACATTCATTAATTCAAATAGCATACGCTACTTTTCTTCACTGAAGCCGCGTACAGACATGCTTTCCTGCATACCAACCCATGTATACTTATTTGTATTTTATTCTTCAGAAACCCTAACTGCCATACGCGCTTTTCATGAAGAGAACCCACGTATATACGTGCTTTTTCTGAAACCAACTATCGTATAGATCTGAAAAATAAATTTTGTAGAACAGACCAAATCTATAAAACTTACCTAGATTTATTCATTTTCTTCAGAAGACTTGCGCCAGTTCTTCATGATTTCGTTAGTCGATCAAACCAGAGATTCATCATCATCAGATCTAGAGATATTGAACCATCATTATATCCATAGGTGCATCATAGATTCAGATCTATCAATTAAGAATAGAGTTCATCCATGCAGATATTCCTTAGAGAAATTTATTCATCAACAACCCTTACACATGCACCCCTTGCACTATGATCTTCTTCTCCTTAAATAGATTTAGCTTTTACCAATACCATGAGTCAAAACCACACAACTTCCGATGGTATTCTTGGACGAAATCAAATAAACGATACAACACTCAATACTGTGTGCCAAAACCATGGTAATGCCCCTTGGTATTATAATTTTGGAGCGCAAAAGGGCATACGCGACTTGGGACGTACTTATCTGCGTGTATACGCGACTTGGCCTTTACAAAAGCGCGTATACATTGTGACATATTATATTTATCATTTCTCCGACACATACTGGACTTATTTTTCTCTGTCACATTTGAACTGTACTGTAGATACATCATTCTTACATCTTTAACACATAGGTTGTTATCCAAAGACAACTCATCAAGGACAACTTCATCAAGTAGTTTTCCATCAAGGACAACACATTGCATCATATTACCAACACCAGCTACATATACAGCTGCTTTTCAGGTTTTATTCTCAAAGACATATGAATCTGGGCGATGTCTGTTCATTACCAATCTCTGTTCTCGGGCTACCTGCTTACGTTCTCTGTTCATATATGAGCTTAAAGTTAATAGTTGAAATTCGCATTACAATTTTAATTCATATTTTTCCTGTACCATTTTTCTATTGTTGTCTCTCTCTCTTTCGTTCTTGCAGGCTCTTGTAATAAACCCAATCTGTGAACTTTATAAAACCCACTATATTAAATACCAGCATAGTATATATATCAGCATATATATTTGTTCCCCAAAAATTGTGAAGACCCATGTATTCACTTTAATGTATGCCTAGCACGCACCTCATTTCATATAGGTTTCGACTTTAGCACAATATATAAATATATCACCATGTATGCATATTCCCCGAGTCAAGCATTAAAAGCTATTAATAATATGTGGCTTTTGTTTAGCGCCCAACATAAGTATGGTCACGGTTTTATAACCTTTATAACATCAAACTATATTACATTCCCCACTTAAATATATAATGCTTACTCGAATGTTCGGACCTTGGAAATCTTAAATATATATCTCGAGCTTTAATTCAACTGAACCACTTATAACGTACCTTTGGCTCCGGGCCGACATATATAGGCGATGGCTCAATTAAATATTGTTGAACCCTTAGTTAAACTGAGAGGGGGGGGGGTGAATCAGTTTAACACGTTTATGGACTTTTAAAACTTTTTCATAAGACTTATTTATACCTTCATTTCATATTCAACTTAATATGTGAGTAGTCTTAGCATGTGAGCAGCAAGTATTAATATAATGTAACAGTAGATTTAATATGACAGTAGCAAGTATTAAGCAGATTAGATAAACCATATCAACACATAAACATCATGCACAGAGACACCAGATATATGTGGAAACCCATAAAGGGAGAAAACCACATCTTATTATTGTTGTGATGTAAAGGCAAGTTCCAACTCCCTCTCACCACTGGTTTTCTATAAGCACCAACCTACAGGAGGCTCCAACCTCAAATTCTACAAGCTACAACTTGCAAGGAAGCTTCAACTCCCTCTTTTTCATAAAGAAACACTTGCTGATTTACCTTGGATATCAGCTTTGTTCTGTACCTTTGATTTCTTTTACTTCACTCCAATCTTCATATCTGCTTGATTATTTCTTTTTCTTCAATTATGCATTCTCTTCTCTTTTATCAATTTACTCAGAGAAACGTACCATTTCAACTTTACAGTGGGATTTTTATCTTTCTCGGGAGACTTGCTAATTACATCAAAAACAATATAAACAGTTAAAAACTTTCATTCAATTACAGTGTATATTTCGAATAGCACTCCTCTCTTCCTCTTTTCCTTCCTCATACATCCAACCTCACTCTCTTTTTCATTTTCTCTTTTATTCAGTTCCCTGTTCATTGTAGTTATATAACTGCTGTATGTACAACTTCCTTTTAATCAAACAAAAATAACTCTCGACGTCTTCAAAACTGTGGTTAAACCATAATAAAAAACCCGACTTATAATATTTTGAACTTATGCTAAATTTTACCTCCTTGAAGAATCTATGGCTTAAACCATAGTCGAATCAACTCGGACCAATCAATTTAACATTGGTTAAACGACCAGGTTTCCACACATCACATACATGGTGAATTTTTTCTCAACACTTCTTTTACTCCGCACTCTGGTTACAATTTCTGAGCTCGACCATGGCAACTATCACCAACTTTGGAATAACATTCAAAGTGATGGCCCAATCACTTTTCGTCATAATTTATATTTAATTTAAAAAAACCTTCGTTAAACCCGCAAACATTAATTTGAAAAGTCCCAATCAATATAATTTAAACTGGGGCCCACATATATAATCAACGACCCAATCACATACTCGCATCGTACCGTGGTTATCCTTTGCGCACCTTCCTCATACGGCCACCGTCCGATGGCTCCCCTCCAGATCGATGGCGCTCAACAATATCGCGCGGCTTCCTTGGTCGGACATTAACGTGCGATGGCACACAGTGATGGCAGTTTTGTGGATTCGTTCAGGGACGCGTGTCACTCGTTCTATGGAATCGCTCCCAATCTCTTGAATACCACCCACCGTGTAAAGGTGGTGAGATGAAAACCATAAACCACCTTTACTGTTCACTCTTCGTGGTTCCGCCCTTTTGGCTCGGGATTCCGCCTAACTTCGCGTTCCGCTATCGGGTTCTGTCTTCCGAGTTACGCTTAGCACAGGGTTCCGCTCCCTTTTGGCTCAGGGTTCCGTCTCGATTATATATATGAATTCCGTTCTTCGCCTTCAATGAAACTCGCTTCTGTCCATACACAGCAATTTCCTCGATTCTTCTGGGCTACCACCATATGACTCGGCTCAAGGTTCCGTCAATTTATATTCTAACCCTTTGGTTCATCAATGTTTCAACACGACTCCTTCGCGTACTATAATGCGCTGCTTCATCAGGTTATACATTCCCCATTGCTTACTATATCGTGGCAACCCGATATCTTATACAGATTCATGAATCTACCCCTTCCACAGAGCTTACGATGTTTACAAACCATGAGTAACAAATTCACGCTTCCACAATAAATTCAAGCATTCTACATAGGCATAATTGTCCACAGAGACTCAAATATCCTTCCTACTGAATTCAATCAAGAATATACATATAATTCACAGAGAATTTAGAAGCAATCCCTCATCATTACATACAAATGTAACCATTTACAAGAACATTCACTTATTCTATTCGATGGCATTTTTCTCCTACTCTGTCTCTGGACAACTCTGCTTCAATTCACTGCTTGTCTCTGCTCCTTGATAGATACTTCTCCTTGCTTCTCTTTTCGCTGCCTCTGCTACCTCTCTGCTGCCTTGTTGTTGTTTCAGGTGCTCCTCCTTTGTCATTTCCTTTGCCAGCTCCTCCTTTGCCAACTCCTTTTGCATCAATGACAACATTTCCAACAAATATGTGTGCCATACCTTGGGTTATCCTTCGAGCTACTTCTGAATGTGATCATCGTTCAATGAGCCTTCCTCCAGATCGACGATGTTCGTTGATATCGTATTGCCTCCTCAGTCGAACGTTAATGTGCGATGGGGTGGTTTTGAAAATCCATCACATGCCACGTGTCCTCCAGTCTATGGAATCACTCTAAATTCGCAATTACCGCTCGTCCCACAAAGGTAGTGCGATGAAAACTGGAAACCTCCTTGTTGGAAATATGATGCAGAGTGTTGTCCTTGATGGCAACCCACTGAATGGAGATGAAGACATGCGACTGTTGACATATGTTGTCCTTGATGGCAATCCACCTGATGAAGTTATTCTTGACTTGATGGACTTGGTAAATTATGTAAATCTGATGTTTGTTGACAATATGATGCTGAGTGTTGTCCTTGAAAAGCAACCCACTTGATGAAGATGATGACAACTTACTTGATGAAGTTGTACTTGAGAGAATGTGTTCCTGAAGAAGAAAATATGATGTTTCTACAGTGTGTACAGAAGGCAATGAAGAAAGGAATTCAGAATGTGCTCAAAACATGATGAAAAGAGTATGTCTCTTTGTATACGCGTATTTGCCTAGGGGAAGTCGCGTATGCACGCGGAAAAGAACGTGCCAAGTCGCGTATGGGCTAAAGCGCTCAAAAAGTGAAAAACCAAGGGTAACCACCATGGTATTGACCCATGGTATTGGGTAATGATCCGCCTAATTGACCCCCGTCCAGGTAGTTTTGCCTCAGGTACAGCCACCATGGTATTGAAAAAGGGGCTCATGGTATTGGAAAAGGAAAACCTATATAAGGAGGTAACACCATTGTGAAAATTATGAGTGTGGTGCAAGATGTCTGAGCTTGAATGAATACTTCTCTCTGAAGTAGATCTGAATGGAAAGGGTTACAGTTGAATGATAGATCTGAATGTATGATGCACCAATGATGAAGAAGGGGATCTAGATTTGAAATGTACTTGTATTTGCTAGATCTGTTTATGGAATGATTAGATCTGTGATGAGGCGAACATCTAGGCGAACATCTATCTGAAGTAGCATGGGGGTAGATCCCAAACCGAATATCTGATCTGAAGAAGTATGTTGCTCTGCAATGATTGAAGATCTATACGCTACTTCGCCGAAGAGGAAGCGCGTATATACGCGGCTTCGCTGAAGAGAAAGCGCGTATGCGCAATAAAATTAGCTTTGTAATATGTACTGAAGTATACGCTGGTTTATATGGAAGGAAGCGCGTATATACGCGACATCAGTGAAGTGAAAGCGCGTATGCAAACTAGGGTTTGCTGAAGCAAAGGGTATGAAATATCTGATCTGTTCTGCTATGTTTCTGCTATCTGATCTGTGTTGTTAAGTATCTGTTGGTGATGAATGTTTGTGCTTAAAAGTTTGGAAAGGGTCCAGTCCGGAAATATGATGAAATGTGGCCTGCAAGTGGTGTTCTATTGAAGTTGATGGATCCAGTGTGAAAATTGATGAAACGTGGTCCAAGGTGGTGTCGAAGGTTGTGGGCCTTCCCGCCGTGGGTCGAGGCCTGGTGTGAGGCCGGTAAATGAGATCGTGGGTCGAGTCTCCTTCCGTGGAGAGGTCGGTAAAACAAGCCGTGAGTTGGTTCTCTTCCAGAGGTCGGTAAACGAGCGTTGTGTGGGTGCCTCGCGTGTCAGTCAAGTCCGTGCCGCACATATGTTGTAAGATGTTTTCTCTATAATAAAATATTGAAGGCCGAGTGCAACCGCAATGTGTTTTCTCCGACTTGGCTTTAAAATAAAATCCTCCTGTGTTCATTTGTGATGCTTTGTGTGATGGTTTATTCTCGTTTCATCGCACATGTTTACCGTTTATAGAACATCTAATGAATGAATGATGGAATGATATGAGTGAAGAACTAATGGCATAATTAGATCTCTGTGTATACGCGAGTTTTATGAAGGATATCCGCGTGTATACGCTACTTGGCTTCAGCAAAGTAGCGTATGGGTTTTAAGGAATGAAAAAGTAAAAAGTTTTGAATATGCAGTAAATACTGATTCACCCCCCCCCTCTCAGTATTTTTCCCAACACTGTTCATTAGTCAGAGTTCCGTCTTTCGAGTTCCGCTTCTAATACTTCACTCCTTTCGTTATATATTACTATTCTGTTTCGAGGTTTTGGTCCTTTACATCCTCACTGCATTCATATTCCATTATGTTGTAAATATTCATCGCATTCTGCTCCATAGCACTAGCACAGGATTATATTAGTGCCACTGGGATTATGAGAAAACCTCTCCATACAGGGGCTAACATTTCGACACCCTACCCAATAATTTAAATCAGAACTTAAAGGGTATCAAACCTATTTCAACGGTGAGTACATAGAAGTTGTCTTGGGGTATTTTAACTATCTCACATTCTCGTACAACTCAAAATGCTCTACGCTTAGAGTTAAATCGAATGAAACCGTATGCAATCAATTCATTTCAGAGCGCATCAAATATTGATACATATGTAAGCCCTTATTTACGAACCCACATCAGTTTGCTTGATCGTGCACAGGATTAAAAATATACCCTTTTGCATAGGGTTTTCAATGTTCACAAACTTTGAAGGTCTAACTCCCGCTTCCACAAGAAATATACAGGTATGATCCTATTTGTCAGTAACACAAGATTTCATATTACAGTTCGGCTTTCTCTTGGAGGATCGATCCTTTTGAATAATATGGAAGCAGAATTATATCAATTCTCTCATCTCCTCAGAGCCACTAAACAGATTCCTCATTTATGCTAATTTAAATTACTTACAAAACCCTCTTGTTCATGAAAACAAGAGGACAATCTATTCTGTCTCTTGGACAACTCTGCTTCAATTCACTGCTTGTCCTCTGCTCCTTGACTGGTACTACTCCTTACTTCTCTTTTTGCTATCTCTACTACCTCACTGCTGCCTTGTTGCTATTTCAGGTGCTCCTCCTTTTCCATCTCCTTTGCCATCAATGACAACATTTCCAATAGTCTCCCCCTTTGGCATTGATGGAAACACATCCACCGATAATCCAATACTTCCTCTGTTTTCCTTTACGACCCTTCCTTCTGTTGCTAGCTCTTCCTCCCCCTTTGAAATCAATGACAAGGGGTTGCACATTTATTAGTGTAGATTCTATCCTTTGATCATTTGTTTTTATCCTTTTTCAACATTTCTTGCATTTCCTCTCTCTGAGATCTTCTGACTTTGTACCTTGTTGCTCCAAACTTTGCATTAAATCTAAAATACTGACTCTTTAGCCTTTTCATTGACTCTTTTATGTTGGATGTATTCTTTCCATAATCCTTTGATCTTAAGGACCTGTTTCATGCTTTCCTTGTCGACTGATATCCCCCTGGAATGATATTTTCGTTTCTGTTCTCCCCTTGAAATTGTGCTTTCTCTTCATATTAGAGAGTAGCATCTACAGATACTACCCCTAGTCTATCTCTCAAATATTCAAATGGTTCTCTAGCAAGAGGTTTGGTAAATATATCTGCTATCTGTTCTTTTCTTGGTACATACTCCAGTTTTACTATCTTCTGAGCCACTTGTTCTCGGAGAAAATGATACTTGATTGGCATATGTTTAGATTTTGAGTGAAGCACAGGATTTTTAGATATAATTATAGCACTTGTATTATCACATTTGATTGAGATAGGTTCATCAATGCTTACCTTCATGTATTGGAGGGTTTGTTTCATCCACATGACTTGTGTACAATATGTTGTTGCTGCTATATATTTTGCTTCTGCTGTAGACATAGAGATAGATGTTTGTTTCTTGCTTAACCATGCCACCAGACTTTCTCCTAAATAGAATGCACCTCCACTTGTGCTTTTCCTGTCATCCACACAGCTGGCCCAATCTCCATCTGTGTATGCTGTCAAAGTGAAGCTTTTTCCTTTAGGATACCAAAGTCCATACTGTGTTGTTCCTTGTAGATATCTGAATATTATTTTGACTGCAAGAAGGTGATTTTGTTTAGGTGCTGCTTGATATTTGGCCACTAGTCCTACTACTAGCATGATGTCTGGTCTTGATGCTGTCAGATACAACAGACTACCTATCATGGATCTGTAGATTTTTTGATCTATATCAGCAGATCCATCATCAACACACAGCTTGCATCCCGTGATCATGGGAGTTGACATAGGTTTGCAGTCCTCCATTTTGAACTTTTTCAATATTCCTTTTAAGTATTTTTCTTGTGAGATGAATGTACCTGTGTTCTTTTGCTGAATTTGAAGTCCTGAGTAGAAACTGAGTTCTCCAATTATGGACATCTCAAATTCTGATTTCATCTCTTTAGCAAACGCTTTTTCTAGTTCATCTCTGTTGCTTCCAAACATAATGTCATCAACATAAACTACAACAATCAGGATTTCATTTTCATGGGCTTTTATGTATATATTATTGTCTACTCCACCTCTCTTAAAGCCTTGTTTTTGCAAATATTTATCCAGTTTTGAGTACCAAGCACGAGGAGCCTGTTTTAGTCCATATAGAGCCTTTTTCAGCCTGCACACATAGTCTTCTTTGTTTGTTAAAGAGAAACCTTTTGGCTGTTCCATGTAGAATTCTTCTTCTAGATCTCCATTTAGGAATGCAGATTTCACATCCATTTGATATACCTTGAAGTCTTGGTAGCATGCAAAGGCCAAAAACATTCTAATGGCTTCCATCCTAGCTACTGGGGCAAATGTTTCATCGTAATCAAGTCCTTCGATTTGTGAATATCCTTTGCAGACAAGTCTGGCTTTATTCCTGATTACCTGTCCTTCCTCATTCATTTTATTTTTAAATACCCATTTTGAGCCTATGGCATTTTTCTCAGTGGGTCTAGGAACTAGTTCCCAGGTATTTTTTTTCTCAATTTGGTCCAATTCTTCATTCATATCATTTACCCAAGACTTGTCCTTGTTGGCTTCCTCAAATTTCTTTGGTTCTATTTGTGATAACATGGCTATGTATACCTCTTCTGTCTATTCAGTTAGCTGCCTTCTTGTCTGGACCCCTTTTTCCTTGTCTTTTATGATCTGATCTTCAAGATGGTTCTTCTGAGTGTATCTGGAAGGGGCTTTAGGGCTCAGTTCAGCATCTTCTGTTGTCTTGCTTGTTTCATTATCATCTTCATCTTCTTCTTCATGGTTATCTGATGGACTGCTACAGTCTGTATCTTTTGTATTGTTTGGAAGTTCTTCATCAAATCTCACATCAATGCTTTCTACTGTTTTTCAAAGAGTCTTGTTGTAACACCTATACCCTTCACTTTTGGAAGCATATCCTAGAAATATCCCTTCATCTGCTCTTTCATGAAATTTCCCAAGATTTTCATCATCAATCTTTATGTAACACTTGCTTCCAAAGATTCTAAAATGTTTGATTGAAGTTGGTTTCCCATGCCATAGTTCATAGAGAGTCTTGTCACTGCTTGGCCTTAAGTGAGCTTTGTTAAGGATATGAATGGTTGTGTGTGCTGCTTTTGCCCAGAAGGTTTGAGGAATATTACTCTCTTGCATCATGGCTCTGGAAATTTGCTGTATAGATCTGTTTTGTCTCTCTGCTACTCCATTCTGCTGAGGTGTCCCTGCAATAGTAAATTGTTTTTTTATTCCGTGTTCATTGCATAGGTCAGCAAATTCATAATCTTTGAATTCACCTCCTCTGTCCGATCTGACGCATTTTAATTTACACCCTGTTGGATTTTCTGCTAATGCTTTGAATATCTTGAATTTTTCTTGAGCTTCCGATTTATTCTTGTGGAATTCCACCCATGTCATTCTGGAGAAGTCATCAATTATCAGCATGAAGTAGGATTCTCCACTTGGATTTTTAGTTCTTGCGGGTCCACACAGGTCCATATGCACAAGATGGAGTGGTATTATTGTTGATAACTCATCTTTGGCCTTAAATGGTGTGCGGGTCTGTTTTCCCAGTTGACAAGATTTGCAGATGGTACTAGAAGGCCTTTTTATTTCTAGCATGTCTCTAACAGTTTTCTTCTTGCTTAGTCTGATGATGTGATCGAAGCTGAGATGTCCCAACCTTTTATGCCATAACCATGACTCCTCAAGTTTGCTAAGATGACATGCTTCATCTTCCTTTTTCACAATGTAAACATTACTCTCTGTTCGAACTCCTTTGAGCAAAGTCTTACCTGTGGTGCTTGATCACAATCTTGTGCTCTAAAAAGAACTTCACATCCTTTATCACACATTTGACTGACACTTAGCAAATTTTCTTTCAGTCCATATAAAAATAGTACATCTTGGGCCTTTCCTCTACCATTGTCTAGGCTAACTGAGCCTTTTCCTTTTATTTTTACAGATTTATCATTGCCAAAAGTAACATTGTCTGATTTCTTTTCATCAAGAGTTATAAACTTACTTCTGTCTCCAGTCATGTGTTTTGAGCATCCACTGTCCAAATACCACTGGCTTTTCAGGTCCTGAGAAGTTAGAGCGAAGTCACATTTATTCACCTTCTTTATCCACTGGAAGCATCCTTTTGTTTGGTATCTTTTGTGAGATGAAGAACTACTTCTTCTGAGAGGACATTTCGAAGGCATATGTCCAACTTCATTGCATACACAACACTTGGTCATATTTTTTGCAGAATTGTGAGTATGAACAAAATTTCTTTGATTCATAAACCTTCTTGAGGTGTTGAACATCAATGTTCGTCCATATTTTCTACGCTCAATGATCTTATGGCCAAATTCCTTACAATAAAAACACTAACCATAGAAACTATTTGCATACCTGATGTAAGGTTGTCTTCTCCATTTGTTTGTTTGAGATAGTCTCTTTACTGTTTGCATCTTTTGTTGGTTTTAATTACTCCTTCTTGCATGACAATATGCAGCAATGTGTCCCAGCTTGTGGTAGACATAACAGGTGGCATTCTTCATAGGAGGGAAGAATCTCCTTTGATGGATTCCAAATTTGACATATTCAGGGGCATATGATCCTTTTTCTGTTGTCTTAATATTTATTGCCTTCTTTGTTACTAGAGGTTTCTTCTGATCTCTGTCTTTCTCATTACATGTTTCTTCTTTTGTAGGAATTGTTTGCGCTGCTTCGTCATTCTTCATTGCTTTTACAAAAATAATCTCTCTATTTTCCTTTTCTTTGATTTTACTTGATTCTCCTTCATAGCCTATTCCCGTTTTTATCATAGAAGATCTTTGAGCACCCAGAATTTCGTTCAACTTACTAGAGCTTGTTGTTTGAGAGGAATTTGTAGATACTTTCCTCTAAGCATTTTCTAATTTCTTCCTCAGACATAAAACTTCTTCTTCCAGCTTCTCTTGTCCTCGAGTTTTATCCTTCATTTGCTGAAGTAACATGTCTTCTATCTTCTTGGCTTCTTCAAGATCTACCTTCAGCTACATGAGGGCCTTTGAGTTCTTCTCTTCTCTTACATACTTGAGGAGAATGTCCTTTTGTTTTCTGCACTTCAGTTTGAGTCTGTCAATCTCCTCCAGAGCACTTTTTAGCTCCCCCTCAAGGTCGACTTCACCTTCTTCTTCCTCATCTTCTAGCAAGAGTCCTTCAAGTTCTTCAATGGCCATCAATAAAAATTCAGAGGTTCCTTCTTCACTTGAGGGTTCAACTGAGTCTTCAGATGTATTGCTTTCTTGTTGAGCATAGAAGGATTTTCTGCTGAACTTCTTTCCTTTCTACCAGTTCTTTAATGTATTTTTCTCTGACTCTTGGGCCTGATTCCTTACTTTCTTGTGAGGACACTTGGCTACATAGTGTCCAACTCTTCCACAGTTAAAGCATTTGAAAGGAAGTTTACCTTTGTATTTACCTGAGCCTCTATCCAGTTTCTTGGCGAATTTTGCTTCTTCTTCATCCGAGCAAGAACATATGTCTTCCTCTTCTTCTTTCTTCTTTTTTGTTTTAAAGGCTGCCTCCCTTGTACTTGGCTTCTTTTGTGGGAGCCTCATTTCATATGCTGTTAGATTTCCAAGTAGCTGGTTCATGGTCAAGGTCTCCCAATCTGTTGTTTCTTCTATTACAAACACCTTGGGATTAAACCTGGGTGGAAGAGATCTTAGAATATTTTGAACAATTTCAACTTCTTTTATGGTTTCACCTAGAGCCTTCATGTTATTTACTATTTCTGCAACCTTTAGAAAGAAGCTAGCAATGTCTTCATCATCATCCATTTTTAAGTTCTCAAACTGGGCTCTATAGACTTGAAGTTTGGCAGTCTTTACCTTCTTGTCTCCCTCATGAATATTCTCCAGAGTGTCCCACATTTCTTTGGCAGTGTCTTTGTGCATTACTTTGATAAACTCTGCTTCACACAATCCATTTAAGATGGCATTCATGGCTTTTGAGTTGGCTACAAAATCTTGTTTGGTTTCCTTTTATAAGTCAGTTGCCTTTGGGGCATATCCTAATTCCACAGCACCCCAAACTTCTATTCCTAGAGACATTATGTATGTCCTCATCCTGATTTTCCAGAAAGAATAATTTGCACCTGTAAAGAAAGGGGCTTTATTGGTTGAGCATCCTTCTTTACTAGCCATCCTGAGAACCTAGAATCTCCTTTCAGTTGTTAAACTATTACAAAGGAACTTGGCTCTGATACCAATTGTTGAATTCTTAGTTAAACTTAGAGGGGGGAGTGAACCAATTTAACACATACATGAGCTTTAAAAATTTATCATCAGCTTATTTACAGCTTACTTTTATAATCAACCTTAGTATATGAACATTCTTAATATGTTGCAGCAAGTATTAAATTAATGTGACATCAAACTTATTATGAGATCAGCAAACATTAAGCAGATTTAGTAAATCATCTCAGTACACAGGCAACACAGATATAGATAGCAGATATAAGTGGAAACCCATAAATGGAGAAAACCACATATTATTATTGTTTTGATGCAAAGGCAAGCTCCAACTCCGTCTCACCATTGTTTTTCTGCAGGCACCAACCTACAGGAGGCTTCAACCTCAATTCTGCAAGCTACAACTTGCAAGGAAGCTCCAACTCCCTTCAATTTTCTACAAGCACCAACCTATAGGAGGCTCCAACCTCAGTCAGCTACAACTGACAGTTATCAAGCTTCAACCCGGTAGGGAAGCTCCAACTTCCTCAATTTATCAAAAGAAATATTTGCTGATTTACCTTAGATATCAGCTCTGTTCTGTAGCATCTCTTTCTGCTCCTCTCCTTTTTATCTTCTTTGCCTCAATCTTCTATGCTTTTCATTCTCTATCCTTACTCTCTCTCTCTCTTTTATGCATATCAAGTTGATATTATATATAGAGTTCCTCGCATGACTGTTTGTATTTCACAAGAAATTTGGAGTGATCAGCCATGACTCTTTGGCTTCTGTCTTCTCATTCCTTTATCCAACTCATTTTAAAATTATAACAATATGTACAAATTTCCATGCTACAGTGGGATTTTTCTTTTCCTTAGGATACTTTCCTTTGCATCACAATCAATATAAAACAAAAATATTTACATTTTTAGTTACACATTTCAATTCCACTAATCTCCTTTACTGGACTTTGGCTTTTCTGGATTTGTCTTTTCTGCTGCTGTTGAGTGACTATTCTGAATATTTTGGTTCACCTCTGTGTCTATTCATCTGTTCACTATACTTGTGTGCACCAGCTACATACACAGCTGCTTTTCAGGTTTTATTCTCAAAGACATATGAATCTGGGCGATGTTTGTTCATTACCAATCTCTGTTCTCGAGTTGCCTGCTTACATTCTCTGTTCATATATTAGCTTAAAGTTAATAGTTGAAATTCACATTACAATTTCAATTCATCTTTTTCCTGTACCATTTTTCTGCTGCTGTCTCTCTCTCTTTCGTTCTTGCAAGCTCTTGTAATAAACCCAATCTGTGAACTTTATAAAACCCACTATATTAAATACCAGCGTAGTATATATATCAGCATATATATATGTTCCCCACCAATTGTGAAGACCCATGTATTCACTTTAACATATGCCCAGTACGCACCTCATTTCATATAGGTTTCGACTTTAGCACAATATATAAATATATCACCATGTATGCATATTCCCCGAGTCAAGCATTAAAAACTATTAATAATCTGTGGCTTTTGTTTAGCGCCCAACATAAGTATGGTCATGGTTTTATAACCTTTATAACATCAAACTATATTACATTCCCCACTTAAATATATAATTGTTACTCGAATGTTCGGACCTTGAAAATCTTAAATATATATCTCGAGCTTTAATTCAACTGAACCACTTATAACGTACCTTTGGCTCCGGGCCCACATATATAAGCGATGGCTCAATTAAATATGTGAGCCATACCTTGGGTTATCCTTCGAGCTACTTCCGAATGCGATATTCATTCAATGAGCCTTCCTCCAGATCGACGATGTTCGTTGATATCGCACTACCTCCTCAGTCGAACGTTAATATGCGATGGGGCGATTTTGAAAATCCATTGCATGCCATGTGTCCTCCATTCTATGGAATCACTCCGAATTCTCAGTTACCGCTCGTCCCACAAAGGTGGTGTGATGAAAACTGGAAACGCCCTTTACTGTTCATTAGTCAGACTTTCGTCTTCCTAGTTCCGCTTCTAATACTTCGCTCCTTTCGTTATATATTACTATTCCGCTTCGAGGTTCTGGTCCTTTACATCCTCACTGCATTCATATTCCATTATGCTATAAATATTCATCGCATTCTGCTCCGTAACACTCACACAGGATTATATTAGTGTCACTGGGATTCTGAGAAAACCTCTCCATACAGGGGCTAACATTTTGGCACCCTACACAATAATTTAACTCAGAACTTAAAGGGTATCAAACCTCTTTCAACGGTGAGTACATAGAAGTTGTCCTGGGGTATTTTAACTATCGCACATTCTCGTACAACTCAAAATTCTCTACGCTTAGAGTTAAATCAAATGAAACTGTATGCAATCAATTCATTTCAGAGTGCATCAAATATTGATACATATGTAAGCCCTTATTTACGAACCCACATCAGTTTTCTTGATCGTGCACAGGATTACAAATCTACCCTTTTGCATAGGGTTTTCAATGTTCACAAACTTTGAATTTTTAACTCCCACTTCCACAAGAAATATACAGGCATGATCCTATCTGTCAGTAACACAAGATTTCATATTACAGTTCGGCTTTCTCTTGGAGGATCAATCCTTTCGAATAATATGGAAGCAGACTTATATCAATTCTCTGATCTCCTCAGAGCCACTAAACAGATCCTCATTTATGCTAATTGAAATTACTTACAAAACCCTCTTGTTCATGAAAACAAGAGGACAATCTATTCTATCTCTTGGACAACTTTGCTTCAATTCACTGCTTGTCCTCTACTCCTTGACTGGTACTACTCCTTACTTCTCTTTTTGCTATCTCTGCTACCTCACTACTGCCTTGTTGTTGTTTCAAGTGCTCCTCCTTTGCCATCTCATTTTCCATCAATGACAACATTTCCAACACATAAATGGATATTGACAGCCATTGACTACTTTACCAAGTGGATAAAAGCCATTCCTTCTAGACAAACCACAAAGTCTATCATTATTTAATTTCTTGAGAACAACATCCTTTCTAGATTTGGATGCCCACAAAATCTCATCGCTGATAATGTTGTTGCCTTCAAATCCAAGAAAATGATAGATTTTTGTAACCGATATCATATCACCCTTGGCCATTCCACTGCCTATTTCCCTCAAGGTAATGGACTAGTATAATCTTCAAAAAAATCCTAGTCAACATCATCAAGAAGCTATTAGAGGATAATAAGAAAACACAGAATAAAAGGTTGGTGAAAGCCCTATGGGCAGACATACTAACTACTAAGAAATATATTGGTACATCTCCCTATCAATTGGTATATGGGATGGATGTTGTTTTTACATCTTCATTAGGAGTGCCAGTAATGAAAATGATTCAAGAGATACAAGTAGAACCAAATGGCATCCAAAGGAGGATAAACCAAACAATTCATTTACAACAAACCAGGGAAGAATTTTATATCAAATCCCAAGTAATTCAAGACAAAATCAAGAATATATTTGATAAGAAAACTAAAGTAGATGATTTCTTCATAGGTGATCAAGTACTAAAATGGGATTATAGAAGGGAAGACAATGGAAAACATGGGAAATTTGACTTTCTCTGGAAAGGCCCATACATTATTTATGGTTACAGAGGAAACAATGCATTTTTCTTGAAAGAATTAAACCGAACAAACCTACCAGGTGGACCAGTCAATGGTCAAATGTTGAAGCACTATTTTTCACCAAATTAATCAATAGTTCATTTGTTCTATTTTACTCATTGTAAATACCATAAAAAGGTTTATATTTGAGTGGATGATTATCTTGTAAAGTTGAAGCCTGAAGAATAAACCTTAAAATCTTTAAAAGATATAACATCATATGTTTGAATAAAGGAGATCATAGAAAGTAGTTCCAAGCAAAGCAAAGTCAAAGTACCAAGGCCACTGATCAGAAGGTTCTTAACATCTCACAAGGAGATGTCATCCCCAAGTGGAGCCACTGTTAGGTTCCTATAATAATAGGGATCATAATTTTGAATTGGCTATGTTTAGTCTTGTAATATTGTACATAACTTTTCATTTCTGGAAATGTTTTCCATATTCAAAAATTAAAAGAGGGTATGTCCTAAAATAATATTCAAAGGACCAAAATAAAGAAAGATCAAAAATATATAAAATATGAACCTCATAAAAAGAAGCAAAAATAAATTATTAAAGTGTTGCACATTCAAATCCCACTACACTTAGTTTTCTTTACTTTTGAAAATAAATTGTGTGCAGCTTGTTCAAAATTCCACAATCCATGATGATCATACAATATAATCTTGATCATTCATGACTTTAAATTTTATGTTATGATAGTGAATAATGATGGAACTGGTATCAAGCTACTTTTCCATCTCCTAGTTCTATTAATCACCTGCACAGCAAAATAAAACAATTGTAATGAAAACAAAGGTTTGCAGGGAGGCGAGCGGGCTTTTAGTATTTTTCGCAAGTTTGAAAAAGTAGGGAAATGAATGGGGTAGTGGGGTTTTATATTTTGAGAATCGTGGTTTATCGCATGCCTGTAGGGTGGTTTGTGGTTTCATGCTTTAGGGGTACGATAACACCAGGATATGTTGCATGGCAAGGGAGTGGGCAGAGAAAAAAACTTATTTCGCACCCCCCTGGCTTTAAACATTTGAATGTCGAGGAGTGCGAAATGGATCGTAGGCCGTCTGATGTGCTTGGTGGTGATCTAACAGCTATCGGAGTTGCGAACTTTCAAATGAGGTGGGATCGGGAAATAGATATGTGGAGGGTTAAAATGATAGTGGGGTCGGGTAAAATATTAAGCGGGGAGTTTAAATGAAAAGAGGGGCCGATTAATATTTTGCGCTTTTAGAATATTTAAAGTGGGAATTTGTGTTTGTTTTTTGGGTTTTTATGAAAAGATAAAGTTTTATTAAGGGGGTAAGGGGCTTTTCAAAAGGGAAAATGGATTTAGCAAAGGGAAGGGGTTTTTGACAATTATTTTTTAAGGGATAAGCATAATGATGCTTACAGAACTTTTGAAAATATTCTACCTACCCTTCTATTCATGCTAACATTTTCTTCCCTTTCATTTATTGGGTGAATTTGAGCTTGTTGACCCTTTTATTTTCTTTTGATAAGCAAACTAACTTATTTCTAACCTTATATCTTCCAATGGCTCAGATTAAACTTATGAGCTCATTTTTATTCTCTACCTAACTACTGATCTGCCAAGATTAAATGGTTTGGTCATTGTTATTCACTAACTATCATAACATAACATTTAAATTCATGAATGATCAAGATTATATTGTATGATCATCATGGATTGTGGCATTTTGAATAAGCTGCACACAATTTATTTGCAAAAGTAAAGTAAACTAAGAGTAGTGGCATTTGAATGTGCTAACACTTTTAGAATTTATTTTTTCTTCTTTTTATGCGGTTCATGTTTTATATCTTTTCTTTCTTTCTTTATTTTGGTCTTTTGATTAGTCTTTTAGGACATACCCTCTTTTCATTTTTTAATATGGAAAACATTTGCAGAAATGCAAAGGTATGTACAATATTACAAGACTAAACATAGCCAATTCAAAATTATGATCCCTATTATTATAGGAACCTAACATAAACCAAGAAAATATGTTACTTCCCCAAGTAAAGACATTTCAAATTCCTGTTGCATAACATAAGCAATTTTTTTACTCATGGATTCTTCATTACTCCCAAAAAAGATGTCATCAACATAAACAACAATAATTAATAGTTTTTCATCCTCAATTTTTGTGTACAAGTTACTGTCTATAGATCCTTTTGTGAAGCCTTGTTGTTGATAATATTTTTCAAGACGATAGTACCATGCCCATGGAGCTTGTTTTAGCCCATATAGAGCCTTTTTGAGTTTGAAAACAAGCTTTTCATCATTCCCCACAATGAATCCTTCTGGTTGTTCTATATATACTTTCTCTTCCATGTCTCCATTAAGGAAATCAAATTTTACATCCATTTGATAAACTTTGAAACGTTGAAAACTTGAAAATGCAAGAAAAATTCTTATGGCTTCAAGTCTCGCTACTGGTGCAAATGTTTCTTCAATTCCTATACCTTCTTGTTGAGTATAACCTTTACAAACAATTCTAGCTTTGTTTCTAATTACATCCCTATTTTCATTTAACTTATTTTTGAATATCCATTTTGTCCCAATAACATTTTTATCATGAGGCCTTGGAACCAATTCCCAAGTAGTAGTATTTTCAATTTGTTTCATTTCTTCATTCATGGTCTTAATCCAAAATTCATCTTTAATAGCTTGATTTACATTTTGTCATTCAATGGTGGATAATAGTGCTAGATAACTAGGAGATCCCACAAGTGTTCTTCTTGTTTGTACCCCATATTCCTTTTCTCCCAAAATTTGAGATCTGGATGAGTATTTTAAACATACCAGGATGGAGCCTTTTCTTTAGTCGATGTTTCTTCTTCTGATGCTTCATTAGTTTCTTCTTCTATGTCATTGTGATTTGATGTGGGAAAGCATTCATCATAATCATCTTCTTCTTCTTTTGTTGTTATTGTCTTTTTGGGAATTGTGAATGCTTCATCAATCACAACATCAATACATTCAACAATTTTTCGAAGTATCTTATTGTAGCATTTGTATCATTTACTTCTTGAAGAGTAACCAAGAATTATTCCTTCATCTTCTCTAGCTTAAAACTTACCAATTTTTTCATCATTATTTTTTATGAAACATTTGCTTCCAAAAACTTTGAAGTGCTTCACAGTGGGAGTATTACCATACTAGAGTTCATAAGTAGTTTCATCACTATTCACATGAACATGTGCCTTATTGAGAATATTTACTATGGTATGTGCAGCTTCACCCCAAAAGGTGTCAGGAGTTCCAGACTCATAAAGCATAGCATGAGCCATTTGCTGAACTGTTCTATTCATTCTTTCTGCCAAGTCATTTTGTTGAGTTCCAGCTACAGAAAAATTGTATTTTTATGTCATATTGCTCTCAGAAATCAAAGAATTTATCTGATATGTATTATACTCCTTGGACAGATCTAAGACATTTGATATTTGGATCTAATTCATTTTCAATTAATTCTTTGAACACCTTAAATTTTTCAAATGCTTCATCTTTGTGTTTCAATAAATCGATCCAACACATTCTAGAAAATTAATTAATGAATAAGATATAGTATTATTCACCACGAGGTGACTTTTCCTTTATAGGTCCACATAAATCAGGTCCACGCAAATCCTTCTTTGGTGTTAAATTGAACTCTCGTTTTCTTACCGAATTGTCTTGACTTACATATGGTACTTTTTGGTAGGGTGATGTTGGGTAGATCACGAACAACTTTGAGCCTGCTTGATTTGCTTATTTGAGAAAAGATCAGATGTCCCAACCTTCTGTGCCATAACTAGTTTTCAACAACTTTTCCTATATAACATTGTTCTTGGCCACCTTTCAATATATACTTATTGCTTGGTTTTCTTATTCCTTTTATTATGGTATTTCATGTGTCAAGTTCACGAACCACACATTCTTTTGATCGGAAGACTACGTCATTTCCTTGGTCACATTTTGCTAACACTCAACAAGTTATGCTTTAATCCATCAACATACACAACATTACCAACTTTAACCTTTTTCTTTTAGAAAAACAGAACCTTTACCCTTAATGACAATAAGAGATTCATTTCCAAAAGTGACATTCTTTTATTTTTCTAATGCATCGTATGAAATGAGTTTATCTTAATCACCTATCATGTGTTTTGAACATCCGTTATCAATGTACCATTGATTTTATTCTCCTTCTGCAAATAAAGCTATGCCGCAAATTTCAAATTGTAAGTCATTCTTTTTCCATACCTTAGAATTTGTGGATATTTCTTCTTTTGGTTGTAGTTTGCTCCTACATTCAGATTCCTAATGTCCAAATTTATTGCAAAACGAACATTCAATTTCATCTTTAAAAGGAGAAAATTTGTTATAAGTATTCTTCTTGATTCCTGTCTCATTTCTTTGTTTTCTTGATTCTCTAGTCATGATGGTTTTGTATGCAACACATTGAGCAGCTTTGTGACCAAAATTATGACATGAGAAACATTATCCATTAAAGAAGAAATTTTTTTGATCATATAAGCTTCTAGTGTTTTTTACCTTTTGACTGATGCTTTTGTTATTGTTCTTCCTTGAATTATAACGAACATGATTTACCTGTGAATTGTCTTTGTTCTTCTGCTGAGTGATGAAACTTTGCAGACTGGATTTTGCTGCATTTAGATAGCTTTTGGTTGTGGTTGAGGATTTTTCTGTCTGTGAAGATTCACCAATGTATCCAAGACCTGTCTTCATAAGAGGAGAGTGTTGAACCTTGATAATTTCATCTAAGATTTCAAGTCCTTTAGAAAATCTAAGATTTAGAGTTTTTACCTTCTTAAGTTCCTTTCTTAGGCTTACTATTTCACATTCTAACTTCTCATTATGCTTCTCTTTTTCCATTAGTTGATTATTTAGAGTATCTATGGCTATTTTTTTTTCCTCCAAGCATATTTTGAGTTGAGTGATTTCTTAAAGGAAATCATTTTCTTCTAAAGCATCCATAAAATTATATTTAGACTCGTTAGTGTCTTTTTCAAATGCCATGAGTAGTTTAAGATCTTGCTCAGATTCTCCTTCTTCACTATTTTACAAGCCATCACTATCTTCATAAGTATAAAAACTTTTCCTATTGTCAAATAATCTCCTATTACCTTTTTCTATATCCTTTCCCTTGTCATGGTTATCCTTATGAGGACATTTAGTAGCATAATGATCCACTCTTCCACGAGAAAAACATTTAAAGGGAAGCTTACCTCTGAACCTTCTGATGCCAAGTTGAAGTTTCTTTACAAAATTTACCTCATCTTTTTTTATACATACCCCAATTCTTTTTGTTCTTCCTTTTCCTTTCCCTTCGCAGTAGCTTTAAATGCGGCTTCTCTGACTTCAGACGAAACTCCTTTTCTCATTTCAAAATCATTCAGAATCCCATGAAGTTGAACAACAGTAAGAGTCTGCAAATCCTTCTTCTATTCAATAGCAGCCACTTTTGACTCAATAGAGATCTTAATATTTTCTATACTAAAGTTGTGTCTTTTATGTCTTCACCCATATTTCTCATATGATTACGATCTCATCTAGACGCAGAAAGAAACTAGCAATACTTTCATAATTATGCATTCTGAGATTTTCGTATTGAATTCTTAGAGATTAGATTTTGGCACTTTTTACCTTGGCATCGCATTCATAGCTTAGAATGATTTTGTCTGATATCTCCTTTTTTGTATCTAACTGCATAACCTTGAAAATTTCTGATTCAATTAGGCTTCCCAATAATGCATTAACATATTTTGCATTGATTACGTAGTTCTTCTTTTCTGCTGGATCTGTGGGAACTGCAGTTGTATATTGGTAACCTCCTTCAACAATTTCCCAAGCATCTCCTCCAAGAGACTAAAGATAGGATCTTGTTATTGTCTTCCAGAAGATTAAATTGTTTCCGTTGAAGAGTAGTAGTCTGATAGATGTTGTTCCATCTTGATTTCTCATCTTGGTAGATCTTCCTTTAAGAGATCAAGCTTCTTCAGAAGGACCTGCTCTGATACCAATTGTTGGAAAAAATACTAAGAGGGCGTGGGGGAGGGGGGGGGGAGTGAATCAGTACTTAAAACTCACAATAAATTTTCTTTTCTTTACTGATTTCTATACACGAATTTACTTAAGCCAAATAGCGTATGTACACAACTTTATTTAAGGAAACTTGTGTATGCCTAGTGAACTTATTATTCAAATAAATCTTCAGTAACTTTACTTAGACCAGTGCATCATTCATTCATCAGAAATTTAGTAAGCAGTAAACATGTGCAGTAAGAATAGAGTAAATAATAAGCAACGCACATAAACACTAGGATTTAAGGTGGAAACCCAATTTGGGAGAAAACCACCGTTGTTGTCATCTTTGTCTTCAATATTTATTATATAGAAAAATTCTTACAATATTGTAATGGCACAGACTCATACCAGCACGCAGGAACCCACATGCAGAAAGCTGCAACCTTCTCTCATTCTCTAGATGCTACTGGAAGGGAGCTCCAACCCCCTGATCTCATTTACCAACGACCACTGGAAGGGAACTACAACCCCCTGATCTAATCACCGGCTCTTACTGGAAGGAAGCTTAGACTTCCACATTGAAGGCTCCAACCCTCATAACTGTTGCTGACCATGTTTCATAAATTTTCACACTGGATCCAATAGATTTTAACACATCATAACTTGTAGATCAACTGAAGTAAACATAAACCCAAGTTGAACAGAATAGTGAGATCACTATAACCAAAACACAGAACTAAACATGTACTTCTACATCAACACACAAAATTCCCTGCAACCCTGATCATTCATAAGAAAAATGTATACACTACTTTACTTACGCAACCCACATGTATACACGCTTTTCTGTAGAGAAACCTGCATATAGATCTCAATATATTAAGTTTATATTTCTGACTCGGACTCATAATTGATCAGAGATATTCTGACATATTTTGTCAGTTTAACAAATCCCTCATATAGTTAACAGCATCAATCATTTTTCACTCAACCAATCACTGGTATTTAATCATAATCAACTAGCAGCATAAGAAATACTCAAACAACCCAGACCTATATGAAGACATCATTAACAGACAACAGAAATAAAACAAAACTGATCAAACATTTTCTTCAACATTCTCCAGCTAAACCCTGGCTTTCATACACGCCTTCCA
The DNA here is from genome assembly GCA_034641835.2 of Pinus albicaulis. Lineage (NCBI taxonomy): Eukaryota > Viridiplantae > Streptophyta > Pinopsida > Pinales > Pinaceae > Pinus > Pinus albicaulis. Next base: position 15,403,768 of record CM076581.1, on the reverse strand, counting down.
TAAGACGTATCCGCGTCTATACGCACTTCTTCTAAAACCAACTTTCATATATATCTCAGTATTTTTACCGAATATATACATGCCCCTGCAGAACCGAGCCCGTATGTATACACGCCTTCGTTGAGTAAAACCCGCGTATATATCTGCAAATAATTCAGGACTGCGCAACAATTCAGAACTGCAAACTTAATCATATCATACCATTCATTACAACAAACATGCACCAGACCACAGATCTAAATAAATAATAAATAGATCATGCAAATACATAGTCATTTCAGGTCTATAGATCCTGATCCATCATTATATTCATGGGTGCATCATAATATCAGATCTATCTATTGATTATAGCCCATTCCATGTAGATATAGTTTAGATTGAAGTATTCATGCAATTCACATACTCATACACCCTTAACACTATGATCTTCACCCCCTTTATATAGCTTGAGCTGTAGCCAATATGATCAGCCAAAAGCACATAAGTGTTAATGGTATTATTGGACGAGATCACATAACCGGTAATGCATTTAATATTGTGGGCTAATACCATGGTAAAGACCCCTAGTATTATAAAATTAGTGTGCTAGCTAATATACTACTTTTCTTCTTCGTACCCGCATGTATACGCGACTTTGCCTTTACCAAATCGCATATAGTTCCTTAATTATGTACTTTATCCATCTTATGATTATGATATGAAAATATTTTGTCCCATCATTCTGAAATTTTGTTCCATCGCTTTGTCAGGTATGAGCTTGTCCATAAACCATATACTTGGTCTTTTACAAGTGGGTTGCCATCAAGGACAACACCTGCATCATAATGCCAACACCCATATTCCACTATTGGGTTTTGACCAGTTGCAAGTTATCTTTTTGAAGTTGCAGGAGAATTAATAAGATGTTCTCCATGTTTAGCATTGATTCACATACTTAATCATGGTGGTTGTATTGTTTCTTTGGTATTTTCACTGTATTTATATGTGTTCTTTCATATATGTAATATGTTATGGATTGATTCATAGTTGTTGCATGTATGTTTTGCTTTCAAATCTGTGTTTACTTATTCCTCGCCATGTCGGTGATCTATTTTGAACTAATTTGCAATTAAATTCTTGCATTTTCTTGCTCATGTATGTCTGATTGGATTTTTGTTTCACTGATCCCTCTCATGGCATACCCCATCTTATTGTTGCGGAGACTTGTTTGTACATATTTTTGTAGTTTGTAAATATTGGGTTGATTTTGTTTCACTGTCTGGGAATTTCATTCTTGTCCCCACTCTGACACCTTCACATCTAACAGACAAGAGTGGAAACATTGATTGTGGAAGTCAGGACCACATACTAGATGGGGCTCTTATCCCAAACGGTGTGAGGTCTAATATACCCCTTAGTTGTTGGCGGTACATTCCAACTCATCAACACAATCATAAACACAAATATTTTATTCCATAAGTACATTCAATATTACCATACCCAACGTGATAAGGGATCATATAAATCATTGCAACAAGTGGATGTCAGCCAACAACATGATTGTTGGTGGGCATGTGTCTGCACGCACTCAAGGTGAAATTGATAACTCAACTTATTCACTCCCTCTTGGATTCTTGCATTCCCTGTTTGGTGTACACAAAGAGGTGGACATTATTCATGATAGTTAAATAAATATTCATGAAGGTTTGCAGTACAAGCTCAATGCAATGAGCCAAGATGATGATCATAAAATTAACTTCCCAATAATGGAAAGTTCATTTTCCATGCAGGAGCGAATTTTATGGTCGATGTTTACAATGACAATGAATTTCAAGTATACCATAGGTTTCACCCCTCAAGATATTTCGCGGATGAATCCACCAAGATCCATTCCTAGTGAATGGCTTTGGACAAAGTGTTTTTCTGGCTCATGTTGATTCTCTTGGTAGTTGGTGTCATGGTTTTTGTGGTACATGATAAAGAGAGGCGTTTGACAATCCCTCTTCATCACCAAATTTCCATGCCCTCCGTTGGGTTTTTTCTCATACCAATTTTCTGAAGCTTTTATCCTACATCTAGGCCTTATTCATGTTATTAGCTACCAATGCAATGCCAAAGAAATCTTAAGGAATTCCCCCATGATATTTCTCCCATTATGTGCTAAAATGTTGAATATTGTTGCAAAGTGTTAGACTCACGATCGTAATTAGACCAAAACTCATAGGCATTAGTCTCTACTACAATTGCTGAGGTCAGATCCATGAGAAGCAGTTAGTCCATGTCGTAAACCACACAGGGAGTGCTAAACCCAATGGGAAACGATCTCTCCCCTTAGTGCAAGCCATGTGAGTTCCAAACTCAAGACTTGTAACTCTCATACCACTTGTTGGACTGAAAATTGTTGTTATACCAACACCTATAGGTGTTAGTCTCTGCTACAATCGTCAGTGTTAGGATCCACGAGAGGTGTTTAGTCCATGTTGGGAAAAACATGAGGAGTGTTGAACCCAATTCCCGACCCAAAGATGTAGGGTGATGATGAAGGTGTGAACTATGTCATTCCAAGTCTCCAAATTCACCATAGTCAACTAGCCTCTTCCCTCATAGTAGTTATGGAGCAAATCATTGATAAAAAATATCAAATTGAAAGAACTAAAGATGAACTTGGATATATTAGACATTAGACAAAGGAATTAACTATGCACCTCTCTAGGAAAGACATGGACTCTCCCCCCTCAGTTAGTTCAATGAACATGGAGAACCCAAGGCTCCCAGCCTCAACATGCTAATAGAAGATGAGAAAACAAGAGTACAAGAAGGATTCCATTGCAATAGACCCCAAAAAAAGCAGCATAGTACCCAATGAAGTATAATTTTTTTTTGTTAGGAAGTTACTAGAAAAACTATACTTATATAACTCTGGATAATTTTTAATGGTATAAAAAAGAACATTTATAATTTTAGTTCTGATAATCTATATTAGACTAACATACTTAGCCTCTAAAACTCATTTTTTCTCTTTAATGTACTATTATATAACATGCATAATTTTAATATTATATATATAATTAATTTGATTTTTATATACATGTTGAAGCCTAGAAAATCACTGCAAAAACATTAAGGGATAACCACCTGGTCCGGACCTTAATATAGCTCATTTTCCGTTTATGATAGTGGCTTCGACTAGTTTAACTAGGTCCAGTTACCTTTTCCCTATCACTATTGGTTTAAAATGTATCTTTAACTACCAATAGATAGGGATATTAGATCACTTCTTCTTGCTGATCGGGCAAGAGAATGACCCTTAAGCTGATTTGGGTTCAGCCAAACCACAACTAAGATTTTTCCTCTTTGAGAAGAGGACTTAAAAGAATGTAGAACTTAATCTAAATGCAAACTTAGTCTATAATGCAAGCAAAAGAAACTAATCTAAATCCTATCTCAATTAGTTAGATATAAATCTAACCCAACTAAGAGCAAGATAATTAAGTGATGAGAATTTAAATATGTCTGGCTTTTAAATAATGTCAAGCTAACGAAGAAATTCAATTAGCTTACATTTGTGAGTACCAAAACACGTTTTATTGAGACCATTTGACTAAAATAATAAATCAACAACACTCTGGAAGAAATTCATAAAAATGATATCAATTTTCAAATCAGTCAAGCTAATAATTAAACAATAATATGTGGAAGAAATTCACAACACATTACTATTTAATAAATCAGTTTTATAAGACAGATTTTTGAGTAAATAGTTACTCAAAAATCAGAGTTAAATCCATAAGAACAGAGATACATAAAAATTTGAGACAAATTATCCATATCAACAGAAATGCATAAACATGAATAAAATGAAACAACAATTTTATTAACATAAAAATGAAACTGGTATTTGATACAGAAATGCCAAAAATACCTGTTAATTGAATCTGCTTCTCTGATCCTAGTCTCTAACAGTACTTTACATTACTTGAATTTCTGTTTTCAAAACTAGAGCTGCAGAAATGCAAACTCTGCCCATCATGTATAATTCAAGATATAAAGAAAAAGCCCTCATTAATTTTCAGATCTGAAATTTTCTCTCTTCTCTCCTACAACTCTAAATTCCTATTACAGAAATGCTTTTAGAAGTCTGGAATTGCAGAGGAGAGCAGCTTTTTTTTCAATTTCGCAATCTCCAATTTATAATCTTTTCAAAATTATTTTGAGAAGAGAGTTTGTTGAAGAAAAATCTGCCCAATCCAATTTTATTTGCTCAAAAATTCCAATCTTTAATTGCTGGAGTCTCCTCATTGATTGAGATCTTTTTCTTCATATCCCTTCTACTGTTTTTCCTACAAAAAGAAATCAAAATGAATTAAGAAGTAACAATAAAATCAAAATATCATTTCTGTCATAAAACAAATCAAATAAAATTCTATTTAAATAAATAAAAAGGAAATTTGAGATTTATTGATACTCATAATAATCTTAATTAACCAAGGATAATATTGATGCATGAATATGCAATTAGAAGAGGCTTGGGCAAATGAAAATGAAGAAAACAAAACTCAAAAAATTGATTTTATTTTAGAAATTTGGAGCTTGATCTTCTGCCTGATTTTTGATCCAATAAATGATCAAATCTGTTAGTGAAACCTCCTCAGAAATGTTCTCCTTGATTTTCTCTTTCCAATGAGCCGTCCTGGGCCTCATTTGGCTAAGTAAAACTCAATCTATAAGCCTCCAAAGTTGATAAGTCAAATCTGATATAAATCTAGAAATTTTGTTACTGGGCTAAAAAAAAATAGATTTTTTAATTAAAAATCTAATCCTAAATTAGACTCAAATAATCTAATAATTAATCCTAATTTAATTTGTTAATTATAACTAAACTAATTATTAATATTAATCTAACTAACTAATATAATTAATTAAAGAGATTAATCTAATTAATAATTAATTTAATTTAATTAATTATATTTTAAATATTTAAATCTAAAACTAAACTAATTTTAACACTTGTATTAATTTAAAACTATCCTAATTAATAATCCACTAAATATACTACCACTCTACTTATACTATAACAACTAACCTACCACTTAAATTAACGTATACTAACCTACCATTACTAATACTACATTAACTAAACACTAACGTTATAACTCATCTAACGTTACACCTATACATTACATTAACTAACATTACATTAAACTAACACTAAAGTTCCACCATCGTTTAAATAACTCATTACCATTAACTTATAAGATCTCATCGCATAAAATGAATGTGACTCATCGCATCGCATAAAATGAGTTCATCGGGGCTTTAAAACTTCCGATGTGATGTAGTGTAAAACCTCTGATGCGATGAATTTTAATTTTTTATTTTTTATATATATTTTTTATATTAAATTTTAATTTAATTAATTAATTATATAATAATTAATTTAATTAATTTAAAATTTAACATTAAAAATTAGTTTTTTGTTTTGGTTTCATTTTAATGATGTTAAATTAGATTATGAATTTATCTAAGATGATGATTTGCCTATCTAAATTACAGCCACTTTGTCACTTTAAATTTTTTGAGATTAGTAATTTAAAAAAAAAAATGGAAAATTGGAATAAATGACTGAAATCCCGATGCTTTATAATTTGGCTATATAAATAAAAATAAAAATTGTTAGTAATAACTAACTAGGAGTTAATATTTAAACTAAATGCATTATTAAACTAATTTAATTTAAAAAAATGGAATAGTGTACATTTTACGCATTTTTTAACCCAGACGACATAATTGATTAGACTTTAAAGGAGTGTCGTTTACAAACCGGTTGACCAAATGAGGCGAAACAAGTGTCAATAGGAAGCTTATAAAAAATCGATTTCAACCAAGTAATCAAAACGAGAATCTAAAGAAAATGAAAAATCAACAAAATCGTAAGATAAAAAATCCTAAAAGGCTTTTAGCCAAAAATTTTATAGAAAGGGTCCCCATTATTTGAAGTGAACAATTTCAAAATGGAAGAGTTGTTTTACCGTACAACAATACACTACAACTCTTTATAAAATTAATGACAATATATTATAAATAATTTACACTCTTTTCTTACATTTTTCATGTTGAAGAATGCATATAATTTTAATAATTTATAAAATTAGCGATGCCAAGCTAGTTGCAGAAGCTCTAGTTTTCTTTTTTTATACAATGCAACTTTTTTTTAGAATTAATGATAATATATTATAAATAATTTAGATTTGTTTCTAACATTTTTCATGTTAATGAATTGATATCATTTTAATAATCTATAGAATTAATGATGCCAAGTTAGTGGCAGAAATGAAAATACCAAATTCATTATGATTTTATTAACCTAAGAGGTTTTGAAAACTAATTAAATAATAGAACTAAGTAAATTTAGTGATATATTGATATTGATGATGATGATTATTGTTCATTTGGCTTTGGTTTATTAAACCTTAAAGTGATTGATTGGTTTTCTTTGGCATTTTATTTCAATGCTTAAAAATATTGGAGAGAAACTTTCCTAAATCTCTATAATTTTGATGGGTCAATAAGTTAGGAAGGTCAATAGTGTTACAAGTACTTTGAAACTGAGATTTAATCTGGGATGAGTAGAACATTTTAAACATAAGTCCTTTTCATCTTCCAACTTCTTAGTATCACAAAAATGACAATTTCTTTCATCTCATGGTGTTTTAAGATTTGTTCAACACCCTAGTTCATTATGAAGTTTGCATGAGTTCATTCTTAGTTTAATGATGTTGATTTTATTCTTTACTATAGCTATAAAATAAAGATACTTTTGATCTTTTAGTTTGGGGTTAATGACCTCTATAGAGTGTTAGTACTGCAATTTTTGAAAGTCTGGTCATCATTGTAAGTTGTGTCTTTGATCCTCTCTTGTCTCCTAACCTATGGTTGAAGGCCTTGGAGGGTTAAAGTGTATTAAATTTTTATCATTTTTTAACCAAAATCCAAAATAATTTTGAGTCCAATAGTTTGATTTTGTCATAGAATTATTAGGGTAAATTTACTTTTAATAAGTCTTTTAACTGCTTTGAGTAGTTAAGGTCATGGGTTTAGCTTGAGAAGTCTTATTCATTTACCATGATATTTCTATCCAAGGTTAAAGCCAAAATGTCAAAGTCATCAGTGGTTTTAGGAATAACACAGGAATAATTACCTTTTCTAGAATGGCAGTTATTTTCTTCAGAAAATCTAGTTTTACAAGCAACCCAGGAAGTAGTTATTTCCTGCAAAATTCGTACAAGGAGATAAAAGAGGCATTACTCAAGTGAAAAGATATTGCTCTTTGAATATGGAAGGTCTACTAAAACAAGAGGTATTACCTTGATGAAATGTGGCTATTTCTAATTGGAGGATTCATTAAAAGGAGTTGGTCATTTTAGTTAATAATCTGATGGAATGAAAGGTTCGATGAAATGAGTTGGCACCAAACATTTAAATAATTTGATTTCGTGTCACTCCCTCTCACCATGATTTAGGGCATGCAAAGCTTTGTTTCCATTTACCCTCACGAAAGCTACAACAAACAGTTTTTTATCCTCCAACAAAACAGTTTGTTACCGAGTACCACCAGTCAGGGCTTCGTGGAAGGTTTTTGTTCCTTGTTTACATGTGTGCATTAATAGTTAAGTTAGTTGTTAACAAAATGGGTAAGGGTGGCAAGTTGAACTGTCCAATACCCGGTTCATTGATCATCGTGAAAAGCCACAGTTCCAAGCAATAGGATGGTATCGGTTTTTAAAGAAGGTTTGGAAGAAAAAATCAAGTACAAAAGAGAAACCCAATAAGAGGGTCACTGAGGCAGAAGTTATTAGGATTTTTTCTTCTATACTAGATCTTTAATGATTGAATATCTAAAACAATGAAAATCTAAATAATCATATCATTTTGGCTTATCTACAAAAATTTTTGTAATAGCTACCTTTCCCGGAAAAGTAGCTATTATTTTTGGATTTTTCATAAGAAGGAGAAAAGGTTGCTTTTTGGTTATGGTTTCAAAAGAATGACACTAAGTAGTGATAAAGTGAATGCAACCTCGATGGTAATGGTTTTTTGCCAATTTTCATCTAGTCAGATCTAGAATTTGTGTCACCCTTTCCTCTTAACACTGGGCTTTTGTTTTAAATATCCACTGTTTATCTTCCATTCTTCTAACCATTAAGCTACAAACTCAACCATTCTACCACATCATGCACCTGTGCCCTCATATGTGTGAGAGATTCTTATTTGCTTGAAATCCCTTTCAGTGTATGTAAGTTCCAACCACTTTCCAAAAAACCTAATCCAACTATAATAAAAGCCCGTGAGTTTAAGATCTGTCTGGTCAAGCGCTTGTCACAATCCAAGTACTAATTATAGCGCTAACATATAGCATCTTAATTCTATGTTATCCTTTCTCTATTTATAGCACCACAATTTCTCCTTAAATATAGATGTGATCACACTTTTAATGATATCAATATTCTATAAAGTGGTATCCTCCTTTATTCTCCAAATGTTTATCAAAGACCTGGCATCTTTATACCAACCTCTTTAATAAGCCACATGTACTTTAGGTAGAGTTTCAAGCAATTCTAGGTAGCCTCTTATCTTTCCTATTAGTTGTCTTATGATTGTACATTAGGTACATTGTCATAACCATACTCTCAATGGGGTAACGCCTAACTTCTATGAGGAAGATAGGATAGGACATATGTCTTTTAGCTTTAAGATTATATATTGTATAAATGCATCTAGATTTACTCAGTTCATCTTCATGATGATATAGAGATGTTGGATCCACAAAATTCACATCTATATAAGATAACAAGATTGAAAAGAGTCTCAAAGAGGAGTTTATTTTTTCTAAAAAATATAAATTCATTGTTTTTTTGTTGTTTTCGAGACTAAAATAAGCTTTCCATCCTTTGTTAACCATATTTTCAATGTTATTTCATTAAAGCTAAAGGATGAAGGTTAAAACTTAATTATCTGTATGAATTATCTTCCTTTGAGATTTTATTATCATACAAAAATTAGCATAAGATTGTCATAGTTTCTTTAGAACAAAAATCCATGAGAATTCTTAGTTGTTTGCTAAGATCAAAGGGACACCTTGCTATAAGAACGATATTGTCAACATAAAAACCAATGATAATTTCTCTTGCTAAAGTAGTGTCCACGCGGCCCACTTATTCCAAGCAGGTCTCTAACTTGTCAATGTAAATGCCTAAAAAGGTAAGGAGAGGGGGAACAACCTTGCTTAACTCCTATATTACAATTAATCTCCTTTGACCAACCCTCAATGTAAATGTCTAAAAGGGTAAGGAGAGGGGGACTACCTTACTTAACTCCTATCTTACAATTAATCTCTTTTGACCGATCTTCAATCTTACTAAACTTAACTCAAAAAAAGCTTTAACTCTTGTGATATCTTTCAAATATTATTTTTAGACATTGTGTGAAAAGTTTTTTTTTAAGTCAGCAAAGAAATACAACAAATTGGTTTTATTATTATAACAATCTTCCCCTTAATATTAATCTTAAGAATAACTAAATAGTTCACGATTGAATAATAAATTTTAAAACTAATCCAGTCATAACCTTTTTTTTCATGGTTTTCTAACCACAAATTAATCTTCTTTTCCAAAATAAGAAAAAAAAACACAATTAAAAATAAATAATATTTAAGTATGAGGGATTTCCACAGTGCATTATATTAGATATCATTTTTGGGATTCAACTGTGTTAGTAAGTCATTCATCTATGACCATTCCCATGAGAGGTGGTCGTAACTGACTAACTTCTCATGATTTTTTAATAGTCCACTTAGCACTCATTGCATCGAGTGATGCTCACATGGGTGAAGAAGTGGGATTGAAACTAGCGAAATGAATCACATGGCGTCAATCATCACTTCCGGGGCTTGCACCCAATAACCAGGACTTCTCGGGAGGTCACCCATCCCAGAACTCCTCTGGCTCAAGTGCGCTTAATTATGGATTTTTTCCCCACAATCAAGCCCACTTAGCTTGCTACCCCATTTGCAAAGCCTTAGCAAGTATTGTGCCTCATGAACCATTCAAGTAGAGCTCCCTTTACTCTTTGTATTTAAGTATGAGGGGTTTCCGCAATGCATTATATTAGATATCATTTTTGGGATTCAACTGCGTTAAGTAAGTCATTCATCTATGATCATTTCCAGGAGAGGTAGTCGTAACTAACTAATTTCTCATGATTTTTGAATAGTCCACTTAGCACTCATTGCATTAGCTAACTGTGGATTTTTTCCCCACAATCAAGCCCACTTAGCTTGCTACCCCATTTGCAAAACCTTAGCAAGTATTGTGCCTCATGAACCATTCAATTAGAGCTCCCTTTACTCTTTGTATTTAAGTATGAGGGGTTTCCGCAGTGCAATATATTAGATATCATTTTTGGGATTCAACTGCGTTACGTAAGTCATTCGTCTATGACCATTTCCATGAGAGATAGTCGCAACTGACTATTTCTCATGATTTTTGAATAGTCCACTTAGTACTCATTGCATCGGGTGATGCTCACAGAGGTGAAGAAGTGGGATTGAAACTAGTGAAATGAATCACATGGCATCAATCATCACTTCTGGGGCTTGCACTCGGTAACCAGGACTTCCCGAGAGGTCACCCATCCCAAAACTCCTCTGGCTCAAGTGCACTTAATTGTGGAGTTTTTCCCCATAATCAAGCCCACTTAGCTTGCTACCCCATTTGCAAAACCTTAGCAAGTATTGTGCCCCGTGAACCATTCAAGTAGAGTTCCCTTTACTCTTTGTATTTAAGTATGAGGGGTTTCCGCAGTGCATTATGTTAGATATCGTTTTTGAGATTCAACTGTGTTAAGTAAGTCATTCATCTATGACCATTTCCATGAGAAATAGTCGTAATTGAGTAATTAGTCAATTACGACTACCTCTTATGGAAATGGTCATAGATGAATGACTTACTTAACAAAGCTTAATCCCAAAAATAATAAATAATATTAATTATTAACCTCTTTTTAAGTTACAATTTTACAAACCATCTCATCTCAAGATAATTTATACATAATTTAATAACCTCTTCAACCATAATAATAATTCTATTTTTAAAAATAATTATTTTATTTTTTAATTCATAGAAAATTCATTTTAATTAATCATATTAAAATTGATTAAACTTTTAAAATATTTTAATTTCTATTTATAAATAAATTTATGTTATTGAAAATACAAATAACTCTAATCTGATTTTTTATTAATATAATCTTTTAGAATTAAGAATAAAATATCATAAATAATTTATTTATTTTTAACACTTTTCATGTGGATGAGTTTATTTAATTTAATTAATTTTATAACTGTTCATAAATAATTTATGATATTTATTATACTTTTCGTATGGGTTGATTTAATTTTATTTAAAAATTAATAATCATATACCGTAGAGACAGCTGAAAGTTTCGAAGATACGCGGGCCCTCTGTGCTTCAAAGATGAGTCATTATTATATAATTTAAATTTGAAGAATCAATCAAGTATTTTATAAATATTTTTGTTTAATTATTTGAGATTTTAGAAAAATGTTTTTTTTGGATTAATCATATTATTAGGATTTGGTTGACGTTTGGAACCATGTAATGTGATTCATGCTCAAGCTAAGATGAAAATGATAATCGATCTTAAAAATTATTATAATTGTGATAATTTAAGAGCTCAAAAAATTGAGTATTATTTTAAAATTGTGATTTTATATGGATATATATGAATATTTTTAAAAAAAGTGTTTTTCATATTTTTTTTCTTTTGGCCTATCACAAAGATCACAGATTTTGGAATTTCAATGTATTTAAGAAATAATTTAATGTGTAATTTCATTATACAACTTGTGAGTTAGTTAAGGAGTTGTCTTTAGTGCTACTTTTTGGAGCTTTTTCGGGTGAATTTTTCCGGTCTAATTTCTTTAAAATGTGGCAATAATTTATTGAAAACAGAAATTTGATGGGTAAATTGCACAATCTAAGTGTCCTAGGGTTTTTTAGGGTGCTGAATCTATACATACAATAAAGAAACTAGTTTAAATAACAAAAATCAAGATTTTACCTCGATTTTTTTCATCGGATTCCAACACCAGAAACTCCAAAAAGTCGCACTAAAGATTACTTTGTTAGTTAATATTTTGGCAATGTTAAATTTTTTTTTTTATCATTTTTTTAAATCAAAACTCACATATATTTTAGATTTGATGGTCTCTTTACAATATCTTAATTTTTATTGTACTATAAATTTCTTTTACATTTAAATATAATAATAATTTTAATATTTTTTAATAATAATAATAATTTTAATATTATTAATAGAGTTGGCAGCTCACTTGGCAAGTCTATGTGAAATTATGTTAGTGATAGAGGTCTTTTATTCAAATCCCTGACTCTCAAGCACATGTGATGTCTTACACTTAGAGATTATAATGGATTCCAACCTAGTGTCACATGACCTTGACCTAGTTTCTAACTCTTATGACATTTAAAAAAATAAATAATAATAATAATAATAATGGAGGACCTAGTTCCCAATTCTTATGACATTTAAAAAAATAAATAATAATAATAACAATAATAATAATATAGCATGTGACAAAAAAATATATAGAATAGGGGCAATCTAACTTAGAGATTAAATGTTTTTTTTCACTAAAATTTGGCTATATAATTTCAAGTAAGATTATAATTTTTTGTTGTTTAAATTATATATATATATTTCGTAGAGCCTTACCATTTTCTATATATCAAAAAAGAAGATTGTTATACATACACTGATGCATGTTGTGGCCTCAACCTGCTCGAAGGAAACCAAGTTTGTTGGCCACCTGAGTAAATTAAAAGCCAACCAGTATTGGAATTGTTTTTTCCTTCTACTTGCCACTATATCTACTTTACTGTGTCCATAAAAGTTACAGTTTAACCAAAAGCTGTAAAAACTTGCCACAAAAATCATTAAAAGCTATTAAAAGCAAATGTCACCCATCAAAATAGTCAATAGGAGCCGAGTCTTTTTCAGTAGAACCCGACATCTCTACTTATTGCATTGCTTGAAGTTTTCATTCAATTCTCCCAATTCTTGCCGCAGCACGAGACATGGCAATTTCTTGGATTTCTTGTTTGATTTGTTGCAATTCTGAAACCATAGTTGGGTTTCCTTCTGTTTCCTGCATGCTAGTCATGGCCTTCGCCAAAAAACATTTGATTTTCCAATAGGTGTTAACGGATTGATGGAAAAGGTATAACCTTCCTCTTGTATTCCCCAGGTCGTAGACGAAGTCCATGGTGGCCTCTTGCTGTTTGATATCTTCATCATCGTGGTTGCTCTCTCTTTCCCAACCTTGAATGGTATTGCGGATCTGAGTTGGGTTTCCAACTTCATAATGATCGAAGATAATTTAAATAACTTTTTTATTAGTTTTCCTTCCGCGCTTACTTGGTCCCTCATTCTGAATTAGTTGCTTCTACTTCCCCTTTCTGGTTCCCTTGTGTTTCCCATATTGTCCTTTTTCCAATGTTTTGGTCACAACTTGATGCAGGGGCATTAGATTCTAGCCAACAATGTGAAAACTTGTTCACATGTTGTGGCTAGCTGAGTTAAAATTCATTCACTAATGGGTGAAAGTCAAATGTTTAGTGAGAGGATTTAATTCCTCAAACAATTTAATATTATTATTTTTTGTAATAAATTAGGAGAGTATTTAGAGATAAGTGGTTTGAATAGGTGTGAGCCTGTTGAGCATATCTAGCTACAGTTGATAGATTTTAGGAGGATATTGGGCAAGTAGGACTTTGTCTCAATTTAGGAAATCTGATCCTAAATTGAGGAGATCTCTGTTTTGTAATAAAACTATAAATTAGAATCTTTGTAATGGAGAAACTCGGAGTTGGTCGTCAGGAATTATTGTAAGGATTGGAGTTAATAAAGATTGCAAAGTTCTGAATTATTGGATCATACTGGCAATCCCCGGAGATCTTTTATCTTCGAAATTTTATTGGTGTGATATTTTTGTACGAGTTGAGGGCGATCAAACTTCTGTGGTCTCTGTTAGAAGAAGACTTGATTCTTTTTAAATTCTTGAATTATACAGTTCGATATCAATTTGACTGCAACGCAGATCCTATGAATACTTCTTTATGTTTGCAGATGCTTATATTCCTGCGTCCTTTCTGTTAAGATAAAATGCATTTTTTTTAGTGTGAAGTAATTCGTTAATATCAGAGATCAATTCTGATATCAATAAGAAATTGTATAAGCGTTCTAGTTCGATTGGCAAGAATCAATGTGATTCTGGCTTTAAAAGTTACCAATGAAGAATCTATGATGTTGCTGAAACACAATCTTCAGCATAGAGAGCAATTCATTTTGTTTGTTAATGTTGCTGAAACACAATCTTCAGCATAGAGAGCAATTCATTTTGTTTGTTAATGTTGCTGAAACACAATCTTCAGCACAGAGAGAAGTATGTTTGAAATGAAGCAATTCGTTTTGATTGCTGGAATCAATTTATGTTTATGTATAGTTTTGATAAGTCGATGTATAGAAGCCGATTTCAAGCTTTGATGCAGAGCGATGAATTTCTGGGTGAATCGAATTAAAGTCTATGTAATTCGACTTCAAAGTAATCAGAAAGTTAAGCCTTGAAGAAGTAGTTTTACAGCCAACAACGCAGAGTTCTGGCATATTAAAGTTCAGCGTTTCAGAAATTGCAGTTCTATCAGTTCCGTGTTGTGACAGGTATGAGACAGCATTTGAAATTTAACGCATTGGAAACTTCAAGTATGAACAAGTATTGTTTGAAATGAAAATTGGGTTATAAGAGATTAATTTAAAGAGCTTTTAAAATAATTTAGAAGCACTTTCTTAAAGCTAAAGATCATATTGTGGAATTTTTGGTAGATTTCATTAATCAAAATTTTCAAACTTGATGAATGAAAATGAAAGTGAAGAATTGAATCCTACTCCTCTGGAGTTAGAAATCATTGTTGATAAATTTGAAAGGCTCTCCTTAACGCCTGCACCATCACTGCCATCATTAGTGGTATCAGAGCCAACTTCAAAGCATTTGTCAGAGATTGAGCAGACTTCCCAGAGTCAGAAGAAGGAATCCAGCATGGCTGTCCGAATTGGTAGAGGTGTTGCTGGTAGAAGAAGAGGTAGGCCAGTTGCTAATGTAGAAGTACTGGAGACTATGCAGCAGATCCAAGCCAGATTGGAAGCAATCGAAGTAGGACAACCGAGGGATCCTGAAGATGTCAGTGAACCAGAAGTTGAAGAAGAAGAAGGAGGAGATGTTGAGCTTACTCCTGAGATAAGATTCTTTAAGACAGTTTTAGGATCTACATCCAAGCCTAGACTTGAAGTATCAGCTTTTGCAGGAGGATTGAATCTAAAAGAGTTGATAGACTGGATCAATGAGATGAATAAATTCTTTGATTATGAAGATATGGCTGAAGACAAGAGAGTCAAATTTGCAGTCACAAGATTAAAGGGACATGCAGCACTTTGGTGGGATGGAGTGCAAGCAGAGAGAAGGAGAGCTGGAAAACAACCAATCAAAAGTTGGAGTAGAATGGTGGCCAAACTGAAAGGTAAATTCTTGCCTAATGATTATCAGCTTACATTGTTTAGACAAATGCAGAATCTTAGACAAAGACTAATGACTGTGAAAGAGTACACAGAATAATTCTACAAAGTGAGCATGAGAGCTGGACAAATCTAGGACACAGCAGAGAAGATTTCCAGGTATGTAAATGGTCTCAGATTGGAGATCCAAGATGAAATCAGTATTTTGTCTCCTAATTCAGTTGAAGAGGCTTATCAAATGGCCTTGAAAGCTGAAGAGAAACTGCTGAGAAAGCAGTCTACCAAAGGAAGAGGTACTTTCCGAGGAAAGGGAAGTCAAGGTGGTAGAGGGAGATCTACAGCACCAAAGGATGGAGCTGGCAGCAGCTCATCTCAGCATGCACAGACAGATGGTGATGCAAGTGGCAGAAGAAATTCCCACAGAGGAAGAGGAGGCTGAAGCAGAGGAAGAGAGGTAAGATGTTACCGATGTAACAAATTGGGACATAGAGCCTTTGAGTGCCCAGAGAAAGAGAATGTGGGTACAAGTCAAAGAAATGCAATTGTTGCTCAGACTGAAGAAGTCACAAAGATGTCTGAAGCTGAGAGAGAAATTGTGCCAGAGAAGGGAGAATCTTTGGTTGTTAACAAATTTTTGCTGAAGCAAGCAAAGGAAGTTATTGAACCAGCACAGAGGAAAACTTTGTTCAGAAGTGTATGCAAAGTTCAAGAGAAATGTTGTCAACTAGTCATTGATAGTGGCAGCATAGACAATCTGGTCTCTACAGAGGTGATAGAGAATTTGAAATTGAAGACAAGGGAACATCCAACACCCTGCAAGGTGTCATGGCTTCAGAAGGGCCATCAGCTGATTGTGAAAGAACAGTGTGAGATAGAGTTGCAGATGGGTAGCTACAAAGATAAGGTAATGGGTGATGTGATGCCTATGGATGTGTGTCACATACTGCTGGGTAGACCTTGGCAGTATGACAGAGGAGCAGTGCATGATGGTAAGCGAAATACTTACAAGTTCTTCAAGGATGGTATGTATCAAACATTGTTTCCAATGGAAGAAGGAGAAGCATCAAGCAAAAAGTCTGATCCAAAGGCTTTATTGCTGAGTGGGAAGGAATACTTGCAGCAGATTGAAGAAGAAGAGGTAAATTTTGCTTTAGTTTGCAAGCCTAAAGTAGTACTTACCTCTACAAAAATTTATGATTTACCAATTGAAATTCAAGAAATGTTGGACAATTATTGTGATATAATTGTGGATGATTTTCGTAATGAGTTAACACCTGTAAGAAAAATTAGCCATCAGATAGATTTGATTCTAGGATCAAATCTGCCAAACAAAGCAGCTTATAGAATGACTCCAACAGAAAATGAAGAAATCAGAAAGCAAGTGCAGGAATTGGTTGACAAAGGTTTGGTTCGAGAAAGTTTGAGTCCTTGTGCAGTACCTACAGTGTTGAGCCCGAAGAAAGATGGAGGTTGGAGAATGTGCACTAATTCAAGAGCAATCAACAAGATAACAATCAGGTATAGATTTCCTTTGCCCAAAATTGAAGATTTAATGGACTGTTTGAGTGGAGCGAGATATTTTTCAAAACTTGATTTGAAAAGTGGGTATCATCAAATTAGGATAAGGGAAGGTGATGAATGGAAAACAACCTTTAAGACAAATGAGGGATTGTATGAGTGGATGGTAATGCCTTTTGGCTTATCAAATGCACCCAGTACTTTTATGAGGCTCATGAATGAAGTGTTAAGAGAATTTATTGGTAAATTTGCAATAGTATATCTAGATGACATACTAATTTACAGCAAAACAAAAGAAGAACATTTAAGGCATCTTAACTATGTCTTGAAGAAATTACATCAAGAGAAGTTGCTGATAAATCTGAAGAAGTGTTCATTCATGAAGGAAGAGATGGTGTATATGGGTTTTGTTGTTTCTGCTGAAGGATTAAAGATGGATCCAGAAAAGGTCAGAGCAATTGTGGAGTGGCCTTCACCAAAAAGTGTCTTTGAGGTAAGAAGTTTCCATGGACTTGTTAGTTTTTACAGAAAATTCATAAGGAATTTTAGCAATATTAATGCACCAATCATTGAAACCATAAAGAAGGACAAACAACCATTCAAGTGGACTGTTGAAGCTGAAAAGAATTTTCAGTTTTTAAAACAGAAAATAACAGAGAAACCTGTATTAGTGTTGCCTGATTTTACTAAAACATTTCAAGTAAAGTGTGATGCCAGTGGAGAAGCTATTGGAGTTGTCTTAAGTCAAGAAGATAGGCCTGTAGCATATTTCAGTGAAAAGCTGAATGACACAAGGAGAAAATACTCTTCTTATGACAAAGAATTTTATGCAATAGTACAATCATTGAAAATGTGGAGACATTATTTAATGTCTAAAGAATTTGTACTATATTCAGATAATCATGCTTTACCATACATTATGCAGCAGCCTAAGTTAAATCAAAAACATGCTAAATGGGTTGAATATCTTCAAAGTTTCAACTTTGTTTTAAAACACATAAGTGGCCAGGAAAACAAGGTAGTTGATGCCTTTAGTAGGAAGAACATTCTTGTTCAAGAAAGTCAAATTGAAGTGGTAGGTTTTGATTTTCTTAAGGAATTGTATAAAACAGATTTGGATTTCAAGGAAGCATTTGAAGCATGTTTGAATCCTGTTTTGATTGATAGAAGTCAATGGCTGGATTATTTCTTGCAAGAAGGTTTGTTGTTCAAGATAAATCAATTATGTATACCAAATTGTTCCATGAGAGAAAATCTCATCAGAGAGAAGCATAGTGGTGGACTTGTTGGACATTTTGGTACTGATAAAACTTATGAGAAGCTGAGTCATTTTTATTATTGGCCAAAATTGAGATCTGAAGTGGAAAAGTATGTGAAGAATTGTAAAATTTGTCAGTATGCCAAAGGTAGAAGCCAGAATGCAGGTTTGTACATTCCATTGCCAATTCCAGACAGACCTTGGGATATGGTAAGTATGGATTTTGTTTTAAGACTGCCTAAGACACAGAGAGGGAATGATACAATTTTTGTTGTCGTTGACAGATTTTCAAAGATGGCACATTTTATTCCATGTTATAAAACCAGTGATGCTACTCATGTTGCTAATTTGTTTTTCAAAGAAATTGTTAGATTACATGGGTTGCCTAAAAGCATTGTTTCTGATAGAGATACCAGGTTTTTTGGTCATTTTTGGAGGACATTGTGGAAAAATCTTGGTACTAATATGAGTTTCAGCTCAGCATATCATCCTCAGACTGATGGGCAGACTGAGGTAGTAAACAGAAGTTTAGGTAATCTTTTGAGAAGTCTTGCAGGAGAACATCCTAAGAAGTGGGATCATATCTTACCACAGGCAGAATATGCATACAATGATTCACCAAACAGAAGTACAAGACAGAGTCCATTCCATATTGTTTATGGGATGCACCCAAGAGGAGTTTCTGAATTGAGAAATTTGGGAAAAGCAGAATTGAGAAGTGCTAAAGGTGAAGAATTTGCTTCAGAGATTCAAGCAATTCACGAGCAGGTAAAGCAACAGCTACAAGACAACAGTATCAAGTACAAAAGCAGAGCAGATTTGAGCAGAAGAGAAGTTCAATTTGAAGTTGGTGATTTAGTTTTGGCTCATTTGAGGAAAGACAGATTTCCAAAAAGAGAGTATAACAAGCTGAAGTTTAAAAAGATAGGACCATGCAGAATCCTGAGAAAATTTTCTGCTAATGCATATGAAATTGAATTACCATCTGATATTAGAATATCTCCAATATTTAATATTGCAGATTTGTACAGGTATGAAGATGGTGGCACAGATGAAAGACCAGAAGACAAAGAGCAGATTTATTGGGTAAAACAGTTACCTACAACGCAGCCATTACAACTAGAGATGATCTTAGATGAGAAGGTGTTTAAGAGAACCAGAGGACGAGAGTATTTCCAGTATTTTATCAAGTGGAAAGATCATCCAATTGAATATTCTACATGGATGACAGAAGCTATGTTGCAAAAGCTGGGTAGTTCTGTCAAGGAGATCATGGACAGGAGCCCATGAAGAATTTTGTCCTTGGAAGTCTGATGCAGGGGAATTAGATTCTAGCCAGCAATGTGAAAGCTTGTTCACAGGTTGTGGCTAGCTGAGTTAAAATTCATTCACTAATGGGTGAAATTCAAATGTTTAGTGAGAGGATTTAATTCCTCAAACAATTTAATATTATTATTTTTTGTAATAAATTAGGAGAGTATTTAGAGATAAGTGGTTTGAATAGATGTGAGCCTGTTGAGCATATCTAGCTGTAGTTGATAGATTTTAGGAGGATATTGGGCAAGTAGGATTTTGTCTCAATTTAGGAAATCTGATCCTAAATTGAGGAGATCTCTATTTTGTAATAAAACTATAAATTAGAATCTTTGTAATGGAGAAACTCGGAGTTGGCCGTCAGGAATTATTGTAAGGATTGGAGTTAATAAAGATTGCAAAGTTCTGAATTATTGGATCATAATGGCAATCCCCGGAGATCTTTTATCTTCGAAATTTTATTGGTGTGATATTTCTGTACGAGTTGAGGGCGATTGAACTTCTGTGGTCTCTGTTAGAAGAAGACTTGATTCTTTTTAAATTCTTGAATTATACAGTTTGATATCAATTTGAGTGCAACGCAGATCCTATGAATACTTCTTTATGTTTGCAGATGCTTATATTCCTGTGTCCTTTCTGTTAAGATAAAACGCATTTTTTTTAGTGTGAAGTAATTTGTTAATATCAGAGATCAATTATGATATCAATAAGAAATTGTATAAGCGTTCTGGTTCGATTGGCAAGAATCAATGTGATTCTGGCTTTAAAAGTTACCAATGAAGAATCTATGATGTTGCGAAACACAAACTTCAGCATAGAGAGCAATTCGTTTTGTTTGTTAATGTTGCTGAAACACAATCTTCAGCATAGAGAGCAATTCGTTTTTTTTTGTTAATGTTGCTGAAACACAATCTTCAGCATAGAGAGCAATTCGTTTTGTTTGTTAATGTTGCTGAAACACAATCTTCAGCACAGAGAGAATTATGTTTGAAAGGAAGAAATTCGTTTTGATTGCTGGAATCAATTTCTGTTTATGTATAGTTTTGATAAGTCGATGTATAGAAGCCGATTTCAAGCTTTGATGCAGAGAGATGAATTTCTGGGTGAATTGAATTAAAGTATATGTAATTCGACTTCAAAGCAATCAGAAAGTTAAGCCTTGAAGAAGCAGTTTTACAGCCAACAATGCAGAGCTCTGGCATATTAAAGTTTAGCGTTTCAGAAACTGCAGTTCTATCAGTTTCGTGTTGTGACAGGTATGAGACAACGTTTCAAATTTAACGCATTGGAAACTTCAGGTATGAGCCAGTATTGTTTGAAATGAAAATTGGGTTATAAGAGATTAATTTAAAGAGCTTTTAAAATAATTTAGAAGCACTTTATTTAAAGCCAAAGATCATATTGTGGAATTTTTGGTAGATTTCATTAATCAAATTTTTCAGACTTGATGAATGAAAATGAAAGTGAAGAATTGAATCCTACTCCTCTAGAGTTAGAAATCATTGTTGATAAATTTGAAAGGCTCTCCTTAGCACCTGCACCATCACCGCCATCACAACTCTTCTATTATCCTTGTAAAACTATGGAACATGCCTGTATATGGAAACATAAAATCAATAACAGTTTCCAAGTGAACTTTGGTAAAACCCACTACACCATGATATACAGGTGGATCCTCAAACGTTGCGGCACAACCAGCATCATGAGTGGTAAGCATATAAAAGATAGAGACATATAAAATATCTTTGCAACAGTTAAGATTTAGATTACTACTGAGGCTTTTAGAACACAGAAACTGAAGGTAGGGAATCCTGACACCACACAATAGAGAATTATGCTGAGAGGGGCGTATATGGGTTCGAAGGTTGTCATTACTAAGCATGCAAGCCCACTCATAAGCTTGACGAGATTCTTCATTGCTGGTGGTACAAGGACCCTGAACCATGGGATAAATCTCCTGCAGAGGAGGGTTCCATAGGACTTGCATGTGAAGCTCATAAGGAATTGAGGAGGCCAACTGTGGACACAGACCAACTGAGCTAAGACCATGAGTTGGCCCCGCTCTGAAATGTAAAAAGCTATAGGATTTTAACTGAGTTTTGCCGCAAAACCAGGGAATTGACTGAGCTGCATTGAGGACTAAGGACGGGATTCTAAAATAGGGCTCAATAACTAAAGACCCTTCATTAACATTGTAACAGAAAAAACCAAACAAAATTCTATATTGGCAAGCAAACCCGCTACAGGAATGAAAAACTTCTTGCATGGCATTACAACCATCTTCCAATTTGATGTCGCCTTCATAACTGATGACAGGAACATGAAATTGAAAGAGAAAGATGGTAATAGCCATGACATACCAAATTACCCAACGTTGTCATAGCCCTGCCTCCAATTCCTCGAATTGCTCTAGGGATCTCCTGCTGAGAACCTTACCTCTTTGAGGCTTCCTTTCCTGCTTTAACCCTATCCGCAAGCTCTGTTTCCAACCCCTTCCTAACATGATTTGTTGGCGTCCGTCTTTTCCACAGGCTTCCATAATGGTTAAGCGTGTAAACGCCTACCTTCTCTGGCTTTATGCAAATGTTTCGATTATTGGATATGATGGACGGTCAGGTGCACGTCTCCTCATGGCACCGACCTATGTCCATTCGTGACAACGTGGCACCCCGGTCGGGGGTGTTTAAATTATATTTTTGAATGCAATGAATTCAACACTAAAACACTCTTGGAGCACTTGTATTTTACAAAATAAACAACTTAAACTCAAATTTTAAAAAATTAAGCAAAGAAAAATTGTTTAAAATTAAGTAGAAAAAATGCTCTGAAAAGGAGTCATCTATTAGTTAGATTACTCGTTTAGAATAGGTGGTGACATCATGTTTTTGTTAATGTCGTTAATTTAAAATATCATGGGTACAAAAAATCTAGCCATGTTAATAGTTGGTTTGGTCCAAATGGAATGCAATTCCCTAATTACAATTTGTCCAAAAACTAATCCCACAAATCACGGAAATAAATTTTAATGTTCTTTTATCTTTTTTAAAACAAAAAATTATTAAATTAATTATGATTTTAATTTAAATATAATAAATATGATTAATAACATATTTTTAAAAAATGTTAGGGTTATTTATTTCTTTTATATTAATATAAACTAATTTTAACATACAGTTAAAAAAATGTGATAATTTTTATTTTTAATATAATAGTTTAGTTTGTTTATTATGTATATATGTTAATTTTTTTCACGGTTTATATTTATATTTATATTTATTTATTATTTTTGTTTATATTTTTATTTTTATTTTTATTTGATTAAGAATGGAGTTGTGAATTTAAAATTGGGCAAAAGATCTTTTTGGACATTGTACCATTATGTAAGAAATTGGATATTTCTGCCTAAAATTTTTATGGATATTTCTATGAAAATATCTCTATTATACTGTGACAAGTGTTTTTAGACCTAAATGCATAGGTATATACAAATATAGTAGAGATATTTTCATTAAAATTAGAGAGCATTGAAATTTTGAAGATATAATTATGTTTTGTCATTTTTAGATTACTCACATCTAAATTTTGGTCGAGCCACACTTTGTGGCTTAAACGTAACCACACTTTGTAGCTCAAACAAAGCAACACTTTGTGATTCGATAAAAAGTTTTAATATAAATTACATATAAAAATTAGAGAGCATATGTTAAAGAAAATTTAAAAGTGTAGTTTAATTTTTTTTTCAACATTCGGAAAAATGACACCATAGTTTTAAACAACACCTAGAAAACTATGTCCCAAAGTGTGTGACTCTATGATACCATGTATGATTCTCTACACCTAATGATGCAGAAGCATCTAGCTAACAGGTCATCGTGGCTGGAGGTCATTTGGTCTCAGAAAGGATAAAGGAGAAAATACAAGAAAGGAAAGACATTTTTGTTAATTTTTTATTTTAATATCTTAGTGAAGCAGCACTTAGGAAAATGAGTAGTTAATTTAAAATTGTTTTGATTAGTTGCTCAGTCGAATTATTTCAGTATGTTAATTTACCATTTCCAGCAAAGTCAAAGAAACAGTTACATCAATTATGTAACTAACAAATGTAACTGATAACAGTTAAATCAAAATGTTTTCAAACCATACAAAAGACAGAAGCATGCATTGTAACAAGTTTGATTAGGAGAAGAAAAAGAGAGCATAATAAAAAATCTCGGCAAACATCCATATTTGAATCGACATTACATTCATTTTAAACAGTCCTTCCATTTTATTGAAATCGACTACTGTATGCAAGCAAAATCATTTACTTTTACAGAATCTGAGTCATTTCTACATTAGCATGAAACTAACGGCCTGTAGGCAATCAATGTACAAAGTGTGATAACAAGAGGAACCACAGAAATCTGAAAGGAATTGAAACCTCGGAGTCTCGAAGCTAACAACAGAGTGGAATATCATAGCAGCGAATGGGTAACAAGAAACAAAATGGTGCAATAACACAGGTACTTGTCCAAACTAGAACTGAATATTTAATAGTCAAACAAAACGAGTTTCTCTCCTAGTCATTAGATAATTACATAAGTTGAAATAAATACAGATTAAGATAAGTTCACACCGACAGTTGGGTAGCGTCGGGTTTCCAAAACGGGCCAGTACTGGAGAAAAGGTTATCAGAGCCGACTCCACTTGTAGATGTCCAACGAAAACATGGGTTAGCTTTTAAAATTAAACAAAACGAGAAAGATAAATTGACAAGGTTGCAGGGTGAGGAAAGATGACTTACCTAGAGTGAAGATGGTGTGTCGAGACATATCCCAAGTCAATTTGCAGCCAACGAGGGTTCTTTGCTCACGAGGAGCGACAACCTTAGTAACAGAGGAAAGAGCCGAAGCAAAAATAGAATAGAGTGAGGGCTTACCTTGCCATTGGTGAATAAAGTCGAAGCCACGAACCCCTGAGACCGCAACCTGCAACCAGAAATTGAAGACACAACAAAGTAACTACATAATCGATTAGATAGAGGAACAAGAATGGGCATAGGCCCTAATAGTTAAAGAAAAGAACCACAACAACAATTTATGCATACAGGCGAGCCAATCATGGCTTCCACGGATGAATAAACCTCAAAGAAATGCATAAACCAAATGACATCAAAATAGTAACAGAGAAATAACCTTACCAACCAACGGAGTAGAAGGCCGTGGCCATACCAGAGCCGAGCAATAGCAACATTCCATCATGAAGGAAATACACAGAAAAACAGCACAAAGAAACGGTGGAGAAAACCCTCACTCAGTCGAAACAGAGGACTAATAATGCGAATGAGTAAAAACTAAGGTTACCAAGTTTACCAAAGGTGGGAGTGTGTTTATCGAGGCAAGGATAGATGTCCATCCAAAAGTAAATGCGAGTACAACACACTTAATTTACCATACAAAAAATATCCATTTATCCATAAGCCAAATCACCGAAATCACAAGTATAATCATCCAAAAAATCATTCATTAAATTATTACCAACGTAATCATAATACATTGTATTGTGAATTAATATAAGGATAAGGTTAACGAGGGGCTGGGCCCATCAAGTGGTATCAGATCAGTTGTTAAATTTGACAGAAATGGAAGTTGGAAGGCGAGGTCGTGGAAGAGGCATACGCAGAGCAGTAGATGAAGGACTGAGGGAAGAGCTCTAGATCCTAAACGCACGATTAGCAGCAGTAGAAGTAGGGAGAAGAAGGGATCCTAATGGAGGAGATGACAGTGATGAAGAAGTTGCAAATACAATAGATGGATCAGATGGAGAAGGACCTGAACTTAAAATGCTAAGGTTAATCTTACTATCCAGTAATAAGCCAAAGCACGAGCTTTCAAATTATGATGGAAGTTTGTCAACAAAAGTACTATTGGATTGGCTCAGTGAGCTAAATAAGTACTTTGACTATGAGGATATCAGTGAAGATAAAAAAGTTAAATTCGCTGCCACCAGGTTGAAAGGGCATGCATCCCTATGGTGGGAGAGTGTAAAAGCAGAGAGGAAGAGGTTGAACAAGCAACCTATAAAAAAATGGACTAGGATGGAAGCTAAACTGAAGGGAAAGTTCTTACCAAAGGACTACCAGATTTCCATGTACAGGCAAGTACAGAATCTAAAACAAAAGGGGATGACTGTAAAAGAGTACACTGAGGAATTCTATCGGGTAAACCTGAGAGTCAGTTACATAGAAGACACACCAGAAAAAACAACGAGATTCATAAATGGATTAAGGTGGGAGATATTGGATGAGATAAGTATTCTTTCGGCCAAAACTATAGATGAGGCCTATCAAAGTGCCTTGAAGGCAGAAGAGAAGATAAACAGAAAACAGAATGCCAGAAGAGGAGGCGGATCTGGCAGGGGAAGAGGCTGAGGTTTTGGTAGAGGTAAATATGTTAATGATGAAGGCAACAGCTCAAAAACCTTAGAGGCAACGGAGAAGGACAGTAACATGAGAGGGGGAAGGCCATACCAACGCAGGAGAGGTAGTGACCGAGGCAAAGGAGCTATTGTTCAATGTTACAAGTGCCACAAGTGGGGGCACAAGTCCTTTGAATGTCCTGAAAGTGACCAGGCTGGAGCAAGAGGAGCATATGTTGCTCAGATAGAGGAAACAGAGGTACAACCTTAGGAAATAGAAAATGTGCCAGAGACAGGGGAAGCCCTAGTCTTGAATAAAGTGTTACTAAAACCAACGAGGGAGACAACTGACCCAACTCAAAGGAAGGCGTTATTCCGAACAGTTTGCAAGTCACACAGGAAATGCTACAAGCTGATTATCGACAGTGGAAGCACAGACAATCTAGTCGCCATAGAGATGGTGGAGAAGTTGGGTTTGAAGAGGCTGAAGCATCCCACACCTTACAAGGTGTCGTGGATACAGAAAGGGCATCAACTGTTGGTTGATGAATAGTGTGAAGTTGAGTTCCACATTGGCAAATACAAGGATAAGGTTATTTGTGATATAATGCCAATGGACGTGTGTCACATACTGCTAGGGAGACCATGGCAGTATGATAGGAAGGTAGTGCATGATGGAAAGACAAATTGTTACAAATTTGTCAAAGATGGGATTAAGCACATGCTTGTACCCATCAAGGAGGAAGAGACAACAGAAACAAGTGGAGTTAAAGCGTTACTGTTGGGGGGAAAAGAATTTTGAAATAGATCGAAGACAACGAGATACATTATGCAGTGGTAAGGAGGCCAACAATAGTGCTATTGCACACAGAAATCTCAGATTTGCCGGAGGAAATTCAGGAAATGCTGTAAGAATTCAGCGACATTGTAGTTGACGATTTACCAGATAAAATGCCTCCTAACAGAAGTATTAGTCACCACATTGAATTTATACCTAGAGCTAGCCTACCAAAAAAGGCAGCGTACCGAATGAGTCCTAAAGATAATGAGGAAATCACAAAACAGGTACAATAATTATTGGACAAGGGATTGATAAGGGAAAGCTTAAGCCCCTGTGCAGTTCCAACAGTTCTCGCTCCCAAGAAAGGAGGAGAATGGCGAATGTGCACAGATTCGAGAGCAATCAAAAAAATTACCATACGGTACAAGTTTCCACTGCCACGGATGGATGATATGATGGACTGTCTAAGCAGGGCAGCATAATTTTCGAAAATCGATCTGAAGAGCGGTTACCACCAGATCCAGATCAGAGAAGGGGATGAATGGAAAACAACATTCAAGACTAATGAAGGACTATATGAGTGGCTGGTAATGCTATTCGGTTTGAGTAATGCCCCTAGTACTTTTATGCGCCTGATGAACGAAATGCTGAAAGAGTTCATTGGGAATTTTGTGATCTTTTATCTTGATGATATATTAATTTTCAGCAAGACTAAAGAGGAACACTTTCGACATGTTCGGAGTGTGTTGGAGAAATTGCAGCAGAACAAGCTGTTGATAAATTTAAAAAAATGTACTTTCTTTCAAAAATAATTGGTTTACCTGGGTTTTTTTATTGCAGAAAACGAGTTAAAGATGGACCCAGAAAAATTTGTAGCTATTATTAGCTGGCCATCCCCAAAGAGCCTATTTGAGGTTCGTAGTTTTCATGGGTTGGCAAGTTTTTATTGTAAATTTATCAGAGATTTTAGTGGAATCTGCGCACCTATGTTGGATACTATTAAGAAGGCGAGTCAACCTTTCCGTTGGACTGAAGCAGCAGAGAGGAGCTTCCAGTTATTGAAGGAAGAAATCACTGAAAGGCCAATCCTAAGATTGCCTGATTTTAATAAGTTTTTCCAAGTCCGTTGTGATGCAAGCAGTACGGCCATTGGAGCTGTACTTAGCCAAGAAGACAGACCTGTTGCTTATTTCAGTGAGAAGTTGAATGAGAGCAGGCATAAATACTCATCTTATGACAAAGAATTCTATGCTGTCATCCAAGCACTGAAACATTGGAGACACTATCTGATGGGGAGTGAGTTTGTTTTATTCTCTGATAATTCTGCACTACAATATGTGATGCAACAGCATAAACTGAATCACAAGCATGCTAAGTGGGTTGAGTATTTACAGAGTTTCATGTTTGTGTTGAAACACATTAGTGGACAGGCCAACAAGGTAGCAGATACGTTGAGCAGAAGAGCTTTTCTCTTGCAGGAGAGTACGATACAAGTGCTGGGTTTTGAACATTTGAAAGATTTGTATCAAACAGATGCGGATTTCAAAGAGGATTATGAAGCCTGTCATAATCCTTTGTTGAGGAACAATAGTCCATGGTTGGACTATAATTTACAGGAAGAGTTATTGTTTAGAGGGGGACAATTATGCATTCCCGACTGTTCGATGAGAGAGAATATCATTCGGGAGAAGCACAACAGAGGTCTAGCCGAACATTTCGGTGTCGACAAGACTTTAGTACAACTCGGACACTTTTATTGTTGGGAAAAATACTGAGAGGGGGGGTGAATTAGTATTTAGAGCTGACTGAAAAACTTTTCACTTTTTGTTTCTCTTAACCCATACGTTACTTTACTGAACCCAACTTGCATATAAATGTGGATATCCTTAATAAAACTTGCATATGTCCAGAGATCTTATTATATGTTTAATTATTTACTTAGATTATTGCATCATTCATTCATCAGATGTTTGGTAAGCAGTAAGCATGAGCAGTAGTAACAGAATCAACCATCACACACAATCAATACACATGAACACCAGTATTTAAGGTGGAAACCAAATTCGGGAGAAAACCACCGCTGCTGTCGTCTCAGTCTTCAATATTTATTACAAAGAAAACATCTTACAATTGTGTATTGGCGCAGACTTATACCAGCACGCAGGCACCCACCTGCAGAAAGGCTACAACCTTCTCTCGTTCTCCAGCCACTACTGGAAGGGAGCTCCAACCCCCTGATTTTAACACCAGCTTCTACTGGCAGGATACTTCCTCTTTCATACAGAAGGCTTCAACCCTCAGATACACCAGATTTCTTCAATTTCTTCATCAGACTTCCGTCAGGTCTTCATCATTTCTTTTTCTGATCATCGTAGAGATTCATCATTTCTAGATCATATCCATAGGTGCATCATATATGCAGATATCTCTTAAAGAGATTTATTTATTAACAACCCTTCCACCTGCACACCCTGTAGTATAATCCTCTTCTCCTTATATAGTTTAGCCTTTATCAATACCATGAGTAGAAAACCACTCAACCGCTAATGGTATTCATATTAAAAGTCGAACCAATCCAAATTGAAATCCCAATCTTCGTTCTTCCATGCACGAATCGTCCCAAAGGTAATCTTTATCTCCACCAAATAATACTATAGCCAAGGTTAAGAAACATTAATGTGCCGCTGACTCAGCAGTAATATATATCCATATAACCTTTCGGGCCCTTCAATAATATTCAATATTCGACTTGGGGATCTGCACTGATAATTAAAGTTCCTATCAAAAGACCTAACCCGCGGCCACAACTAGCGCACCGGATATCGAGACAAGTGCCTCCGCAGTTGACCGAGTTGACTGCGGGGAAAAAAGAGATGAACGACAGAGATTGAGTGCGGGGGCACCAACCAAATTTTTTCATCTGTACCTCGAGAGCCCCCACAGTGACATAAGACGCTGAGTTAGTCACAACTGTCTTCCACGTCGGGTGAAGATCTCGGCATAACACAACAACGTATATTGAACCAATAATATGAAGGGAAATCGGGTCCCACACTCTTAATACACGACATAATACTTTGGGTTAAACTTGCAAACCTCAATACATGCGTATGGGCCCCAACGTTAACGATCATCTCCAATCGATGGTTGTTATCGCATCGCGCCGCCTTACTTGATCGGATGGATATCGCTCGGCGAAGATGTGCGAACAATAATGCGCGATGGCCGTCGTACTTTGGTTAACCTTCGCGCATCTTCCTCATACGACCACCGTCCAATGGCTTCCCTCCAGATCGATGGTGCTTACCAATATCGCTGGGCATCCTGGGTCGAACAATAACGCGCGATAGTGTGCAGTGACAAGCGGTTTTGTGGAGTCGTACAGGGACATGTGTCACCCGTTCTATGGAATCGCTCCCCAACTTGAAAAAACTACTTATCTCCGAAAGGCGGTGCGATATGGGCAATCTGGCTTCGTAAACCCGCTCACGGTTTTAGAACAGTGTTCTATCGGAATTCAACCATATTTCAAATATAGTTCATTGATCCATCGGGTCCGGATTTTTCTCGCAATCGCAAGTCTTTTAATAAACACTCCACTGCATAGTTTTTCTCTGATGCGATTAAAACTGGAATTCAAACACTTATTAATCTTGGTTTATACGCCTCAGCCTCTGCCTCTACTGCTTGATGAAATTCCTTCTATGCTGCCTTGCTACCTCTCTTTACTGCCTCTATGCCTCTGCAACAATACCAATTCCTTCTATGCTGCCTTGCTACCTCTCTTTATTGCCTCTGTGCCTCTACGACAATACATTGCTTCCTCTGCTCCTTGACTGATGCGATAGTTGCCATCAAGGACAATCAATTCAATATGCCAACATTTATTATTGGCCAAAGATGCAACGGGATGTGCAGCGATATGTGACTAGGTGTAAAGTGTGCCAATTAGCGAAAGGACACAGCCAAAATGCAGAACTCTACACACCGTTACCTATTCCGAGTAGACTGTGGGACTCAGTCAGTTTGGATTTTGTCTTGGGTATGCCAAGAACGCAGCGAGGTTTCGACTCGGTGATGGTGGTAGTAGATAGGTTTTCTAAAATGGCACATTTCATTCCTTGTCGAAAAACCAGTGATGCCACTCATGTAGCACACTTGTTTTTCACAGAAATGTTCAGGTTGCATGGCTTACCGAGGTCCATTATTTCTGACAGGGTTGTGAAATTCACAGGACATTTTTGGCGTACCCTGTGGAAAAAGTTGGACACTCAATTAAATTTCGGCTCCGCATATCACCCACAGAATGATGGGCAAACGGAGGTGGTGAACAGGAGGTTGGGAAACCTGCTACGGAGTTTGATTAGAGAAAATTCACGGATGTGGGATCGTGTACTTGCTCAGGTGGAATTCGCTTATAATGATTCACCAAATCGCAGTACGGGATACAGTCCTTTTCAGATTATGTATGGCATGCATCCTCGCGGAGTGCATGAACTACGAGATTTGGGAAAATTAGAAAGAAGAAGTGCTGACAGGGAAGATTTCGCCCAAGCAATGAATGACTTACACGAGCAGGTAAAGTCGAAATTACAGGACAACAGTCAGAGATATAAGCAGCATGCAGATTTAAAGCAGCGAGAAGTGCAGTTTAATATAGGGGACGAAGTCCTAGCGCATTTGCGCAAAGAACGATTCCCTAAGGGAAAATATAACAAACTGAAATATAAGAAGATTGGCCCTTGTAAAATTCTGCGTAAATTTTCACCTAATGCTTATGAAATACAGCTACCACCAGAAATAGGCATATCGCCCATTTTCAACGTGGCAGATCTGTTCCCATACACTGCTAGTCCTGAAGACAATAGCGCGACAGGGCTAGAACGGGAAACCAAGAGTGAAAGTAGTCCTTGGATGAGGCAAATGCCTACAGCTCAGCCCCTTGAAATCGAGAAAATTCTCGACACACAGGTGGCTAAGCGAACTAGCCGAAAGGAGTATCCACAGTATCTGGTCAAGTGGAAGAACTGTCCCATCGAGGACAGTTCCTGGCTTGATGCGACACAAATACAACAAGCAGGTTATTTTGTGGAGGTGCTCATGGAGCGGAGCCATGACTTTTATTTACCCCGGGAGCCTGATGCAAGAGCATCTAGCTGACGAGTCATCGTGGCTGGAGGTCATTTGGTCTCAGAAAGGATAAAGGAGACAATACAGGACATGAAAGACATTTTTGTTTATTTTTTATTTTAATCTCTTAGTGAAGCAACACTTAGGAAAATGAGTAGTTAATTTAAAATTGTTTTGATTAGTTGCTCAGTCGAATTATTTCAGTATGTTAATTTACCATTTCCAGCAAAGTCAAAGAAATAGTTACAACAATTATGTAACTAATAAATGTAATTGATAACAGTTAAATCAAACTGTTTTCAAACCATACAAAAGACAGAAGCATGCATTGTAACAGGTTCGATTAGGAGAAGAAAAAGAGAGCATAATAAAAAATCTCGGCAAACATCCATATTTGAATCGACATTACAGTCATTTTAAACAGTCCTTCCATTTTATTGAAATCGACTACTGTATGCAAGAAACATCATTTACTTTTACAGAATCTGAGTCATTTCTACATTAGCATGAAACTAACGGCCTGTAGGAAATCAATGTACAAAGTGCGATAACAAGAGGAACCACAGAAATCCGAAAGGCATTGAAACCCCGAAGTCTCGAAGCTAACAGCAGAGTGGAATATCATAGCAGCAAATGGGTAACAAGAAACACAACGGCGCAATAACACAGGTACTTATCCAAACTGGAATTGAATATTTAATAGTCAAACGAAACAAGTTTCTCTGCTAGTCATTAGACAATTACATAAGTTGAAATAAATATAGATTAAGATAAGTTCACACCGGCAGTTGGGTAGCGTCGGGTTTCCAAAACGGGTCAGTAGTGGAGAAAAGGTTATCAGATTCGACTCCACCTGTAGATGTCCAATGAAAACAGGGGTTAGCTTTTAAAATTAAACAAAACGAGAAAGATAAATTGACAAGGTTGTAGGGTGAGGAAATCCGACTTACCTAGAGTGAAGATGGCGTGCTAAGACATATCCCAAGTTAAGTTGCAGCCAATGAGGGTTCTCTGCTCACGAGGAGCGACAACCTTAGTAACAGAGGAAAGAGACGAAGAAAAAATAGCATAGAGCGAGGGCTTACCTTGCCATTGGTGAATAGAGCCGAAGCCATGAACCCCTGAGACCGCAACCTACAACCAGAAATTGAAGACACAACAAAGTAACTACATAAGCGATTGGATAGAGGAATAGGAATGGGCATAGGCCCTAATAGTTAAAGAAAAGAACCACGACAACAATGTATGCATACAGGCGAGCCAATCATGGCTTCCACGGATGAATAAACCTCAAACAAATGCAGAAACCAAATGACATCAAAATAGTAACAGAGAAATAACCTTACCAACCAACGAAGTAGAAGGCCGTGGTCATACCGGAGCCGAGCAATAGCAGCATTCCATCACGAATGAAATACACAGATAAACAACACAGAGAAACGACGGAGAAAACCCTCACTCAGTCGAAACAAAGGACTAACAATGCGAATGAGTAAAAACTAGGGTTACCAAGTTTACCAAAGGCGAGAGTGTGTTTATCGAGGCAAGGATAGATGTCCATACAAAAGTAAATGCGAGTACAACACACTTAATTTACCATACAACAAATATCCATTTATCCGTAAGCCAAATCACCGAAATCACAAGTATAATCATCCAAAAAATCATTCATTAAATTATTACCAACACAATCATAATACATTGTATTGTGAATTAATATAAGGGTAAGGTTAACGAGGGGCTGGGCCCATCACCTAAAATTTGTCAATTCAACATCTCAACATTAATAGTTAAACCTAAACAAATTTGTAGTTAACCAATTATACTTAAGGGGGAATCTAGTTTAAACTTTTAAGTCACATACAATGTTATCCAATGCATAGGCTTAAAAATTTGTTGCACAACTCATTCCCTCTAAACCAACCCATTATGTCAAGCACAACGCCCTATTACATTTTAAACCGGCTAAATCAACCTAATCAATACTATCATGTGTAGCTCAACCCCTCTTACCATAAATCCTCATACTAAATAAGAGTTAGGTACTTATTCTATAAATTAATATTTTCCAAATTGTTTTCCAATGAATTCATATAATTTACATGTTAATAATAATTTGAAATACTTTTATGTTTATAAAATATTTTATTATTATATTTTGTAAATTTAGCTATTTATTCTTTGTATAAAAAATAGTACAAGCATTATAGGCTAACTATTAAAGATTATGCATGTGATATTCTTTAATGTTAACATAGTTATTTAGAATATCAACATAGTTATTTAGCCTAGGAAATTTATATATAGTAACATAAAATTGACATTAATGTTTTTGAAACAAAAAAATTGCCAACCACCAATCTATTTTAATAAGAAAAACAAAAAATGTGCTCACGTTTGACATGAAATATTTTTAAAAAGGACTCAAATGTGTGAGTCAAAGAGACACTTAGTTCTTCAGCTCAAATGCTAACTCTACATATATGTAAACTACATTGGTGATTTGTTTGGGCCTTTATAACTAGTGTATGGCCTCCCTAGTTCTAATCCTACTCCATTGTTTCCATGCCCAAATGGTTTTGACCAATGCTTCATATTTGTGGTCCAAGAAGTCCAATTTGTCCAAGATGGACTATTGTTGCACACCTCATTCTTCAACTATTTGAGTTATGAAGGATATGTTGTGCAAGTCAACAATCTTGAAATATTTGAGAGTGTAAGTTTCCACAACTATTCATAAGGCTTATGATGTTTCTAGACCTAAATTGTGTGAAATACTTGAAATACATGGTATATTTGCTTTGAGAAAACCTATATATATTATCCAATCCATAAGCTCTTCATTAGTGTCATCAAATGAGGTATTTCGTCATTTCTCCCTAACTAATTTATGTATTCTCTCAACTTCATCCTTGACAACTTTGAACCTTCTATTGCAACTCACTCTTACCTCGCTAGTCTTTATTCCTGCTCTAGTTTGTTTGTTGGGAGGGCTTCCATTACTATGATTTTTGTGAGATTGAGGTCCACCTCTTATAATTCCTTTGATTTTGCTACCCCCAACTCCGAGCTTCCCCTCTCCATGTTTCTCATTCATATCTTCTAATCAACTCTAACCCTTTATAAATATCAAGTTTGACACTAAAAATTGTGTAGAAACCAAATGGAATGGCTTTTGAACCTCCTCTTGTTTCTTTCCCAATTTACATATGAAAATAAGTCCACCACCTAATTGATTAAAGTTTTCCCCTCCCCTGTGAACAAAGACCTAACCTCCACTCTTGCACTATAATTATCAACCCCTTATGGAGTTTTCCTCAATTGAGTGAGGCTCAAGTAAGCAAAAAAAGAAATGCTACAATATATGAAATTGATAGTGTTCCATACATTACTAAGAATAACTTTAAAAAACAATCCTTATAAAATACAATGTTACCTTAAAAAATTTTGTTGCTCATATTAAAATCAAATTTCATTAATTTATTCACTCAAATCCATAAACCCAAAAAAATGAATTCAAGTAATGGAAAAGTAAAGCATGAATATTCTTCTTACCTTTATCACATGATTAAACATCATGACCTTTTGTTGTCCCATGTTCCTCGATAGGAGAGAGATCCTCTTCAATGCTCATTCCTAATAACTTATATAAAAGATATCTTTATTGATCTTTATTTAAGTATTATTTTTAAAATTTTCTATATATAATTTAAAAATATATTATCCAAAAGTAAAAGATTCATGAAAAATCAAATTTTAAGTATAATCACTGTAAACTTCCATCAATAAACAATTTTACATGAAGTAAAAACTACTTTACCTGGAGGTAGCTTTGCCACTCAAGGTCAATGAACATGGGGTGTTCTCTCCGTCCTAAACTCATGCCTACACAAGGTCCATGAACATGGGGTATTTTCTTTGTCCTAAACTCATGCCTACACATCATTTTAAGAGGAGGGAGGAGGAATTATCATTTTTAAAGAGGAAGGAGGAAAGATGAAAGCATGAGGCCTACACAAGGTCCATGAACATGGGGTATTTTCTTTGTCCTAAACTCATGCCTACACATCATTTTAAGAGGAGGGAGGAGGAATTATCATTTTTAAAGAGGAAGGAGGAAAGATGAAAGCATGAGCTGGGTTGGTGAACACAACATGTGAGAGCAGAGTCTGGCAAGCCACGTGGTAGGAACGTAAGAGATGATGTTAGGTGTTATGCTTTTGGGAGTCACATGAACCGTGGTGGTGAGGCAAACCCAAGCACCCCAAGCACAAAGCACCAAATAACAAGAAAAAGGATGAAGCAATCAATACCTACTGCTACATGAATAATTGAGGGTGCTTTGAAAATCTTAAGGATAAGTCCAACATTTGAGCTCTAGAAGACCCTCCATGATGCTAAGAAGATGGTAATGTTGAAATAATATTAAATTCTTGTTTCTTTTTATAGTATGCATCAATAATGATGATGGCTATGGCTAAGGCAAAGGCATAGGCAATGACATGTCTCAATCTTCATCTCCATCCACATGATGGGATAGAACAGTAATACTCTTTGTCGTTGTTACAGCACATTCATTGAATGAGTTGGGAGTTTGCTGTTTGATTGCACAAACAACAAACCAACCAGTGAGCACCAGTGGCAAATGGTGATGACGATGGGGGATCACTTTAATTGCAGTAAGTTGGCCTCTTTTTACTAGTACGAAACGCCCCTCACATGATTTTTGAGAATATCCGGATTCCAAAAATCCCAATTGGACCCCAGATGGACTGGATGTTTGTGGGGATTGATTTACTGTGCAGGTGGGTTATCTTCAGAGCATGAAAACCACCCAGGATGGCCCAGATCTGATCATTTAATTCCTATTTATAAAACAACTTCTGCAACTCTCATACATTAGGAATACAGTCTTAGCAGCAGCACCGGCTGCCATCATGCCGTATTACAGACTTCAACAAGAGGCTGAATCAGAATTTCTGGAGGTTGATCCCACTGGTCGCTATGGCCGGGTAAACAAACTTTTGGGCCAACCTACTATTTACTTATACATGTGATCCTTATATTGGGTAGAGAGGGTTGTAACAGTTTCTGTGTTATGTGTGCGTATATATAGAGTATTTGTGTGAGAGGATTACAGATCCGGTTGATATAATCTTCTGTTGTTTTGCAGTACAATGAGGTGCTTGGCAAGGGAGCATCTAAGACTGTGTATGCTTTTAACCTACGAACTCTTCTGTAATTAAAAATTTATTTAGGCTTCCAAAACAATTTTTTCTGCAATGAAAATTTATATTTGATCTGTGTAAACCTTCGTGTACTCAAAATTTTTCTATGCTTCCACTCACAAGCTCTTCTTTAATCAAAACTTGTTTATGGATTCCACCCAGAAGTTCTTCTGTAATAAAAAAATATTTTTGGATCCATCCACAAGCCCTTCTGTAAGCAAAATGTGTTTATGCTTCCACCCAAAAACCATTCTGTTTTCAAATTTTTCTTATGCTTCTGCACGCAATCTCTTCTGTAACCAATAACCTGTACATACTTCCACCTATGAGCTCGCATGTCTTCAAAATTTGTTTATGCCTCCACGCCCATACTCTTCTGCAATCAAAATTTGTTATAGGATCCACCCAAAAGCTCTTCTGTAATCACAATTTGTTTATGTTTACATCCAAAAACACCTTTTAATCAGTGATCGTTTGCTTCAACCGACAAATTCTTCTGTAACCATATTTTGTTTTTGGATCTGTGTGGACCTTTGAGTAATGAAATTTGGGTCTTCTGATATTGATTATGATAGATTGTTTGATGCATATGCAGATACAGAGCCTTTGATGAAATAGAGGGGATTGAAGTGGCCTGGAACCAAGTAAAAGTGAATGACATTCTGCAGGCGCCTGAGGATCTGGAGAGGCTTTATTCAGAGGTCCATCTCCTGAAAACTCTGAAGCACAAAAATATCATCAAATTCTTTTCATCATGGATCGATACCAAGACAAGGAACATCAACTTTATTACAGAGATGTTCACATCTGGTACTCTTAGGCAGTAAGTTTACTAGCCCTTCATTAGTAGACTGGCAGTTATGTGAACTTCAATGAATTTGTTGGCTGGATGTATCGATATTCAATGGCAGATTTCTTGTGCTTCTTTTGGGGTTCCAGATATAGGCAAAAACACAGGCGTGTAGACTTAAGAGCTGTGAAGAATTGGGCTCGTCAGATCTTGCGAGGGCTTCTATACCTGCACAGCCATGATCCTCCCATAATACACAGAGATTTGAAGTGTGACAACATATTTGTCAATGGGAATCAGGGGGAAGTTAAGATTGGAGACCTTGGGCTGGCTGCAATTCTGTGTAAATCTCATTCAGCTCACAGCGTTATCGGTAAAACTAAATACCTATAATCTCGTCCTTCCATTCTAGACAGATTTCAATTCTTCTTCGGGCTTTCTAATCTCCGAAATGTTTCATGCAGGAACTCCGGAATTCATGGCCCCGGAACTGTACGATGAGGAATACAATGAATTAGTTGATATCTATGCATTTGGAATGTGCCTATTGGAAATGCTCACCTTTGAGTATCCTTACAGCGAATGCTCCAACCCAGCTCAGATCTACAAGAAAGTATCATCTGTAAGTTATTTCGTCGTTGAAATCTATTTCAATACATATCTTTGTTGGATCCCGGTGAGACTTGAACTCTTTGCCAGTCTGGCAAAAGCAAGCATTCCTTATCACTTGGAGTTCTGACTTGGGGACTACCCTACTTAGCTATTTTTTATACAAGAATTTTGGAATTGAATTCCAGTTCTCGAATCGATTCTCAGGGGAAAAAGCCAGCAGCTCTGTACAAACTGAAGGATCCTGACGTGAGACAGTTTGTTGAGAAATGCTTGGTCACTGTTTCCAGAAGGCTTCCTGCAAGAGAGCTCTTAATGGACCCATTTCTCCAGACTGATGAGCATGGTTTAGAATATTCCTTTTCCAGATTAGATTTCTGCAGAGATGATGTGGGGGAACTTGGCCCATTATTGAGAGAACCTAACATTGAAGCCTTTCAAAATGGTGGTCATAAATTACTCCAAAGCATGCATTTTGTGCATCCTTACAGCAAGAATGGGATTTCTGTCCACCATGAGAACAAGAAACAACAGAAGGTTGTACCTTTGCCCTCATACTTTAGAGAGGACAGTATGTCTCACAACATGGATTTCACTGTCAAAGGCAAGAAGAGGGAGGATGACACAATATTTTTAAGACTCCGAATTGCAGACACTGAAGGTAATGAATCTTATATTGCACCAGAAAACCATGAACCTGCTGGCAGGCTTTGAAGCCTGATATTGCTATCAAAGTAGATTGTAAGACTATTTGCTATTGCTATTTCTATCAACTAGTCCCTAGTCTATTTTTTCACCCGTGTTAATGTCACAAGTTCGATACATCTTGCAGGGCGCATTCGTAATATCTATTTCCCATTTGATGTGGAAGAAGATACAGCCTTGAGTGTGGCCAGCGAAATGGTTGCGGAGCTTGACCTTGCTGATCAGGATGTTACAAAGATTGCAGAAATGATTGATGAAGAAATAATGGCTTTGGTACCTGATTGGAAGGCAGGGGTAGCAATAGATGATCACCATTCCTTCTATGACCATAATCATTCCTCCGACAAAACTTGCTGGTGGAATCATAACGATCATGTCTCTAGTATCTCTTCTCAGAGTTCCCTGTTTGAATACCTGAGGTCTCATTACCACGTTGACAACAAATCAGAAATAGTGCCTTGTACTCAAGTTGAATGTGCAGCCATGCATGGTCGCTTTGAAGAAGTCACATTCCAGGTTAATGCAACAGATTTTTATTCATATGTAGAAGAGGAGGCTCCTACGATTTCAAGCGGATCATCAGATGTTATTCATAACGATTGGGTGAATGGAGAGGATCCGGTTTCACCTAGATCTTTTATATCACATGGTTCAGGGATTAGCAATTTTGAAGATCCCCAATCTTGTCTAATATCCTCAGGTACTGGTAACAAAGAGGACGTAGTTCCAAGCAAACCTGCAAAACCTCCAGAAAATACAGGATATGTAGGTAACTTTGAAGAAAGTTGTAGCCATGGATTGTCTGAAGGGTTCAATCCTGTTAGCGATTCTGATTGTCTTAGCTCAGTCCACAAACCTATGCTCCATCCTCAATCACCATCATCAGTCAATATTTTATCTGATGAAGATGAAGATTCCACCAGCAGAGAGTTGCGATTGTTAGCAGTCAAACATCAGAAGGAACTAATGGAACTTCAA
The DNA here is from genome assembly GCA_034641835.2 of Pinus albicaulis. NCBI lineage: Eukaryota > Viridiplantae > Streptophyta > Pinopsida > Pinales > Pinaceae > Pinus > Pinus albicaulis. The sequence continues at coordinate 15,363,419 of CM076581.1, read as the reverse complement.
AGAAAACATGAGCATTCCCTCTTAGAAATTGAAAATGAATTGAAAAATATAACACCTTTGGGAACATATTTAGATAAGAAGAATTCCAGTCCTGGAATAAATTTTCAGGATAAAAAATTGAACGTGAATGGGCAGCAAGAGCACCGGGAAGATGACTCAGGCAGACAAGGCACAACTGGTAGGGATAAGGAGTTTGTAGCCATGAAACAACTTGGATACGATGTTCGGGGAACAAGGCTTTCCAGCAGTCCCAGTCATAGATTATCACCGAAGGAACCAGCAGTCAGTTCTGATTTTCCAGGTCCAAGTAAACTTGCAATGCATTCTTCTCCTAACCCTCCTGCTAGGCCAATTAATAGAAATATAGCACCAAACCAAAGGCTAATGAAAATGCATTCTTTTAGTGGTGTTGACAGTCAGCGTTCTATTAATTATCTGGCCAAAGAAGTTAGTAGGCAGAAAAATTACCAGACAATTGGAGCATTTCGAACAGGAAATGTCGATGAAAAGAAACGTAGTCTTGAGGGGCTGAGGCAATTTCCATCTATATCTCAGAAATCTTCTTCAAGGAACTGCAAGGAAGGAAAAACTAGATAGTCTGAGAAAACAGAAGCACACTTGTAACATAAATTTATTGCCCTTAGTTTAGAATATAGATTGGATACTGCACTGAAAACTTATCAATTGTATATATGAGCTTTGCCTTCTGGAAGAGGTAATGATTGGTGGTAATCCCAGAAAATATTCCTTCGCCTTGGCACCTTTATGGTCTCCCAAGAATTTTGGTAGTAAGGGCAGCATTTTGAAATTATACAGAAAGAAAGGAAAAATGTATGCATCCTCTTTCATTAGGATAGGCTGCAACTACCAAGGCCTACTACATTGTTGACAAGTACTATGAGTTCACCAGTTCAGCTGATGTTTCCATTCAGATGAATTTGTGTGTTATAATCCAAATAAAGTGCTTCTTGGCTGGATAGAACCCAGTTCCTCACCAGCTTTTCCAGTTAACTGAAAATCCATGCTTTTATGGGCTTTTAATTTATGTCAAGCTTTTGGGAGAATTTGTATCTTTGTAGTATTCAAGATTTTACAGAGTATAAGCTATAAAAGAAGATCAGTCTGCAGTGTATTATCGAAATCCAATTGTTTTCGGAATTTGATCAATAAGATGAAGGCTGATGCAGACTAGAAGACATGCAAGTATGACCTGTCTAAATGGCTTGATTTTCTCATCATCAATGGCAACATCAGACAGCTGATCAGTTTGACTTACCGGATAAGTGATTCACCAATAAACATTAGAGAGCCTAATAATCATCCATTCCCTTTGTGGACTGATTGCCAAGATTAAGTCACTGACCAATAAATATTTGAGCCAAATGATCATCCATTGCCTTTGTGAACTGACCACCAAGATTCATCTAGGGGCCAAACCATTTTGATGATTTTGTGAAATAGTTCACACAGACATTGCAGAAACACCTCATTTTTGGCCCACTGAGGTCAATCAAGCGAGTGTGTCACTCTGAGGATTCCTATGATAAAGGGTGCAAATTCTAACATTCTGGAAATCGAACCTGGGCCAGTGAAGCTAAGCTATATATCACTGGTGCTGGTTTCACCTTCTTGCAAAATGTTGAAGTTTAGTTCTTAAAATTGTCTTGCATACCATGCATTCTAACCACTCAAAGTAATTGTATGTAGTAACAGAAAACAAATGATCAGTGATACAATCCAGATCCTTCTGGATTTCATGAGAAAACCATGCACATATTCATGATGTAGTCTTGGTGGCATCAAGTAAAGACCTAAACATTGATTCTAAATTCAACCCATTACAAACCCAGTCAGACTTGGACAGGAATCAAAATAATTTTGATCAACACCCAAAATAGGTAGATATTCTAATGTCAATTATGTTGTTTTCAAGTATTTGAAGGGCTTCCACAATTCACAATTAACATCATGGTATATAAATATTGAGAGATTTTAACAGTACATTATATCAGATATCATTATTTTCTTGAGTTCACTATTTATATCATTTTTAGACCCACTTTCTCATGAGTGTTATTGTATTATTTAGTAATGATGACATTATTCTCAAATGTATATATTTTATATATACCCACTTTATATATATATATAAGTTTTACATGTGATTTCTTTTCATAACCATTATTTAGTAATGGTTACAATGTTGTTTTTAAGTATTTGAAGGGCTTTCACAATTAACAATATGGAATTTTTTTTTTTTTTTTGGGTTGAGTTTACTGTTTATAACATTTTTATTTAGTATCTATCTCTCATGAGCATTATTATTTAGTAATGGTTAGAAATGGTCAGTTGTGTGTATGTGAAGTTTTATATGTGATTTTTAATGAATTTTATTTAACGAAATGTGACGAATATTTTTAATTTTTATAAATAATTGAATTAAAAACAATTTATTTAAGTTAAATTTGAATGTAATTCAAGATTTTTAAAAGTTTTTATTTAAAAAAATCATTATATTATAATATGTAAATTTACAGTTTTTAATATTTTGTTAATGATGATGATGATGATGATGGTTAACGTCTACTGAGACCAAATTTTGGTCTATACCTAATTTTAAATTTGTACTCTTATGCTCAAAGAGCTTGGAGAGAAGCATCGTGAGCTCACTATAATTTTGACATGTTAAAAGACTAGGAAGGTCGGTATTGCAACAAAAAGATTATGAAATTGAGATCTAATGTGGGTGTAAGCATGACACTCTAAGAGGAAGTGAATTTCATCCTCAATGTTCATATTCTCACAGAGATGGCAGATCCTTTCCACCCATGGTGTTTTAGGAATTGCCCAACTACCTGTTTCACTATGGAGCTCATGAGAGTTCGTTCTTATCTTGGCTATATTAATTTTTTTCATTGAGCTAGTTAAAACAAAGAGATACTTTTGATCTTCTAGAGTAGGGTTGATGACCTCCTTATAATATCTTAATTTTTTTTTAGCCTCTAAATCTTTCTCACACCACATTTTCTTTTTGAACTTAGAAGTGACAATATTTTTTGTTATTAATATTTTGCAATGCAACATTTTCGTCAATCTCCTAATGGTTTAACCAGACCCTGGTATCTTTATACCAACCTCGTTTGAGCCCCAGGTGGTTTTGGCTAGAATTTAAAGCTAGCTTAGGAAGTCTATGGTCTCCCATGTTATTGATTTTGTGCTTATACAACAGGAACCTAGTCATAGCTAGGCTCTCGATAGGGGAAAGACCCACTTCTATAAGGAGAATAGGACAGGGTGTATTGCTTTTAATTTTGAGGTTATACGTTATAAAACGCTTCTAGATTTGCTTAATCTTTCTCCAGGATTCTATAGAGATGCTGCAACCCCAAACCTCACATCTATACAAGTTAACGGGAGTCACTAAAGTTTCAAAGAGGAGCTTCTTTTTATCCCACATCACAAGGTTTGCTGCTTTGCAATTATTTTCAAGACCAAAATAAGCTTTCCACCCTCCATTAATCATTTTCTCAATGCTATAGTTCCAGTTGAGCTTGTGATGAATATCAATTCCTAAGTACTTGTAAGAAGACACTTCCTCCAAGTTGCTATTGTCATACACAAAATTAGCATAAGTGTCCTTGGATTTGATAATCATAACTTTTGTTTTGTCAATGTTAACAGTCATACCCATGGTAAAGCAGAAATCCTTAAGAAGTCTTAGTTGCTTATCAAGATCAGATGGGCACCTTGCCACCAGAACAATATCGTCAGCATAGAGAAGAAGGATGATGACTATTTCAGCGAAGATCGTGCCAGCACAGCCTGCTTCCTCTAAACAACCTTCTATCTTGTTGATGTAAATGCCAAATAGGGTAGGGGAGAGGGGGCAACATTGTTTAACTCTGATATTACACTCAATATCTTTCAACCACCCCTCATTGCTCTTAAACTTGGCAATTATATTCTCGTATAACCTTATAGCGACAACTCTCAACTCGAAAGGAACCTTTAGCTCTTCTAATCTATTCCATAGGTTATTTCTAGGTACCGTATCGAAAGTTTTTCTAAAGTCCACAAAGCAACAAAAGAGATTGGATTTATCATTATGACATTCCTCCACAATAATCCTAAGTGTAACTAGGTAGTCCGTTGTTGAGTGTTGCCTTCAATATGTTTTATTAAACCATGAAAAAGATAAATTGTTGGTTATAATCAATCAAGAAAAAGATAAATAGTTGGTTACAATCAATCAAAAAGACCAAACAAACGCCTCACTTTTACTAGATTTGTTGCCCTGAAGATAGAAGGATTTGTTGCCCTGAAGATACAAACATAAAATATTTTACTAAATTTATTGTCGTCAAAATACAAATGGAAAATCTTAGATAACAACTTTTCAAAATAGTAAGACCAGCTTTTTACAGCCAGAAAGCCCAAAATAAACTATAGCCCAAAAGACCCAAAACAAGAAAAAAATTCAAAATGTCCCAAAAGCATAATTTAGCCAGTCAAATTACCAAATTTAATAAATATTTAAATATAACTCTTTTTTATTTTATTAAATTTAAATTTAAAATTAATTTATTTAATTATAATAAAAATGACTATAACCATTTTAAATTTTATAACTAAATAAATAAATAAAACTCAAATTTAACTTTAAATTTAATAAAATCTAAAGTAAAGTATGACATTTTATTTTGTTTTCTTTCTTTACTATTTATTAAATATTTAATAAAATCTAAAGTAAAGTATGACATTTTATTTTGTTTTCTTTCTTTACTATTTATTAAATTTAATAAAGTTTAAAGTAAAGTATGACATTTTATTTTGTTTTCTTTCTTTACTATTTATTAAATTTAAAATAAAAATGAATATATATTACTTCAACTATTATTATAAATAATTTTAATAATTATATTTAATATTTTACTATTATTTTATTATTATTATTATAAATGAATTAATTTAATAATTCTATTTATATTTAAAAATTTAATAGCGTAATTTTTTATTCACCAATAACTTAGTTTAATAACATAATTTTGTATTTTGTATCCATTTAAGTTCATTAATAAAATTTTTATTTATAAAGTAAGAGTTATTATATCCTCAAAATAACCTTACTTTCTTTTTACTTTGATTATATTATTTCTTCCTTTTTATAATTTATTTTATAAAATTATTATATTAGTTTATTGTTTTAAATTATAATATTTTTTAATTTATAATTTTGTTATGAAATTATTATTTTTGAAATATTATTCATGTTTATTTTAATATTTGTAAATTAATATGTTTGTATATTTTGTTATAAATTCTCAATAATTTATTGTTGGTAAATTAAACATATTGTCTCTGTCTATGAAGTTATTGAATTTAAAAAAAAAAAAATTGTTTAATTACGATGTGCCAGGTATAATTTTTTTAACTAAAAATCTACTTATTGATTATTAATATTTTTTTTAAAAGTTTTATTTCATTTAAATATTTGAACATTTTAACATCATTAATACTTCTTTAAGAAGTTTTATTTGATTTAAATATTTAAAAATTTTGACACCAGATTTTGGATGATTGTTTCAAATTTAAATTATTTGAAATATAACATATTGAAAATTTTGAATGACCTATAAAGTTGATTTTCTTTAATATATTGTTTTACTGTTTGGAAAATAGAATAAAATGTGATTTTTTTAAAGTGTGTTTAAGTTTATTTTCATTTTTTTTAAAAATTGTTATATTATTAAAAATGGTGTTAAATATTCAAAGTTGTTTTATATTCAAAGTTATAATATTATTGAAAATGGATTTTTACATTTAAAATTGGTTTATATAAAAAGTTATAATATTATTGGAATTCATTTGTAGGTAAAAATAACATTTTATTATTATTATTAAGAATGAAATATCTACAAGTCAATGGAAATTATTTTCATAAAATAGAGAAATTTCTACAATAATAAGAATTTATGGAAAAACTACTACATCCATATTATAACAAATCTTAAAAAGTGAAATGGGTAAGGAAAATTATTAAGAATAACATAAACATGAAATCTACATTTAAATATTTTTCACATTTAAAGATTTTTTATATCATGAAAGACAATGTTAAATCATTATTCATATAGAAAATATCCAAACTTCTAATAAACTAAGAAAACCAAATTACTAATTAAAAAATTAACATATAAAACACACTTTGTTAAATTGAATATATGAATATGAAAAACAAAATTTATAGAAGACCAAGGCAATGGCAATTCAAATTAACCCAAAAAATTATATGCAAACTTTTAGATATTTACAAAATATCCTTAAGTGGATCTACTTTAGTTTGTTTTTATGTTAGTTTATAAGTGGTAAATTTATGTTAATTTATAGGTTTGAATTTGGGAGTAGTAGGGTATGTATCTTTTTATATTTAAAGTTTATTAGTAAAATCATTTTACCAAGTGGCTTTATTAATGGAGATTTAGATTCTTATCCCACAAGTAAAGAGATTTCATATATTAGTTTGGGCTCTAGTTAGGTTGAGAGTTTAAGTTTGCATCCTTTATCCCATAAATAATGAATTTTCATATATTAATTTGGCCTCTAAATATATTGTGACTTTAAATTAAATAATTATATATATAAATAATAGTGTAGGAAGTGGAAAAGATAATTTTAAATTATAGAAATTATTCTAATACATTATATATAGTGTTTAGCAATTAATGACTCATTATGTTAATGAAAAAATTACTATTTATATGGTTACGTCATTAACATAAAGATGGTTAAGTCATTAACATATAATTATGATATGGTATCACTTAGATTAATATAAATTAAAACTCAACCAATATAGAATAACACAAAAAAAATTGATATCTTAATGTTATAAACATATAATAACTATATCAAAATATCAATCATAAATTCACTATGAGATTTGAACTTGTAACATAACAAAGACTAAACCCACACAAACAAATGATCTACACCTAACGAAATATACAATTGTATTTATTAAATAAAATTTATATTGGTTAATACATACTAACCACACAAAATAATAAACAAATAGAAGTTAGAACATTTCAGAAGACACACTTCACAAAACAAAGGAAAATGTATAATAATTTATTTTCCTGGTACATATGTTCTACTTGCGCTAGCATTTTCATGGTTATCTCCATATTTAATCTAGTAGTATCCCCACTTTCCTCCCTATTCAAGCACTGTGATAATGGCATATGGAAATGCATCGGTATTTGAGTTAGTTGATCTCGATTCAATAAAAGGATGTCTTTTTTTGATGGATTGTCAAATTCTGCCCAAAAGTTGGCTTGTAAAATTGAAACACTTGGTTTGATTGAGTAGTTTTCGAAATTTGTTATCATCCAAATGCCCTCACAATGGAGTTGAACAGAAATAGATGCAGGTTGAGATGGTGTAAAAATTCAAACAAGTGTGGTGACCAAGTATTTCCAAAATGTGTGCTTATGCAGAACTTGACCCTGACATTGTAGTTGAACCCAAAAAAAAAAAGTGTAAGTAAAGCTATTGTGATTATTGAAAGAATCGAAATGACTAATCATTTTCTAAAATGTGTGCTTATACAGATGCAGTAGTTGACTCTAACAATGTAGTTGAACCCAAAAAAATGCAGGTTGAAGTTGAAGTCGGTGTGAGAATTGAAACAATTGGGATGGAATTGCTTTTCTAAGATGTGTGATTATCTAAATGCAATAGTTAGCCTTGACAAGAGAGTTGAAGAAAAAAAGATGCAGCATGAAGTTGGTGTAAAATTTGAAACCAAGTATTTCCAAAATGTTTGCTTAACTTAGTATTCTAAAATGTGCACTTATCCAAAAGCATTAGTTGACCCTAACAATGGAGTTGAACAAAAAAAATATGTTAGTTGAGAAAGTTGACCAAAAGGGAACAACCAAATACAGGTATTTCACAATGAATTTCATTTGTGTATGTTTCTAAAGCAAGACATCTTCATTTTAGTGTACCAATAACTGGGATTACTAAGTATTTCCACTTATTCATATGCAGTAGTTGATCCAAATAATGGAGCTGAACCAAAAAAATTGCAGGTTGAGACAGTTAACCAAAAGGGAAAAAACCCAGTGCATAAACTTCACAATGAATCTCATTTGCATGAGTTTCTAAAGCAAGATCTCATAGCTTTAATGTGCCATCTTCAAGGTATGTCACAGAAGATCAAGGTAATGTCATAGAAGATCACATGGCAAGGCCATATTCCACGAAGTATAAAGATTTTCTAGTTTCCAACTTTTCATTTAGGAAGGAAAAAATATAGCATATAAGTGCATTGCTGGAAAAGAATGCACAAACATTTCATAAATTATGAACATCCCGTACATGAAGGTTGTGATCTCCACATATATCAAGAAGAATTTGGGAAGCTGAAAAGCTACGAGCAATAGCATTTGTAAAGTTCAAGCACAACTCTCGAGATTAAAACTGGGTTATAATATTAGTTGATATGAGTGAAATCAGGAAATATGTTTAACCCAAACACGAGGAAATAATATACTAAACAAATTGTTACTTACAAATAAGAAAATAAGCAAACTCTAGATGTTATTAATCAAATTATTATTTTTTAATTTAAATTAAAACTAATTAATCTACATTAAATTTGATTGAAAATTTCACCCATAATATGAATAGTTTCTCAGGCATCCTCCTTTGTTTATGTACACATCCATTATCATTATATATATTGGTTTGAACGTATAAACTTCTGTAATCCATAACTGTTTAAAAAACTTTTCCTGAAAATCACATTATCATTTGAAGGGCCGACGCTTTTTGAACTATCCAATGTAGTTCATCATCAGAAACATGTAAATTGTAGTGATCGGAATAATTGAATATAAATATTGCTTAGATGCAACGGTCAATTGACAAAACATAACTAATAATTAATGGAGTAGAATGTTATGAAAATAAAATATTAATAAACAATAGTAGTATAAATATAAAACAAGAAGTCAAATTAATTTTTTTAGTAAAAATAAAATTAATGAGGGTGAACGTTACAAAATAATAATATATTAATTTTTTATATAGTAGAAATCAATAAACCAACTAAAAAATAAAACTATAGTAAAAACAAAAAACAAAAAGCAACAGTGTTATAATAAAAACAACAACAAAAACAATAATAATAATAATATAATATATTTTCCTATAGTAATAATTAAGTCATTAATTTGTCTAAGTTTTCTTTTGATTCTTTTGTTTTTTATTTTTTAGAAAAAAGTCTCAATTTTTCTATAACTCCCAGAAAGATCCCTGGAGATTCATTGAATTTGGTATTAAGGATTTATCGGATAAACTAAAAGAAGTCATTAGGCACGATTGTGTTGTTGTTCTTAAGAAGGCTAGACCCCCTAAGAGCAATCTGAGACATCTGAATTTATAGCACTTAAATCTCTTAATCTTAACCCTGATATTGTTGTTCTAAAAGATGATAAAGGTGGTGTTGTTGTAATCATGGATAAAGAGGATTATAAAAATAAGATGCTTGACCATCTTTGTAACAATGGTAGTTACAAGAAGCTTTCGAAAATCCCCCTTAGTAAGGTGTCTAATATTGTGGCAGCTGCTATTACATCTAGTAGCACTGTGGGCTCTATGAGCCATAAGTTTATTGAGAGAAACCCGATCACTCCCAGGATTTATGGACTGCCCAAGATTCATAAAGAGGGGGTCCCCCTCAGACCTATCGTTAATACAATTGGAGGTCCCACTTATCTCCTTACGAAGTATTTGGCTCAGAAGCTTAAGCCTATTGTTGGTCAATCTGATTCCTTTGTAAAGGATTCCTCCTCATTTGTCAAGGAGTTGAGTAATTTGCATTCTAATCCTGATTACACTCTTGTTAGTTTTGATGTGGTCTCTCTTTATACCAACATTCCTATCAAAGAGGAAGTTGAAGTGATCAGCCGCATCAATGATCCTTACAATGCCAAACTGGTATAAATTTAGAAATTTGTCTGACTTTGACTTTATTTAGCTTTGAAGGTGAGTTCTATGAGCAAACTTGCAGTGTTTCCATGGGTTCCCCGCTTTCTCCAATTGTGGCCAACCTTTTTATGGAAGATTTTGAATAAAAAGCGTTGGCTTCAACTCCTTTTAGGCCAAATATATAGAAGCGTTTTGTAGATGACACTTTCATAAACTGGTCGCATGGGCATCAGAATTTGGATTTCTTTCATTAGCACCTGAACAATCAATCGAACTCGATTAAGTTCACCATGGAAATGGAAGTCGATGGTAGCCTTCTTTTTCTAGATGTTCTAATCTCTAGGAAGGATGATGGCTCTTTTTCTCACCAGGTCTTTCGGAATAAAACCCACACTGAGCAATATCTTCACGCTAGTTCTCATCATTTTCCTACTCATAAGGTTGGTGTTCTCAACACATTGGCCACTAGAGCTCGTAGGGTTTCTGATGAAGATCATCTGGAGAAAGAGAAATCCCATGTCTTTAGAGTCTTTGAGATGAATGTTTATAGTAAGTGTCAAGGTCTTAAGGCTTTCATGAATGCAAGCAGAGGTCCTAAACCTAATAAAGATCTTGGTGAATTAATGGGTAAAGTCCAACTGCCATTTATTCTTGGCACTACGGACAAAATTGCTCGTATTTTAAGAAAGAATTTGATCTCATCTACCTTTAGACCTTTGAACACCATTCGCAGTTCCCTTAAATATGTTAAAGACCCGTTAGGCCCCAAAAGCATGCAATGTGTCTATCTGATCCCATGCTCTTGTGGGGTTCCCTACATTGGAGAAACCGTTCGCTCGATAAGTAAGAGGTTACAGGAACATGCGGCAGATTTAAGGCACTATAGGACAAATTCCTCTGCTCTTGCTGAGCATGTTGGAAAGACTAATCACCTGATTTGTTTGGAAGAGTCCAAGGTTATCGCGAGGATGGAGCATTTCGATCACCGCAAATTTAGGGAGGCTGTTGAAATTGAGAAAAGGTCTAGTACTCTGAGTAGGGATGATGGGTGGAAAATCAGTAGTTGTTGGATTTTGTCTCTAATATCTTAGTATTGACCTTTTTTTTGGTGTAGTTCCTTCCCAATTTAATTTAATTTAAATGATTTATTTTTAATTTTATTCATTATTCATTATTATTATTATTATTTAATATTGTTGTTTTGATTAAAAAGTTGTTTTTTTTTGTACTATAGTTTTTTTTTAGTTGGTTCATTGATTTCTACTATATAAAAAATCAATTTATTATTATTTTGTAATGTTCACCCTCATTAATTTTATTTTTATTTTTACTAAAAAAAATTAAATTTGATTTCTTGTTTTATATTTATACTAGTATTGTTTATTAATATTTTATTTTCATAACCTTGTACTGCATTAATTATTGGTTATGTTTTATCAATTGACCGTTGCATCTAAGCAATATTTATATTCAATTATTTGGATCAGCACAATTTACATGTTCCCGACGATGAGCTATATATATTGATGTTAATTTTTTTTTAAAATTTGAAATTAAGATTAGTAACAATTTTGGGTTGTTGGAGCATGCAATTTTTACTTTATTATTAGTGTTTATTTAGTAAAGTTCATCTTTATGTAGAGAGTTTGTTCTTATTTTTTTAGAGGGAGTTAGATCTAGTTTATTTTGAGACATTCTCTCCAACCAATTAACTTCCTACATTGGTATGTGGTTGAGATATTCCAATGTATATATATATATATATATATATATATATATATATATATATATATATTGTTGGAAATACTGAGAGGGGGGGTGAATCAATATTTCTTTCTAATTGTTATTTTTACCAGTTAGATCACTTATATTTAGAACACATATGAACAATAAGAATACATGCTTTTATTAAATTCTTCTTTACAATAAAATAGATACAATAAGTGTAGGGCTCCAACCCTAGATGAAGACACCGACCTTCAATCCTTCTAGGTACCAACCTATAATTTTTCAAGCACCTACTTGGACTTCACGAGGCTTCGGCCTCTAGGGCACCAACCCTATCTTCCAAGGCTCCAACCTTGTCACTTTGAGGCTCCAACCCTATCTCTAGTACAGGCTCTAACCTGGTTTTTTGAGGACTCCAATCCTCTAGGGCTCCAACCCTATCTTCCAAGGCAACGACCTTGTCTCTATGAGGCTCCAACCCTCAACTTCACTTCGTCAAAATTATGTTTGGTTATTCTTCACAAATTTCAATGTCTTCTTCAACGAGCCCTGTCAATCTTCAGCAATGTCTTCACTTGGTCTCAATGTCACATCATCAATGACATTTTTTTTTCCTTAGAAGGTATTGCCACTACTCTTCATGTCACCCAAACAATTTTATTTAAGGTCGCATTATGAGGACTTCATCGATGTATCATGTCCACCAAAGATATCCAAGAATATTCAATAATTTGCTTCAAATATGATCTTCAAAATGGTCTCCAACAAGCTATTTAAGGAGTCTCAAGTCTTTAATATTTCCTGCTCTAGGGCTACTACAAAAACAAGTCTTCAACACTCAATAAGTCAAGATACAAGTTTGTCTCAAGTAAGGCTTCAAAATATGCTTCCTAATCAATAGGTATGCACACCAAATATTTTGTGGACTGCCCTAATAAGGTGTCTATAATAAACTTCCCCAAGATACTCTCCAAGACCAAATTGCTTCAATTTTCTTCAAGAAGTTGATTCAGGACTCCCTTCTTCAACTTCAGTTCCACCATAGATTAGTCTTCATATTAGCCTTCAAGTATGCTCAAGATGATTGTCCTAAAGACTTCTTTAAAAACCGCTTCAAAAGGCCGATTCAAGGTGATCTCCTAGGGCTTCCCAGGGCCTACAAAAAACTGTCACTACAGGTCCAAATTTGTCTTTAAAAATGCCACCACAATTCCATAGGTTCAGACATTATATCCTCCCAGAGGTCTGAAAAATCATCACCTCTGGAATCTATGCTTCTGTGATCCATCATATAACTTGTAAAAAATCTTTCGGTAATAATCACATGCAATGGAACATTACATGTGATTATTACTGAAAGATTTTTTACAAATCATCACCTCTATTCTAAATAGATGGTTACAACATGTCTGAAAATAAGAGTATTCCACAGATTTGAAATGTTGATATTTTCCACAAATCTGCAAAAGAGGGTCTCCAAAAAAGAGAGTCTACATAGTTCTAAAGTATATATATATAGCTCAAAAAAAATTTGGTATACAATAAAGTCTTCTCTTCCCTTGTTAACATGGTACCAATGCAGATATAGACAAGAGGGTTGAGGAAATAAAATATTAAATCCTATAAACATAAGAAAGTAGATGGTGTATTGTGATAATTGCAATAGTGTGTATGTGGTAGTGTGAGAATTTGTCTACACTAGTTTGATTGCTTCATAGGTCCAATGAGATTTACTTGTGCTAACGCTCAGGGATTTCAAATCTTGAAGGTGCAGTTCTGAAGGGCATCAAACCAACTATGCAGTATATGGATTGGTCAATAAAAACAGGTTGTTCATTCGAGACTAGCTATCGTAGGTTTGAAATCCACAATATATGGACCAACGTGAATTAGATGTGTGGATCTATTGGTGTAAAGATGTTCTGGAACTTGATTTGTTTGTTTTTATTTGTATTGAGTAGCATAGTAAGCTCACTCTTGTTTGTGGCCGAGTTGGAAGTTCGATGTGAATTTGGTTAGTTTGCAACGAATGGTGTTTGTAATCTCCAAAGAGATAGTGGTTGCAAAAGTGGATCCCCCTCACAGAAAACATAGCTTCTTTAATGTGTATTCATTAGTGTGCTCATTTTGATTGGTCATTGAGTGTGGCGTTTGAATTGGAAACTTTGGATTTTCTTGGAATTTCTAAGTGAAGTCAATATCAATATGTGAGTGTAGTGATTTTCAAATTAACTACTTTAAAAATTGTATGAATACATATGATGAATAAGTGAATAATTGTAAAGGAGGAAGAAATTTTTCCTATCATGTACGTCATATATTTGTGATAGTAGTGCTACAATATTGTTGCTATGCAAAAGGAATTTCTAAATTTTCTTTGAAAGAAGTGTTGTAATCAAAAGGGGGTTCTATCTAAGTCTTTTGTTCCATGAATTATTTTTTGAATGATACATTATAAGTCCTTATTTGTAGGTGCATAGAGAACTAAGATGGATAAATCTTGTATCTAGACTATTTTCCTAGACAACTAGCGAGTATAGTGGAGGGAACCCATGTATTTCGGTAGATGGAAGTGTGTCCATATGATGGCCAATTACTTGTTCTTCATGATCATATTGATTTGAGGTATCAGTGAGATAGTTGGTTTCCCACTAGTACATGCTTAAGATGGTAGAGCTATTAGGGAAAAGAGAATTATGGTCACTTTCTAAGGTGGAAGCAAATTGCATTGTTCTCACTTGAGAAGCCAAGAGTTGATTGCAAGTCAAATTTTTGAAGTGGAGTGACAAGATTGTAGCAGGAAGGACAATTGTTTTGGATGCAACAAAGAGCTTGGTACAAGGGAAGCTGGTGATATTTTTTGAATTATTATGACAACAGTGGATGATAGTGGAAAAATAAGGTAAAATTGTGAGTTGTTTGCAAAAATTAGCAAACTCATGATCATATTGTAGTGTGATCCACACCTTGTATTTGTACTAGCCCAAGATGCATTGGTCTAGGAAAAAATTGCAGTACATGGTATCTCCATGAGAAGGAGTGTGTTGTATGTACCCATATCTATGTAACGTGTAAAGGGCATATTGTTGTAAGACCTAGAGAGGCATTCATACCCCTTTGTCATTTTCCCCTGATGACTTGGATAGCATGTCTAGTTTAGTGAATTAACCTCTATTATGAAGTTTTTAACACTTGGAGGAGCAGGCCATGTGTTGGTTGCATGCTCTATAAGTGGACCATATTGTTGGTTGTAGGCTATATTATAGATTTATTTAACAATTAGAGTGGTCCATACTGGTTGTAGACTCTAGGAGATGAAGTTTTACATTCAATGGAAGTTCATCAAGGAGTTGAATAAATCGTGTACACGAAGGACATCCTAGTAGATTAGCAGTTGCGACAATTAGGCACCCATGTAATTCAATGGATGGTTGTTCCTTTATATGGACATTAATAGTTTGGTGATGTCTCTATGATCATGGTATAATAGGATAGTACCATGATGGACCATATATGGAATTTGCTATTTAGGAAGTTCTTTAAGTCATAGCAAAGCTTTTG
The DNA here is from genome assembly GCA_034641835.2 of Pinus albicaulis. Classification (NCBI taxonomy): domain Eukaryota; kingdom Viridiplantae; phylum Streptophyta; class Pinopsida; order Pinales; family Pinaceae; genus Pinus; species Pinus albicaulis. The sequence goes on along the minus strand of CM076581.1, from coordinate 15,348,131 downwards.
CTGTGAAGGAGAAGACACCAAATACCTCGAGGAATGGCGATTAAAACAAGTAGTTGTTAAGGGGTAGTGTTGGAGTATGTAACTCCTACTTATCTTTGGTGTGATCATATTTATATGGTTATTAAATTATTGGTCTCTATATTGTGGAGGTCATTTCTATATAGAAAGTATGTTCCTAGTTTCTACAAGGCACTTAGATATAGTTTATTTTGAGAGATTCTTTCCAACTAGTTAGCTTTGTAGATTGTTGTGTTGTTGAGATATTCACTCAACCAATAGACTATATGTCTGAGATAGTTTGTTTATCTTGAGAAATTTTTCATGTATTTATATATGTACCATTACATTGTTTAACTAATAGCACTCAACCCCCAGATGCCGGTGCTTGCTAGGCTCTTAAGGCGCCATGGGGTGGCCATGTGGATGAACACATGGCACACCCACGTGATCTGCCCTTGGGATCCCCACAGTAACAACTCCTGGTGTGGGGTGAGCTTTAAAGCTCTATACGCCACCCTTGAGGCGATGTACTCGGCAAACCTTGAATTTAATCAAGCTTTGAGCATGAGGTTCGACATCTTCAAATCCTCTTCCACTTGGTCTCTTGTCCTCCCGCCCGCTGTGCACAGATTTGCTCTAGCTGCTCTCCCTCTGGTGTATTGCCTTTGGCCCCTCCCTGTTCAGGTGGGAAGATGTTGCGCCACTGCTTTAGTCTCAGCTTCACTTCTGTCTGGTGTGTTTCTCCCTTGCGTCTTAATGCCCCGTCGACATAGAATAAGGTGCCGATGTGCAGGAGGGAGGGGCCTTCCCTCTCATCCTCCTCTGTCTAGCTCCCTCTCTTGGGATTTGAACCTCTCCCTTGACTGGAATTCACATGACTCTCCTCCCCCGTCCATCTTGAACGCTCATCTCTCTCTGCAGGTCCCCGGTCCTTCCCTCATCCCCTCCTCCTCTAGCAGTAAGAAAAGAGCCCGCAAGTCGACTATCTCCCCAGAGCCGGATTTCATCCCGCGAAAGCTCAAAGCCCTTCTCGTGCAGCCTGCCTCCAACAATAATTCTGATTCCGGCGACACTGAGGACTACAGGGACGAGGGTATCTCTGGTCCGGACATTCTAGGCACCCAAGTGCAAACCAGTGGTAGCAGTTTGGACACCTCCCAGAAGCATACGGCCACCTTGCAGGAAAATTTGCTGTAGACTATGCTGGTGGAGCGTCTTGGTCTTCCTGCTTCTCCTTGCCCTCCGCATGACGACTCTAGGCCTAGATTTGACTCTCTGGATTATGGCTATATTTTCTGAATTTTGGATGAAGCTCCTTCCCCCAGCGACAAGCATGAAGGTTCACCTTAATGCCTCCACTTCTGCTCTTAGCGGTCGCTTCTTGTCTAAAACTTCTAAATTTTGCTTTTTATGCTTTATTTTGAAAACTCTATTGGCTAGTTTCCCGCTATGGGCAACCCGTATTTTGTGGTTTCTAAAGACTGGTTTCCCCTCTTGGGGAAGTCTAGCTCTTGGCAACAAACTCTTGACTTTTCCCTTTGGCATGGACTTGTCCATTCCTCATGAAGTGCACTGTAACTTTTTGTTTATGACATAATAGCATTAGCTTTACTTAGAAAAAAAAAACTAATAGCACTCAACACAGTTTTGGTGTGCATCATGGTCTACTCTCTCATTCTAACATGAATGTCATTTTTTGATTATGTGATTATTATCTATGTGATGTCCATATTAATTCTAAATCTTACCACTATGCATAATACATTATTAGATTTGGTTTCACATTAATGTTCATCTTCTAATTGTGTGCATGATAGAATAATTTGGCATTAGCAACAAATTTGAAACAAAGGTAAGTTAGATGATATTACTTGTACCAGAATCTATGTCAATTTGGAAGTTGGATTTGGGGTGTAAGTCCTAATTCAAGTGATAGCATACTCCCTCCATTTGATATGAACATCATTAAATATTTCATGGAAGTTCCTCAAAAGTCCTATGTTTCTTGTGGTTGTTATCTATGTGATCTTCATAAGAATTACAACTTATGATTATAGTAATATATTCCATGATGGAGATTTTGATCCACTTTAAACTCTTTTCCTTCCAATTAATAAAAACAAAGAGACTTCCTCAATCCACGTCCATTTAGACATATCTCAAAGTGTCAGATTTCATAAGGTAGTTTAATCACACATGTCGTAGAAGTTGTATGTGGCTTGTAATTGTTATCTATGTGATGCTCATAATAATTGCAATGTGTCAGATTCCATAAGGTAGTTCAATCACACATGACTTAGAAGCTATATGTGGCTTTATGGTTTTATCTATGTGACATTCATAATAATTGCAAGTTACTATTAGGTAGTCACAACATACATGTCATAGTAGCCTTATGTGGCCTATGATTGTTATCTATGTAATGTTCATAATAATTACAAGTTACTATTATAGCGATATCTTCCAAAATTAGGATTATGGTCCATATTAATACTCTTATCCTTTCACGCAATAAAAACAAATAAGCTCCATCAATCCATGTCCATCTAGAGATATCTCAAAATGTTAGATTCCATAAAATAGTTGAATATCACATGTCTTACAAATCCTATATAACTTATAATTATTATCTATATGATATTCATAATAATTATATAAAAATCCTCGGTTTCCATTCCTGAATCAAACTCCTTCAAACAATTCTAAACATTCTTTTATTTAAAACCTTATTTTTTATTTATAAATTAAATATTAAACATCTCTCTATTTATACATATAATTAAATTAAATTCTATTTTTAATTATTTATCTTCTATATCTATTAGACAATAAAGATTAATAAAATAACTCCACCTCTTTTCACTACTAAGAAAACACATACTACATCCCATACTACATCCCATGTATTACAAGTGGATTTAAATCAATACTTATATTCTTTAATTTACATAGCATCATAAAATAGAATACAAGTGGATATGTACCTTCCTTAATTTACACAATATCATGAAATAGAATATATCATAAAATAGAATAGAATAGTATAAAAGAAAGTAAAAATAAATAAGATTTTTGGTTAAGTTTTTCAATAATTATAATATGTTTTTTTAAATGTGTATTATTAAATTTATTATTTGATAGATAATTTAAATTGATACTAAATTTATTTAATAATTTAAAAAATGTATTAATGTATTATAATTTTTTAATTAAAATTATGTCTATATATAATTTTTTTAAAGTAATATGTTCGCTTTATATTAAGTAAGGAGTAATTACACATATTTTTAATATTTAATTATAAAAATGTTTATCTTATTGTTAGACTAAAAATATATACAATTTTATATAATTTATCAAAACAGAACAAAAATAATATAAAATTAAGACAAAAATAATATAAAATAAATTTTTAAAAAATATAAAAAATATGCAAATCATGAATATTTTTATATAGAAAAAAATTACAAAAATAAAATATATATGAAATAAATTTCAATAAAAATAAAAAGTATGTTAATCATCAATATTTGTATATAAAGAAAAAAATTACAAAATTAAAATAATATATGAAATAAATTTCAATCGAAAATAAAAAGTATGCTAATTATCAATGTACCATTAAAAATATTTGGTAAAAGTATTTCAATTTAATTAAAAAAAAACAAACAATAAAACAAAATATATAAACATAATCTTCTTCTAATGTTAAAATCAAACCAACATAATGCCAAAAGTGCGAGTCTGAGTTTGCTGTCTGCGGTTTTAAGTTTTTGGGTTCATCAAACTAAGATTGACGGTTTGAATTAATCCGTCTGCGGTTCTTCAGAACATTAATTCGTCTGCGTCTCCCATCGGGTTTGCAGTTCCCATCGTTTAACATATTTTCTGTCTGCGGTTCTCATTGGGTCTGCGGCTCTGCGATAATTAGAAGATTTCGGTTCTAATTTCTGGTTTGTGGTTCTAAGTTCAGGTCTGTGGTTCTGTTATAACGACGGAAGTAGGTCTGTGGTTCTAAGTTTCGGGTTCATCAAACCGGTTTCGCATCTCTTCCGCAGGGTTCGATAGCATCTCTTCGGCAGTATGGCTCCCAACTTCGCAAAGATAATTGTCGGCCCAGTTCCATCCACATATGAGATTCAAGCTTCTGCCCATATTGTTAGTGAAGCCCCAGCTCCCACTGTGCAGGTGGTCAAGGCCTCACTAGATGAGGCCTTGAAGTTTTCTGAAAGTGCCTTAATCTTCCGGTTTAATGGCTTTTGGCCGCGGCTGACAGCTCTCCACAGTTGGATCTCGGAGGTATGGAAGCCTCTCATTTTTGATGAAATTAATATATACCCCTGTGCTAAGGGTTTCTTTATAGTAGATTTTGAAAACTTTGAAAGCAGACAATGCATTTTAGATTCCGGCCCTTGGTTTTGGGAAAAATCGGGCCTATTCATGAAGCCATGGAACCCATCATTTGATCCCTCAACAATAGTCATAACCTCAGCACCAGTTTGGGTCACATTTCCAAACCTACCTTTGCATCTCTGGAATCTATCCTCGCTAAAATCCATTGGAAATGCAATTGGGAAATTTTACTACAGGTGCCCAGAAACAGAGGAATATGTCAGAACCACCTATGCACGCATCTGTGTAGAAATGGACTTCAGCACCGGATTCCCAACTGAAATAATCCTAACAAGAAAAGACTATGTATGGAACTAGAAACTCGACTATGAAAGTGTCATCTTTAGATGTCGATCCTGCTTTGAGAAAGACCATCTAGCCAAAAATTGCCCAAAAGTCTCCCAGAAAAAATTTTCTACAAAGAATTACCATAGATCTACATGGTGGGAAGGAGCACAAAAGGAACATTACACTGTCATCAAGGAAGAATACTCTCCAGAAAACTCTGAATCGCAAGAAATCAGGCAAGAAAGAAACAACCCTCAAGACAAGCAGAGGGAAAGCCCCACCCAACAACAAAAAAAACAACTCGACAATCCTTCAAGCATCAACAATTATGAGGATTTGAATACCGCACAAAGGAAATCTTCATTTAGCAGCAAAGTAGATCTCCCAGATCCCGAAGATAAGACACTAGTGTCCCAAGGATCCGAAGAGATAAAGGAGTTGCAAGATAAAGGAAGTTGGAAGACCATAGAGAAGAAAAATAAAGCTACAACACCAATCTCGCCAAGAAAGATGAGAAGCCAGACAATTAAGAACTAAGAAAATTATAGGTCCGATAGACCAAGTTTGGCCTTAGTGGACGTTACCCATCATCATCATCATCATCATCATCAATAACTACTTTATATTTTCAAACAAGGCAGATTTGACCTTGATCCATTAAATGTTTTCTATTACAATATTATAAATCTATTATAAATATTATAGAGTTATATTTTATTATTCATACACATAAATTTACACCATATTTTACATAGCAGAGCAGGGTATGCCAAACATGTATTTATATTATTTTATAATTAATTAATTATTATATTAATAAAAATATATTATTGTAATAAATTAATATATATTAAAGGTGTAGTTTAATTTATTGATGATATAGTCTTTTTCATTATAATTGATTAAAATATGGCAGTACAATTTCAAGATTTTTTGTTATTTAAAATATATTTTTGAATGTATAAATGGATTCATCCCCTGTAACACCCTGTTTAGTTACCTTATTTTATTTTAACTTTTGCAAAATTACATTTGATTTTTAAGTAAGAAAAGACACTAAGGAATGTGTTAAACTGGTTAATGAACCTGATTTTATGTTTTTTATGAATAAAGAATTGCATTTGAAATTTCTATAACTGGTTGGTAAATAATTCCAATATCTTAGAGCAGTTGGAAGAAGTAGTTGTTGAGAGTTACCTTCTCCTTTGAGGATAAAAAGGAAATCTCAGAGAGGAGAAGGGGTTCCGTGCAAAAAGGAAAAGAAGGGTTAACAACAAGTAGTTGTACAATCAGAGTTGTCCAACGTGAACTCTGCAACCCGAATTGGAATAAAAGGTTGGACAAGGGCCTTGAGGTATAACTTTTAGAATTCATCTGCTAACTTCAGCTCTAGTGAGGAATGGGGGCAGTCGAGGACGTAATTGCCTCACTCATTGTTGGGTGGCTTAAGAATTGGAACGAAATTCCAGATAAGTTTGTGGATTATGTGATAGATTTGAATTTTTTTTGATGTTTTTAACTTACTTTATTTATTTTGTGAAAGAATGTGAATGTCTCATCATTTATAGTATAGATATTTCAGGAAAGATTCGTTTGAATGAATAATACAATATTCTACATGCATTTTTCTTTAGTTTGCTGTGAGAAAGGTTATGTAAATAAATCTATGGTTGGATAGCTAATGACTGTCTAACCTAGGGAAAATTATAGAGCATGAATAAGCACCTCAAAACACCTTGTTTTTTAAACCGAACATGCATCAGAGGTCCTTTACCTTTAAATGGGGACTGTGCAAACAATAGAAAATATGTTACCATGTATATAGTGTACATAGCAAGAAAGGTTATGGGAAAACCTTAAGTGAAAAGACAATTAATGATAGCACCATCCCAAACCAGGCAGGGCCTGTAAGAATAAATATACGTAAAAAGAATGCAAATTATAGTAGCATATCCTACAGGAGAGAGAAATGTAGATTTGTCATGAAACAAGAACCATAGAGTAACTGTGAATTAATGTGTAGTCATAATTCTTTACCAATACAGGTGTATGCCAAAACTATAAGTATTCTATGCAGATCAAGGCCCAATAGGCCGAGAGGTTTAAATCCTTACTGTCGGGACAGATAGGGTTTTACGTCCTCTGGCCCCTTAACAAGATAATATCATGGAAATTGTAAAAGAAAGATGTATACAAATAGGCAAACGATGCAATATTAACGGCATACTAATTTGACAAAGCATGTAATCCAAACATGTAAGAATGAAAATTCTAGCCACAGAATTAACCCAGCCAACAACGCATATACAATTATTCATGAAGCATAGTTCGGAAAATAACCTAGAGATTCATTTACATTGTAGCAAACCAAAAATAAAGTCAACCTTGCGCAATGAATTCCCAGGGCCATAATCCCTTATAGAATACAAAATACTGAGACGAAAGTCAAATGCAGAGCGAACATTAAAACACACAAGAGCTCTCTACCAATGGTCTACAGAACGGCCAGGGTTAACTCAGTTATATGACGAATGAAAACCCCCTTTTCAATTTACTATAATTAACAAGGGAAAATTAACAAATACTTTAAAACAACATAATAGAACCCCAATGGTAGAGTCTTGCAAACATTGGTAGGAAATATTATTGAGCTGTTAGAAAGGCGTAAGTTCTTGCTTCATGAGAATCTCAGGGCTAATAGCCACTGCCATTTTTAAACATCCAAATAGAAATCTAGCCACAACAAATTACGGCTCAACCCTTGTGCAACTCGTCAGGAGGACGCATCTAACCAGTAATATCTCAACGACAGCCTTCAATGAGAAAATGAAACAGTACATGGTATGGTCGGGGATGTTAGAACTCGACGAAGCCATAAAGCCCAGAAAAATTGTAATCTTGGCGTAAATATAGTTAAATAAATAAGGGAAAGAAAAATGCAACGAGATTAAACTTGGTGGAAAGCCTTACCTGGTAGATAAGAGCAAGCTCTCCATCCAAAAATCCACTTGTGACAAAACAAGGTGAACGAAACTAAGTGAATAATGTGCACATTAAGCTGGTAGTCAGAAATTTAACGTAGAAAAATGTGAGACTGTGAAAATCACTTGAGACCGTAGGCGTTCAGAGGTCACTACGTGCAACCAAGGAGGTGAAAAATGATGAGTTCGCACTGGCGGCTACGGGAGAAAAGATGCAGCTTCTTGGAAGCTGAAAAACATCAAGGGATCCATGCCACTATCGTGATGGAGAAGTTGCATAGAAAAATATTGACAAAAGGAAAAACACCAAATGACAAAGCGATGAAGGGATTGGGGTAGGGTTGATAACCTAACCACCTCACAATCAACCTCGAAGATCCAACCTAAAACCATCAACGACAGATAATAAACACAAATGTCAAGCAACCAATTTGAAAGGGCCATCAATAAATCCGCTAGTAAGTGAAGCCTTACCATGAGACTTAAATGCCAAATTAATGTATGGTAGCATGACTGATCTGGAGCATGAGTGCTCCAGCTGTATAGAAATATATCAAATTTAGAGCCATTTACCATAGGATAAATACATGTATGCAAAGATATGTTTCAAAACTTACAATGATAAGTTAAACTTATATGCAATGACAGGTTGTAAGCATATGTGTTGACCATTGTAATAGAATGTCTGAATTATCATCATATAATCCCAAGGTACCAAAGTAATATTTGTTTATGGGTTAAGTCTTTTATTTCTTAATTAGCAATGATGATAATATAAATATTTTGCGCAACGGTAGTTTTTTTTTTTTTTTTAATTTACTATCAGATTGTAGGTTGATATATGTGAGATATAGTATCAGAGTCGACGTTAACATGCTGGGACCCAGATGGGTCATTAAAATAACAATGTGTGCATTGGAATTGTGCATAGTGACAAGAAGAAAGAAGTTGTTAGCAGATCACGATGAGGATGGGATCTAGATATCAAACGCCTAGATATACAGGGGAAACTCACCCCCTGCCTAACCAAGAAATTAACCCCGAGATGTGGGTATAGTTGTGTGTGGATCAGCATCATCAAACCAGCCGATTATTGGAAGAACAACAACGTCATACCAACAGACTTCTGGATACGGTGCAACAAATTCAAACGGAAATGGCTTGAGTTAGAAGTGATAACGAGATATTAATTTGTGAACAAGATAGAATTCTAAAAAGCCTCTCAGACAGGCAGAATCATCCCACATAGCAACCCAATCCTGAGAGGGGTACTCGGGATGAGGGTGAGCATCAACAACAAGCTGATGACAATCCTGAAGGGAGCCACACCCAACGAAGTAATAGAAGTAGAGCTTACAATGAAGCAAAATCTTGGAATGTTTCTGATCAACAAGAAATGAAAAAAGAAAGAAAGTGGGACTTCAAGGAGAATTTAGAAAAATTAAGCCTCCCACGTCCAACAGAGAAGTAGAAGAAGTGGTTGAAGCATGGATTATCAACATGAATAAATAATTCCAAGTTAATGAATATAGAAGAAAACTTAAAGTTCGATTGGCTATCTACCAACTTCGGGAAAATGCTACCTTATGGTGGGAGGAAGTTAAAAATGTGTGGGGAATCGAGGATCAGATTGTGACCTGAGAAAAGTTCCAGAAGTACTTTAAAGACAAATACTTAATGGAGCATTTTTACGATGAAAAATCCCGAGAATTTCACGACTTCAGGTTAGGATAGATGACTATGGACGAGTTGATAACTAAATTTACATCCTTATTAATGTATGTATTGTATTTTCGAGAGAGAAAGCAAAGGTACATCGATTCTTGAGTAGCTTCCCTGCCCATATGAAGGAAAGGATCAAGTTCATCAATCCGAAAACCATGGATGAGGCGATTCGAAAAGCACAAATGTGCTATCAGAAATAAAAAATGAAAGGAGATTCCAGTGGGAGTTGGCTGCCAAGGAAAGGGAAAAAGAGTACTCAGAATTTTAAAAGTAGCAGACCAGGTAACTTCAAGAATTATACAAGGAATCTTTCAAACAGGAAACCTGGGAGGAACCAGCAAAGACCCAAATGGCTGGCAGAAGACAGGCCTACTAAAACATCCAGCAGACCAGACCACGAACAGACCCAGAAACCACTGTTACAATATTGGGGCTGTGGTGAAGCACACTATTATAAAAACTTCGCCCACCATGGGGAAAATGAGTTTGTAGCTAATCTGCTAGAAGTATCCACAGTAGGATATTCCGCAAGGAATATACCAAGGATCAACACTACGTTCGAGGATTAGAAAGCGGACTACCATCGAACAATGATAGAACTGGAAGGTAATTTATTTTCCCAGTCTGTATCTATTTTGGTTGATCTTGGTGCCAGTTTAAGTTACATCAACCCCAAAGTAGTTGAAAAATGTAATTTAAAAATTCTGAAATTTAAGAGTCCCTGGTTGGTGCAACTAACCATTGGGGCAAAGAGGAGGGTTAATTCCAAAATATCAAATTGTCCTCTAGACATATGGAACCAACATATAAATGCAGAGCTGAATATTCTACCCTTGGGTTCCTATGACTTATTACTGGGAATGGACTGGCTAGGGGGGCATTGGTCTATGGTAGACTGCAAACATAAAACCATCAGTTATATGGCTGATGATGGTACTCATTGGGAGATTCAAGGAATCAAGAAACCTCTCCAATTGCGACCCATTACTGCATCCCAGCTAGGAAAATGCATCAGAAAAGGGTGCTAGATTTATGATATTCAGGTGGGATTTACTAACTCTAAGGAAAAAACCCTTGTACTAGATGACATTTCGGTGATTCAGGAATTTAACGACGTATTTCCTAAAAACATATTGGGACTACCTCCAAGACAGGATATTGATTTCACAATCGAACTAATGCCAAGGGTAGAACCCATGTCACGTGCCCCATATCGAATGAGTGTACCAGAGTTGACTGAGTAAAAATGAAGCTTCAGGAACTGTTGGAGAAGGGATACATCCATCCTAGTGTGTCCCCTTGGGGGGCACCAATAATTTTTGTTAAAAATAAAGATGGCAGGTTGTGTATGTGTATAGATTACAAGCAGCTCATAGAACTGACCATTAAGAACAAGTATCCGCTACCACAGATATACGATCTTTTTGACCAAGTAAAAGGAGAAAATATGATTCTCCAAAATAGATCTGAGATTCATATACCACAAAATACAAATAAAGATGAGGATATATACTAGACTACCTTTCGAACCTAATATAGGCACTATGAGTTCGTGGTCTTACCGTTCAGATTAACTAATGCACCAAAAACTTTCATGAGTTTGATGCATGGCATATTTCATCCATTTTTGGACAATTTTGTTTTGATTTTTATTGATGATATATTAATTTATACTAAAACCATGGAAGATCATAAAGAGCATTTGAGCGTGGTGCTGAAAATGTTGCGGGACCACCAAATTTATGCAAAATTCTGTAACTGCGACTGTTGGGAAAAATACTGAGAGGGGGGGGGGGGGGTGAATCAGTATTTGCAATAATCACAATATTTTTCTTTTTCCCTTTACTGATTTCTATACGTGACCTTGATTAGCCCAACCAACGTATGTACGCGACTTTCCAAATAGAAACTATCGTATACACAGATATAATTACTGTTTAGGTAAACATTTAGAGGAAATCTTTAACCCAGACCATCAGTTATGCATGAGATAGTTAAATAGTAAATAAGTGTAGTAATAACAGAATAAATCATCACACAAGACCATCACATATGAACACCAAGATTTAAGGTGGAAACCCAATTCGGGAGAAAACCATTGTTGCTGTCCTCTCTGTCTTCAATATTTATTATATGGAAAACTGCTTACAATATTATATTGATGCAGACTCATATCAGTACACATGCATCTACCTATAGAAGGCTGCAACCTTCTCTCATTCTCCAACTACTACTAGAAAGGAGCTCCAACCCCCTGACCTCGTTTACCAGCCTCTACTGGAAGGGAGATACAACCCCCTAATCAGAACACCAAATTTTACAGGAAGGAAGCTTATACTTCTATACTGAAGACTTCAACCCTCAGACCCACTGCAGACCACGTTTCATAAATTTTCACACTAGATCCCATAGCTTCAACACAACTAAGCATGAAGGTCAACACCAATAAACTTAACCCAAACTTCAATCAAAAGAGTGAGATCACTATAACCAGAACACAATAATAAACCCAGATGTTAGAATCAGTATGCAGAATCAATCTCAACCCTGATCATTTATTATCTTAAAATGCATACGCTACTTCACTTTATTGAACCTGCGTGTATACGTGCTTTCCTTCACACCAACCTGCGTATAGATCTGAGAATACTGAATTTCCAGAATATGATCAGTCTCAAAACCAGATTTGAGGCTCTCAGTTAGATATATTTTCATATTTGTAGAACCCTTATTTAGTCAACATCATTAATCATATTTAATCACTCATTGATCATATTTGTGCATATTCAACTTAGCAACATATACAGTATTCAAACAACCCAGATCTACATGAAGAATTCATTGAGAGACAATAGAAATATAGTAGCAATGAACATATAACCTCTCCATCAAGCTTCAGAAAACCCTGACTTCCATATGCATTTTAGTTGAGACAAAGCTGCGTATATACGCGCTTTCACCGAGATGAACTAGCGTATAGATCTGTAAATATTAATTTTGCAGAAAGTTTCAGATCTATAGACCTACCCAAATTTCTTCACTTCACTTCAGCAAACATGCGCCAGGTCACAGATCCAATCATCTCATCAATAGATAAAATATATTCATCTCACGTCTAGAGATCCTGATCCATCATTGTATCCAAGGGTGCATCATAGTTTTAGATCTACCAATAAACAAAGTCCATCCCATGTTGATATACTTCAGAGAGAAGTATTTAGTAACAACGCTTTCCCTTACACTATGATCTTCTTCTCCTTATATAGATTTATCCTTTCCTAATACCATGAGCCAAAACCACACAAGTACCGATGGTATTCTTGGACAGAATCAAATAGATGATACATCACTCAATATTGTAGACTAAAACCACGGTAATGCCCCCTGGTATTATAATTTTAGAGCGCAAAAGGCATACGCGACTTGGATTGTTCTTATCCGTGTGTATACACGACTTGGCCTGTACTAAACCACGTATAGAACCTTCAATTATGAATATTAACCAACTACTGTTGGAATTTACACATTTCTTCTGCTAGACCTTCTGAAAACTACTATCCTTCTCCATAAGACATATACTTCATAATTTTCTAGAGAGTTTCCATCAAGGACAACATGTGCAACCATAAGAATCATATTTCCAACAATCTCCCCCTTTGGAATTGATGGAAACCATGATGAATATGGATCACCATAGTCTGTATAAACATTATTTAAACAACAAAAACTCTCCCCCTTTGATGTCAAGAGCAAAGGCCGGACAATTGATCCCCCTTAGTACATGCAAACAAAATTTTAATGAAATACATGACTCTTTAAATCAACAGAGTATATGACCTTTCCTATCACCAAGGACATCAAACTTACATCAAGGATCCAACCAAGAGGATTTACATATTGACTCAATTACCCAACCAAGTGGGTTTACAAATTTGAAAAATTCCTTACATATGACTGAATATGAAAAATTTACATCATAGGTCTCAACATGACCTTTTCATCAAATAACAGATATGACTCTGTATAACCAAATAATCTCAAACAGGAGATCATGACACAACAACCAATCATAATTCCAACAATGCATCCTCTTCAACAAGACAAATGCTCCCCCTAAACTTGTGCATCCTGAACACCTTCAACAACCAATCCATCAAAGCATCTTCATTAAGGAGATAAATATCAAAGAAAGGTACTGTAATATGAATACTAGAACAATATATTTTACCCAACAACACCACATAATATTCTTAAAGCTGACCCATATAATTTCTGTCAACAAAAACCATACGCGGTTTTATGCACAGAAACATGCGTATATACGTTATTTGCCTACATGCAACCAACGTACCGAATTTAATCTTATGAAATTAAGCAGATTTGATAATCGAGGCAGAGACAAATCCCAACTTCTGTCTGAGATAATCGAAAGCTTCCCTGGGAGGAGGTTTAATAAATATATCAACGATTTGTTCTTTGGAGGGAACATACTCCAATTTGACCTTTTTTTCAAGTACTTGTTCATGTAAGAAGTGATACTTGATAGGAATGTGCTTCGTCTTGGAATGCATAACATGATTTTTCAAGATGCTGATGGCACTTGTATTATCACATAGGATGGAGATGGGAGGTGAACATTTGATTTGAATATCTTGTAATGTCTGCATCATCCAAAGAAGTTGTGTGCAACATGATGCATCAACCACATATTCTACTTCTGTTGTAGATAAGGCAATAGAACTTTGTTTCTTGCTGAACCAAGATACTAATCGGGGCCCCATATAGAATGCGCCACCACTAGTGCTTTTACGATCATCAACATTTCCAGCCCAATCTGCATCTGTGTAAGCATAAAGAGTGAGATCAACATTCTTTGGATACCATAGACCAAAGTCTTGAGTCCCTTGTAGATATTTGAATATTCTTTTTACAGCCTAAAGGTGTGACTCTTTTGGATTAGCTTGGAATCGTCCAACAATCCCAACTGCACGCATAATGTCTGGTATTGTCCTAGTTAGATAAAGCAGACTTCCAATCATAGATCTATACTCTGGTTGATTCACCATGGGAGAATCATCATAAGAACTAAGGTTACATCCATTTACCATTGGAGGACTTACAGGTTTGCAGTCTTCCATCCCATACTTCTTCAGAATCTGCTTGAGATATTTTGCTTGAGATAGAAATATGCCATCTGTTGCTTGTTGCATTTGTAAGCCAAGAAAATATGTTAGTTCCCCAAGTAATAACATTTCAATTCTTGTTGCATAACAGAAGAAAATGTCTGACTCATGGACTCTTCATTATTCCCAAAAATGATGTCATCAACATACAAAATGATAATTAACACTTTTTCATTCTCAACTTTTGTGTATAAGTTACTGTCAGTAGATCCTTTTGTGAAACCTTGTTGTTGAAGATATTTGTCAATACAATAGTACCATGCCCGAGGAGCTTGTTTGAGACCATATAGAGCCTTTTTAAGTTTGATTTTTTTTTTTTCATCATTTCCCAGAATGAATCCTTCTGGTTGTTCTATATAAAATTCCTCTTCTATATCACCATTGAGGAAAACAAATTTTACATCCATTTGATAAAATTTGAATTGTTGAAAACTTGAAAAAGCAAGAAACATTCTTATGGCTTCAAGTCTGGCTACAGGTGCAAATGTTTCTTCAAAGTCTATACCTTCTTGTTGAGCATACACTTTACAAACAAGTCTATCTTTGTTTCTAATAAAATATCCATTTTCATTTAATTTTTTTTTGAATATCCATTTTGTTCCAATAACATTTTTATCATGAGGTCTTGGAACCAATTCCCAAGTATGATTCTTTTCAATCTGATCAAGTTCTTCATTCATGGCTTGAATCCAACATTCATCTTTACTAGCTTGATTTACATTCTGTGGTTCAATAGTGGATAAGAATGCCAGATAGATAGGGGTTCCTACAAGAGTTCTTCTTGTTTGGACACCTAATCCCTTTTCTCCCAATATTTGAGATTCTAGATGATTCTTTTGAACATACTTGGATGGAGCCTTTTATGATATATCTTCTTCTGGTGCTTTATTGGGGTCTCCTTCTATATTGTTGTTATTTGATGATGGAAAATATACATCATCATCATCATCATATTTATTTGTTGTTGTTATTTCCTTTTTAGGAGATGTGAGAGACTCATCAATTACAACATCAATACATTCAACAATCTTGTGAAGTATTTTATTGTAACATTTGTATGCTTTACTTCTAGAAGAGTAACCAAGAAATGTTCCTTCATCTGCTCTAGGCTCAAACTTACCAAGTTTTTCATCATTGTTCTTGACAAAACAGTTGCTTCCAAAAACTCTAAAATGCTTCACAGTGGGAAGATTACCATACAAGAGCTCATAAGGAGTTTTATCACTATTCACACGAACGTGTGCCTTGTTGAGAATATTTACTGCAGTATGCGCTTCTTCTCCCAAAAAGGTATCGAGGGTTCCAGATTCATAAAGCATAGCATGAGCCATCTGCTGAACTGTTATATTCATTATTTCTTCCATGCCATTTTTTTGTGGAGTTCCAGCTACAGAAAACTGTCTTTTCATGCCATAATGTTCACAAAAATCAAAGAATTAATTTGATATATACTCTCCTCCTTGGCCAGATCGAAGACATTTGATTTTTAGATCTAATTCGTTTTCAACCAAAGCTTTGAAGATCTAAATTTTTTCAAAAGCTTCATCTTTATGTTTCAGTAAATTGATCCAACACATTCTAGAGAAGTCATCAATAAATAGAATATAGTATTGTTCTCCATGAGGTGATTTTTTCCTTACAAGACTGTTGTCCAGGTAAATCCCCTCTGCGGACAGAGACAATCCCTCTAGCCCTAGGGTGGGTCTAGCAACTACGGGAACATACTAACATCTACCTTCCTAGATTGTAAATGAAATTCAGAGCAAGGAAGATGACCTACCTTGTTCTGATGCTATGTTGTCATCTTCCATCGAAGCTTCTTGATCCGTCGCTCTTCTCAAGCTCGATACACACTGCTGCCAATGTTCGATTACCTGTACAGACAGTCAAGACACCATGACAAGCGTAAAACCATGAAAAACATAAAATAATTACAACCTATCTAACTGATCAAGGAATGCTAGAAATATTATTATAAATGTAAACAAGAGTGGAAGATAAACATCAGATGCATTTTATTATGATAAAGACAAGGGGAGTTTACAACCAAGCCTTGATGTCGAGGCTCTCCTTCGGTAGGTCTGTATCCAAGCACGTTTTCAACACCCTCATGAACAAAGGTCCAGGATCTCACTATGTTCTCAATCACACAAAAATAATCACACTCTGCACTATTCTCCCGAAGTTATAATTGCTTCTCTTCTCTATACTAACTTTTCAACTATCTGTTCAACTAGCACATCAATGGAAGATGGCTATATTTATAGAGGAGATGAGGAGGTTGGGATCCCTACAAAGGTGGGAGAGAGTCCTATCCTTTAGGAGAGTTCCAAGGGAGGTGGAAACTACTAACTAAAGGAGGAAGTTCGTGGTTGTTTCAGTTCAACCACTCCCAATGACTCATCCTCGAGGTGGTTGGAATAGAAACTCTGCCTCTATTTAAAAAAAATAATTCCATAAACAGCTTGGCGCGGGTGCTTAACTGGGATAGAGCGCCAACTGGTGCGAGCTCAGTGTTAATTTTCCAACTCAGCGCGGGAGTGTAACTGGCTACTCGCGCCAAGGCAAAAATATGGATTTTTACAGCTCTGCTCAAGGAATGGTCAATAGAAGGAATGTTTTCCTCATAGCAAGGGATGCAATGATAGTATTTGCAAGGCATGACACTGCTTATAGATCACAGAAATGACCCTCCAATGGAAGAGATGGGAATTGCAGGGACAGTGAAATAATGATGTGTAACAGATTCCCCCTAAAGTATGAAGTCCGAACATGAGTGAGGGGTGAAATGCTTTACAAGTACGTGCAAGGAACCAGACGCTACTATTGGGAGACCTTCAAATCAAGCATAGATACATATACATAACTGAAATCTCTGTTGAAAATACATGAATCCATGGTATAGGCGCAGCTATCCATCAAGAAGAAGATCATGTGAATGGATCCTTGGCATGGACGCAGCCATCTGAATGAAGGGATCATATGAAATAGATCCACGGTATGGGCACAACCATCCGTATAGAGAGGATCAAAACAAGATAACCCACGGTATGGTCGTAGCCATCCATCTAAAGAATCATTTATATAATCATGAATGACTCATCACTCCTCGCAACCTGGACTTTTGTGATCAAAGCCCAGGGTCTTGCGCTCCAACACCACCCGATCAAAGTACAAATTCCAACATGTGAATAGACGTGTTGAAGTCAAACATGCTAGAAAATCACTTGATTACCGGTCAATGATGTGAACCATTAACAAGTGCGAGAGAAATCACCAATAATGACAATGGCTCTCAAGGTACAACTAGTAAAATCCACGGAATGTGAACAGTGAGCTGAAGTCAAACACCCGTGAAATCACTCGATCGAAGGCTGATGATGTGAACATGTCGTCGAATGCAAAGAAATTGCCATTAGGGCATGCAAGCTCTAAGGTACCAGAAAGGAGTCTCTAGATCAACTTCCCAGATAATGAGCTGAAGTCGACACGAAGCGATCCGTCAAAGGAGGGTCATAATGAATCCCACATCATCGACACGAAACATAGAAGGTAATATGATTGTGAATCAAGACTGAAACAAAGGATCAAGGAATGTACAAACTACAGAATGATTTTCTCTTGAACATATCGGCGACACGACTCTGGAATTTGGCAGCATTTGACTCAAATAGGATCAGAGGTCATGTTGACAAGATTTGTAATCGAATGAGAGGCAAACAAATTTCCCAAAACCATGGAGGAAAAGTGAAAGAATGAAGATGTCCCAACCCGACAGGAACCGCAGACAAGTGTCATGTTCAAGAGTGACATACTGCTGACACAACTAATGAATAACTTCCATTTTCCCCCACCATTTATGGCAAGTACCTCTTTATTTTTACACAAGCTTGAAGAGGATACCATATGCTTTTCATATAAATTTGTCCTTCGGACAAATCCAACCTAGTACATTTTACGAGCCCTAGGAAGGAGGAACTCGAGTAACGTCATGGTGACGATTTCCAATGTCATTAGGGTTTAACGAGTCTGACAAAGGGAGAACTCAACATCTTTTCATGTTTAGAGAGTTTGAAAAGAAGGCGGAAAAGAAAACTCCAGCATGGCCCTTTTCCTAAACAGTCTCTCAGATCCGAAAAGGTAGAAAAATATGTCTGAGAGAACCTCTTAGTCACGATAGGCTAAGGTATTCCTTTTTTGTAAATAATCTATCCTAGCTCGAAAAAGGGGTAAACATATACTGGGTAGATATCATTTCGCAACCATTTAACGAATTCAAAAATGACAAGAGTCTCGACAATATTTTCAATTTTTGAGAGTCAGAAAAGAGCTGAAAGATGACTCTTCCTGGAGGAACAAGTGGTATAAAGGGTAGCAAATGGTTCCGGTGATGGTGGAACTGCTCAGAACAAGTAAAGGTTAAGAGGCTGGCTAATAATACCACTCATCGCAGTGGTTCCTGAAGAATGGGTAAAACAACCAAGTGAAGGCATATGATCGGCCAAGCAGATAGTGACGATGGAGTGAGAAAACCAAGGCCCATCTGGCAAAAACAGGCTGATAAAATGGCAATCACAAGAGGTAAAATGGGAATGGTTTCATTTTTACACAAGCTTGAAATCTGGAAACTCTAGTTGAAGTTGGTTTCATTTTTACACAAGCTTGAAACAAATATAAACTATGCTTGAAACCGGTTTCATTTTTACACAAGCTTGAAATGGAAACAAACTATGCTTGAAAAAGTAAGCATGCCCCCAGCATGGTGACTCAATTAGAGGTCAATTCGAGGTGCATGCCCCCCAAGCTTCAGTCCATATGAAAGTGTTACACAAAAAATTGTCATCCTGACATTCTGCTATGTGTATGAGCTCATTATAACTCATACTTCTCCCTTTGCAAGTCTAAACATATTAGTTCCTCATGTCAAGCCTTGAAAATCAGAAAAATTTCATAAAAGTCTCCTAAACTTTGGTGTCGCACTTTCTCTCTATCTTGCCTGCGGTCCCGCACCTAATGTTCAGCTCTCTTGCGTACCTGAACGTACTTTATTTGTGTTAAAGGTGCGGACCCCTGTAAGATCAAAAGGCGCAAGTGAATTCCAAAAAACTCAATTAAAGTAAATTCTGGAAGCTTCTAGAATGGATCTTGCGGTGGCAGAACCGCTCTTGTGAGGTGCATGAATCCCTTACCTTATGGAGCTAACCCCTTGATGTGAGGAGGTTATCCCTTTGAAGGAGGATTCTATCCCTTTATACTTGGAACAGAAAACCTCCTCTTTTCCACTATAAAAAGAGGCATTGGGTAGCCTCAAAGGGAGGTCAAGCTTAACAATATTTGAGGTTAAGTGCTGTTGAGATTTAGACTCAGTTTACTCAGACTCTTTGTGAGGAGAGATTACATACCTCTATTTGTGTTGGTTGGAAGAGTGCAAGACTTATCAAAGTAGAGGAGATTCCTGCTTCGGACCCCTCCTGTGCAACATCAAGGCTCAGGTTGTAAGGTTTTCCTTCTTTTGAAATTAATACAAATATACTCATTTTTCTCAATAAGCTGTCTGTTCATGGTTTATTTCATAGATTCCTTGATCACTATGATAAGCATGGTTTATGATGATTTCTATACAGGTGCTATGCAATATTTTGCTTGTTTGTGACTGCAGGTTTACGAGGAAAACTCCTTCAAGTGCACGAGGGACAACAACGACTTCAAACAAGCGCTGGACATACGGTAAGTCTTTTACACCTCTATAGAGCTTTTGTAAACCTTACATGCTTAGAGAAAGATTAGTCTATTTGGCTGTTTGTTGCTAGATACTTTTAGTACTAGGGAGATCGGTCTTGTCCGCAAGAACGATTTATCCGGCCAACAAATTGGCGACTCCACTGGGGAAAGAACTTGTTTTTGGTTCTCTTTTATTTTGATTTGAGGAAAAATTTTTCCTGGTTTTTGATTGATGGATATCTGCCTGGGTAGCTTATTTTTTCTCTGTTTTTGAAAATTTTGAAATCTTTTAAGTTTTTCTTGAACTTTTTTGGGGACTGCACTTTGTTCTTCTGCACAGTGCGGGCAGTTTCACACTTTCCTTAAGTAAACAGTGTGGGAGCGCACCTGTTACTTCTGGGAGCCTACGGACCCTGTTAAAATTTTGGAAAAACTCTAGATTTCTTCTTATAGTTTAGTTTAGATTTAATTTAGGATTCTTAGCATCTACCCAGATCTGTATTTTCTGTCGAAAATTCCTTTCTTATGAGTTTCTTTTAGTAATTCTTCATCTCATCAATCTCCATTAAGTTAATTGGGTGTTTTGAATCTCTTTTTTGAGAAATTATTAATTTGATTTCCTTTGGTCATTACTTGGAGGTTTGTCTCAGTCTTTTCACAATTTTACATCTTTTTTCTTTTGTTTTTGCAAAAAACTTTCCCCCTCATTCGCCGAGGGGGGGGGCTAAATTGTGTATGAGTGTTAATCGCCTTTGAGTGTTTTTTGATATTTGGAACTCTCACCCGATTGTCTTTAATTACACTTGATTGGTTCTTAGATTACATTAGAATCATCTTGTGTTTGAGAATTCTCTTGCATAGATCACATTTGCATAATTAGAATTCTCATTTTCATAATATGAATGAAAAATGTGCATAGATTACATTTGCATACTTTTCATGTGAATTGTGCATAGATTACAATTGCATAGTTTACATTCTGAAAAATCAATTGTAGATTTAGATCATTTTTTCTTTGATTTGAATTTAGATGTTTTTATGCTTGTTTTAAAAACAAAAAATATAAAAAATTGTTTTGGGATTGATTTGCATTAGTTTTTCTTGATGAAATTAGTGCATTAGAGAATTTGTTATATTTTCTCTTAGTGATCAATCTTTGCATTGTTGGAAGTGAATGGAAACTCTCTCCTTATTTTAGGTAGGATTCATCGAATTGAAAAGATTACATTATCATATTCGATTGCATTCAGTTTTGGTTCGGGTCATAACACCATTGGTTTCATATCCATTTACCCTTTGAGTAATAACAACCTAAATAACACAACGCTTAATTAAAATTCATCTAGTAATTTTTACATTTTTAGGGCTCTTTCCACCAATCTAGCTCAGTATTAGTGCTTTGGAATAGGTTGTAGTTAAATTTCCAAAGCAACTAAAAAAAAACAAGTAGACAAATCTTGCGGTAGGAAATAAATCCAATTGTAATTTGTATAATCTGGGAAGCTTCTCTTAAAGAAGTCAATCACGAGATCATGTCCAAACATTTGAGACAATCAATTCTGTTTCATTGGGGAAGATAGAAGATTTTGTGCGTATTGCAAACAGTAAACCTCGGATTAACCATTGTCGAGGAGCCTGGGGTGACTTGTCGGTAAACCTCGGATTAACCATGTCGAGGAACCTTCAAGGGGATTGAGCTTTGTTACTCTGCCCTTGCGCGTGGGATCGGATCGTAGACTGTTCCCCCAGTTTTATTTGTTACTGTTGGTAACCTTAGTGTCCATAAGCTTAAGATTATTTCCTAAGGTGATGGTGAAGGAAAGATCTCACTGTACCTAGAGCAGACGTCGACTAGACTCACTTGGAATCTCTGGGGGTTCTCTTCACTCGAGATGGTTTTGTGAGGAAACTTGTTCCAGTCTATTTCATTAAGCAAGTTGTCGGGGTAACTGTTCCAACCGCCCTTTCTGTATTAAATTCTACGATGTTGGATTTCATCACCAACTAGTGTTTTTAGTACGGGAAGTTACTATTTGTGTGTGGTTTGACTCCTAGATTTGATAACGCATATTAATTTGTTTGTTTTTACTTTTAGAGACCATAGGTGTGAATTGTGAATTTTAATTGCTAGGTGTGAATTTTGAATTGTTAATTTTAGTTTTAAATTGTTAATAAAATTCACTGAAGTTGAATATAATGGCAACTGTTCCGGAATTTACCAACCAAGGAACCCCTCTTAACGAGAATCCTAGTACTTTTCCTTGCTTTGGAAATGTTGGTCCTCCTTATATGGCTACTTTGTCATTACCTCGATTTACAATAGGTTTACCGATATGGTTATTTTCAACTTCGTTGGCCCCGAATACTCCAATTGTTCCACCTCAACCAAATGCTTCACCTCAACAGAGTTCACCATCTCAACATCACCAACCTTCTGTTGACCCTTTACCTTCTTCGCTTAATATTTCTTCCTCCATTTCTTCCTCTTCGCTTGGTAAAAGCCTTGACGCTAGTAACCAGGTGGCTAAGAAGAAGAAGAAAGGGAAGAAGAAGAAGAAGAAGAAGCAAGATAAGAAAGAAGTCAACCAACCAACCATGGATGTAAGTGTTAGTTGTGTTGAGGAAACTTCCAACATGCATCATAAACCCAAATACCCTTGCAGGCTTTGTAAGGGTGACCACTTCCTTATCAATTGTCCCGGTATTCCAAAGGTCTTGGAAGTATGGTCAGAAAAATCTCATCAACTTTCCATTGATCCATCAACCAGTGATAGTCAAGTTCCTGGGAAAAAGGGTAAAGTTAGGTTTCCTTGTAAGTTATGCGAAGGGAGTCATCAAAATCACATTTTCCCTCACATGGATGAAGCCTCAAAATTATTGGAAAACCTTACTATTACACAACAAGAATTTCCAACTGGTTACCGTAAACTTTCTCCCAACCTACCGTCAACTGACGGAGTGATTGATCTAATTTCAAGTACAGTCAATCCCACTCTTCCATTGGAGAGTGAAACTCATATCACTCAGGTTGATGATCCATTAGTTGATCAAGTGGTCGATTCGATTTCACATTCGGTCGATCCCATTCTCCCTATAGAGAGTGAACTTCATACCGCTCAGGTTCTTCTTGTTACATCAGATTCTTCTACGCCGGGGGGCATTTCACCTGTTTCTACAGAACCCCCTCCAATTACTGAGGTATTTTCCTTTGATTGGAATAGACTGACTGAAACTCGTCTTCCTTCCTCCATCCCTTTCCAAATCATTGTGAAGTTGGGTGGCAGGGACATACACTGCACACAGGTAGATGAAGGTGCTTCTGTTAGTATTTTATCCCCAACTGCTTGGAAAGCTTTGGGTTCCCCTCAGCTTGTGCCTATTACGCAGAATATAAAAGCTTTTAATAGAACCATTAGTGAAACTTTAGGGATACTTCCTAAGTTCTCTATTACTTTGGAAGGTAAAACTGTCTGTATTGATCTTATAGTAGTCCGAGGTCCCTTGGATTTCAATTTACTGCTTGGGCGAGACTATGTTTATGCAATGAAAGCTGTCGTATCGACACTCTTTCGTGTGATGTCTTTCCCTCACAATGGAAATATTGTGACTGTAGATTAGCTTTCATTCGCTAGTCTTGATTCGACTACCAGTTATCAGACATCCCTAAATGTTCCTGATTCTAAAGTGGTATCTACCCCGCCACAGGTTAATTATGTAGCAACTGGTCCCATGTTTTTTGTTACCGATGTAAGAGAGCTTCTTACTGTTTTCTCGTCTTCCTTTGACTTAGATTCGGTAATTGACATGGAAAAATCTATGGGATTATTTGAACACGATGTTCTTATCCCTTTTGAGTCCCTTGACATGTGTTCCTTCCAGAAAACTATTCTTCCTTCTGATGAAGACATCTTGGAAGCCATGATCAAGGTGTGTCCATTGATATGTGTTTCTTCCAGTTGGAAGCCATGATCAAGTCTTCGAGGATAGTTCCTTTTACTGTGTCAACCTCGTTAAAAAATGAATCAGTGAGTCTGGGGATATTTCCTTTACTGTGTCAACCTCGTTACAAAATGAATCAGTTTGTCTGAGGATGGTTCCTGTTACTGAGTCAACCTCATTAAAAAATGAATCAGTGAGTCCGAGGTTAGTTCCTTTTACTGTGTCAACCTCGTTAAAAAATGAATCAGTCGACGATGAGGACAGTTCTTTTCCTGTGTCAACCTCATTAAAAAATGAATCAGTAGGTAGATTAATAGATTAGAAATAAGTAGTTTTTGAGGATAGTTCCTGTTACTGAGTCAACCTCGTTAAAAAATGAATCAAGTACGAGGACAGTTCTTTTCCTATGTCAACCTCATTAAAAAATGAATCAGTAAGTTATGTAGGTAGATTAGAAATAAGTAGTTTCTGAGGATAGTTCCTGTTACTGAGTCAACCTCGTTAAAAAATGAATCAGGTATGAGGACAGTTCTTTTCCTGTGTCAACCTCCTTAAAAAATGAATCAGTTGGTCAGAGGATAGTTCCTGTTACTGAGTCAACCTCGTTAAAAAATGAATTAGGTACGAGGATAGTTATTTTCCTGTGTCAGCCTCATTAAAAAATGAATCAGTAGGTTATATAGGTAGATTGTAGAAAGTAGATACGAGGATAGTTTCTTTTACGGTGTCAACCTCGTTAAAAAATGAAACATGTAGAAGAGGAAAGTTCCTTTTACTGTGTCGACCTCGCTAAAAAATGAAACACGTTGCCATGAGCATAGTTTTTCTCTCTGTGTCAAGCTCATTAAAAAATGAAACAAATCCTCCCCTAATTGAGTCGAGTCTTTGAATAGATCTCGTAAATGTTAAGTCATTTATTTAGGTTAGTTATTTCAGTTTTTGCATAATTTTCTTACAGTTTTAGGTCGGGTCTTTCATATGATCTTGTAAATGAACCTTCATTCCATCCAACTATTAATTACTAGCAGTGTATCTAGTTGAATGAAATGAAGCTGGGGGGGCATGCACTCTAGCAGTTACGCTTAGGGGGCATCAAGCACAGTTTTCTCTCTGTTTCAAGCTTGTGTAAAAATGAAATCACACTGAAGCATAGTTTTTCTCTGTTTCAAGCTTTTGTAAAAATGAAACCTATCTTGAGTCAATTTTGGTTATTTTCAAGACTCGTTAAACTCATGAAAATCCCGAGATTATTTTTCTATCTTTCATTCTCGTAAAACACATGAAAATGCCGAGTTCTTTCCGTCTTTTCCTGCTCGTAAATTAAATTGAAAGTCGGCCACATGAGTACATTTTTATCCCTTTTTTGAACTCGTTAAAATTTACAGAAAAAGTGAAACTATTGAGTATACTTTTATCACTTTTTCGGACTCTTGAAAATTACGAAAAAGCGAAACCATGGAGTCCTCTTTTAAGCCCTTTTCAGACTCTCTAAACATGAAAATATTGTCGAGTACTTGATTTTTCGAATTCGTTAAAGTAAATGAATAATCGTCCTTTCAGTATAAGTTTAACCCTTTTACGGATTGAAATGGAATATTTACGAAAAAGGTATATGTTGACTAATTACGGTCAATAGAGTTCTCTCCCGCATTATTTTATCCTTTTTCGGGCTCGAGAGACTAAAGTTACGAAAAAGTACACCCATGGAGTTTTCTTAAGTTTTTTCTTCTGACTCCCTAAAATTGAAAAACACCGAGTTTCTCCTATACTGGACTCGTTAAAATTTAATAGTAAAGGACCTGTTCAATTTTAAACAGGAACGAACCACTCCTTCTTAGGGTTCAAATCTTAAACTAAGTTGGACTCATCCGAAGGATGAGCTTATAAACAAGAAAATGTTATCCTCCTCAAGCTTGTCAAAAATAAAGAGGTACTTGCCAGAAATGGTGGGGGAAAAGAGAGAAAAATGGGTGTGTTTGTTGTATTTTGATCTTTCAGAAATTCAGTCAACCACTCTTGAACACGACACTTTCAATCACCTGGGTTGGGAAATCCTTTTCCTAACAGTTAATCGAACCTCATTTGAAAGTATTCATCTGGTTTCTGGGTATTAGCTTTGGGTCAACTGCTACCAAGCCATCTGCAGTGTCGTTATGTGTTCAAGAGGACAGTTCAAATAAACCATTCATTTGCAAAATATCAGTCATCCATTTTTGACCATCCCTGAGTCAGTCCTTTCCGATATATTTTCAAAACTTGATCTATGATTTCGTGTTGTGGGTTTGCCTATGACAGATCACTTTCTATCAACGACAACTCATTATCTAGGAATTTCATCCATAAATCGTCAGTACCTTGAAATTTGCATGCCTCAATGGCAGGTTTCTCGCTTTCGACGATAGGTTGCATCATTGACCTTCGATCGAATGATTCTGTGACGTGTTCGACTGCAGCTCATTCATTCACATTTCATGGATTGTACTGGGTACTTTGAGAGCCATTGAAATTAATTGTGGTTACTCTCACACTTGTTAACAGTTTACATCATTGATTGGTAATCAAGTGGTTTCTACCATGTTCGACTTCGACACATTCATTCACATGGATAGAATCGTACTAGTTCGAGATGCGGAAATCAAGACCCTGGATCTAGTTTCTACCATCCAGGCTGCGAGGAATGTTGTTATCAATTATACAGTGGACTATTTATAAAAATATGGCTGCGTCCATTTTGTGTCTACATATTTCTATACTATTGATGTATTGAAAATCATTCATGTATCAGAACAGTTTAGATCAGTTTCTAGTTAGTTTTGATCTGAGTATGGGAATGCCTACCTCAGCGATGATATGTTCACATATATATATTTTGCATTGAATGTTTTTACAGGTTCTGAGTGGGGTTTCCACAGGATTATCCTTGAAATGATAAAGTACTGCACTCTTCATATATGATAGACTTCAACATCATCTATTCCAGACTTTGCACTTTAGGGGGAAATCTGTTACACAAAAAATTGTCATCCTGACATTCTGCTATGTGTATGAGCTCATTATAACTCATACTTCTCCCTTTGCAAGTATAAACATATTAGTTCCTCATGTCAAGCCTTGAAAATCAGAAAAAGTTCATAAAAGTCTCCTAAACTTTGGTGTCGCACTTTCTCTCTATCTTGCCTGCGGTCCCGCACCTAATGTTCAGCTCTCTTGCGTACTTGAACTCACTTTATCTGTGTTAAAGGTGCGGACCCCTGTAAGATCAAAAGGCGCAAGTAAATTCCAAAAATCTCAATTAAAGTAAATTCTGGAAGTTTCTAGAATGGATCTTGCGGTGGAAGAACTGCTCTTGTGAGGGGCATGAATCCCTTACCTTATGGAGCTAACCTCTTGATGTGAGGAGGTTATTCCTTTGAAGGAGGATTCTATCCCTTTATACTTGGAACAGAAAAACTCCTCTTTTCCACTATAAAAAGAGGCATTGGGTAGCCTCAAAGGGAGGTCAAGCTTAAAAAGATTTGAGGTTAAGTGCTGTTGAGATTTAGACTCAGTTGACTAAGACTTTTTGTGAGGAGAGATTACATACCTCTATTTGTCTTGGTTGGAAGAGTGCAAGACTTATCAAAGTAGAGGAGATTCCTGCTTCGGACCCCGGAAAGTCCTGTGCAACATCAAGGCTCAGGGTGTAAGGTTTTCCTTCTTTTGAAATTAATACAGATATACTCATTTTTCTCAATAAGCTGTCTGTTCATGGCTTATTTCATAGATTCATTGATCACTATGATAAGCATGGTTTATGATGATTTATATACAGGTGCTATGTAATATTTTTCTTGTTTGTGACTGCAGGTTTACAAGGAAAACTCCTTCAAGCGCGCGAGGGACAATAACGACTTCAAACAAGCACTGGACAAATGGTAAGCCCTTAACACCTCTATAGAGCTTTTCGTAGATCGTATATGCTTAGAGAAAGATTAGTCTATTTGGCTGTTTGTTGCTATATACTTTTAGTACTAGGGAGATCGGTCTTGTCCACAAGACAGATTAATCCTCCAACAGAAAGGCAGATGGAGTGAAGGTTCAAATTACGAGATCAAGAGAAAGACTAGACTTGGATTTTACGAGATATTATCAAAGACTCGAATTGAACGGGAACGTGCTTCATCGTTTCAACGAGGTTGACACATTAAAAGAACTATCCTCAAGACCTAATTCATTTTTTAACGAGGTTGACATAGAAGACGAACTATCCTCATAAGAGCTTGTTTCATTTTTTAAGGAGCTTGACACAAGAAAATGAACTGTGCTCCGACGACCTTGTTTCATTTTTTAAGGAGCTTGACACAAGAAAACGAACTTTGCTTCGACAACCTTTTACCATGATGAATAATAGGTCATGGATTCCAAGAGGTGGTCATATGATGGGAGAACAACATCTTGAAAATCAAGACCCAATGCCCCCAACACACTATGCACAATGGAAATATCACTAAATGCAGGCATGGGATAGGTAGCCACAAAATTAACCTGCAGCGAGGAAGATACAACTGACAGATAAAGACCTGGAAGGGACGATGGTGGACCAGATGTCACGTCAAGACCAAAGAATGAAAGCTGATCAATGGTCACGATCCGACCTTTGTGTGGGAAACAGATCACACGAAGAGGGAAGAGACAAGTTCACCCATGACATAAGTATAGTCACGCCCCATGATTAAATTGAAATCCAAGGGGCCTGGAACAACCATCACGTCTATATAGACGGTTTTTCATCCCAAAGTAATAGGCAACTTCGGAAGGATCCCTAACAGTTGACTGGTTCCTCTATTAAAAGGCAACACATTCTGCGTAACAGGCACAAGCGATGGAGAACCAAAAGCTTGAAAAGTAGGTGAAGACATAAAACTAACAGACACGCCTTCATCTATAATTGTGCTAGGTACGACCATATTGAAGGCTTGTACCATGATATCAAAAGGCACATAAGAAGGAGGCTGTATCCCAAAAATAGACTCCAATCGAAGGAAGCAACCAAACTACTTGGAGGGGGTACCATTGAACTGAGATGGTCATCCCCTGGTGTTACCGGAGCAAGAAGAGCATCCTCCTAGACCTCAGACATGGGAGCAGGAAGAGAAACTTCTTGAGTCATAGGGACGGGAGGATCTTTCTCCAAGTCCAAGGAATCCGAAGAAACAAGAAGAACGTGAGAGGGATGAGATCCACTCTCGACGGAAAAGACCTGATGAACCACAGGCAGGGTCAAATCAACCGATTCCATGACCAATGGTTGGTCAGGAATGGATTCGTGATTTTGAATTTCCGAGGGAGCAGGAGTGACCAAGGATGACTCTTGACTGATCATGGAATAAACTAGCGGAGGACTTAAAGAAATTTTCTGGTAACCAACCAGAAGGCAGGGTGCAGAAATACTAGAGTTTTCCAACACTCTCTTGGCTTCATCCATGTACGAAAAAAGGTGAATGGGATGATGCCCTTCACACAACTTACAGGGATTGGTAATCTTACCCTGTTTCTTATGAGTATTATCATGGCTAGTCGAAGATGTGCCACCAATATGACTTCCAGAAGACAAAGGCAACGGCGGACGGCCATCAGACCATGCTTTAAGTACCTTGGGAATGCCAGGACAGTCTCGAAGAAAGTGGTTACTTTTGCAGAGCATGCAAGGGAATTTGAATTTCCGTGGAAGGTTGGATGGTTTATCAAGAGAAGGTTTCTTAGGCTCAATAGCCACAGAGTTGGCCTCTCTCTTATCTGACTTCTTCTTTTTCGTCTTCTTCTTCTTTTTCATAGCCACCTAGTTACTAGAATCCAGACTTTCACCAGGCGAAGGAGAAGAGGAGGACGAAGAAACAGGCTAAGAAGGGGAGAGGTCCACTTTAGAATCAACACGATGTTGTTCAGGTGGAGGAGATGGTTGTACAGTGGATGGAACACTCGAGACCACAGAGGTCTAGAATAACCAAACCGAAAAACCAACAGTTAACCCAGGAAGGGACAGTGTTGCCATATAAGGAGCACCAACATTCCCAAAAGTAGGAAAATGACCAGGATTCCCTTCAGAGGGGATTCCTTGGTTGGTAAACTCCAGAAATGTTGCCATTGGAAACAACCGTAAAACAAAACACTAAGGAAGATAACTTTAACCAGGAATATTTCATGTGTTGTTAATATTTTAAGACATTGAAACAAAAAATCTGTCGTTTCATATTTGAAGAGTCAAGAAACAGGAAAAAGGTGACTCTATCACTTTCAGGTTGAAACGAGCGTGAAAGGACAAGCGCTCGACGATCTCTTCTCTTTTTAAAGAGTCACGAAAAGATCGAAATGAATACTCAGGCACTCTAAGAAAGAGGGTGTACCAAGTTTCCGTGAACTGCCATATACACCTTGGTGATCAAATGAAAGAGAAATAACCAAGGACTTAACGTAGATGCAAGTAATCTCCCCGAATGTTGTGCTTAGTGTATCACGGTTACAGGGCGGCAAACTTGGCTTCCTATGGATAAAAGGATAACAACCTAGAGGGGTCTCCCTTTATATACTCGACGGTATGGGGAGCACAAGTCCATACTAGCACTATCTAAAGCTAGATGGCGAACAAAAGATACTAGGTTTTAAGACGCCGGAACACGTCTCTAGCCTAGACCACTAAAAATGTGTCGTTAGGTTTCAATGCTTCCTTAGGTCAATGAAATAAATTTTAAAGTTGATCTCAAATTATGTCTCGGTTTCAAGGCCCTACCGGATGTCATCTGACAATATCCTATATGCAGCTATATGAGGAAAGAAAGCTTTCAATTTGATGAATGTTATCTAGTTAAGGGAAGAGTTTCAAACAATGATGCAACAAACAACACTGCAAACGGAATTTTTCCAAACTAGATGACTTTCACTATCCAAAATTAATCTAAAACATTCAATGATGTGAATTATGCAATGTAATCTATGCAAAATCATCTTTTTTGAAAACTATGCAATTGTAATCTATGCACAATTTCATTTTTCATTTGAAAGAATGAGAATGCAATCAACGCATTTTTCGAGAAATGAAAATCTACTTAATGCATGTTTTTAATGAAAGAGAATGAAATAAATGCGATTTTTAGCTTTCAATCATTAAACAATGTAATCTAAGTTCAATGATGGAACTCAAAAAAGACTTTTCAATGCAATGTGATCTAATGCATTTTAACGAAAACAAACTTTGAGACGAAAACTAAATGAACACAAATTTCCTTAATGAAAGGATGAATGAAAAAGGGTTGCAAACCAACACTAAGAATGCAATCGTTGTTTTAAACTCTTTGTAACGAAATTACTAAAAATGCTACAAGACATATGAGGTCAAGCACAAAAAGGACTTCCAAAGAAGGAGCTCAAAACAAGGCATTCATTCCCTTTTACATCAAGTAATCAAAGAAAGAAGAATTTTCAGCGGAACAATGAGCAATGTAATCTATACTCATAAGTGAAAAAGTAGAGGGGAGAACGATTAAATTATACAGAGAAAAATACTGGAAGGGAAAGATACACTGGTGGTGGAATTAGGGAAAAAGCCTCAATTTTTCACACCCTGAAATTGGCACGACTTTTGTGGGTGAAACTAGCGCCAACTGGCACGACTTGCTCACTAAAAACTAGGGCCAATGGCCAATTGGCGTGGGTTTCTAACTGACAACTAGCACCAATCGGCGCTACTGTCAGAAAAATAAAAGTGCCAATTCCTAAACAGGAAAATACAAATAATTTCTCCCAACTAAGACCAGACTCAGCACTTCAAGCAAAAATTAAAAGATCGTAATTGATGAAAAACATAGGAACAAACAGGGAAATGGTCATTTTGCTAAATCCGTTGAATGACTAAGACCTCAAAGAGTGACAAAATGAAAGGAAACTCTCCAGTGGAGTCACCAATTTTTTTCCCAGGTAAATCCCCTCTGCGAACAGAGACAATCCCTCTAGCCCTAGGGTGGGTCTAGCAACTACGGGAACATACTAACATCTACCTTCCTAGATTGTAAATGAAATTCAGAGCAATGAAGATGACCTACCTCGTTCTGATGCTATGTTGTCGTCTTCCATCGAAGCTTATTGATCCATATCTCTTCTCAAGCTCGATACACGCTGCTGCCAATGTTCGATTAGCTATACAGACAGTCAAGACACCATGACAAGCATAAAACCATGACGAACATAAAACAATTACAACCTATCTAACTGATCAAGGAATTCTAGAAATCTTATTATAAATGTAAACAAGAGTGGAAGATAAACCTCAGATGCATTTTATTATGATAAAGACAAGGGGAGTTTACAACCAAGCCTTGTTGAGGCTCTCCTTCGGCAGGTCCGTATCCAAGCATGTTTCCAACACCCTAATGAACAAAGGTCCAGGATCTCACTATGTTCCCAATCACACAAAAACAATCACACTCTGCACTATTCTCCCGAAGTTATAATTGCTTCTCTTCTCTATAATAAATTTTCAGCTATCTGTTCAACTAGCACATCAATGGAAGATGGCTATATTTATAGAGGAGAGAAGGAGGTTGGGATCCCTACAAAGGTGGGAGAGAGTCCTATCCTTTAGGAGAGTTCCAAGGGAGGTGGAAACTACTAACTAAAGGAGGGATTCTGTGGTTTTTTCAATTCAACCACTCCCAATGACTCATCCTCGAGGTGGTTGGAATAGAACCTCTGCCTCTATTTTTAAAAAACATTTGATAAACAGCTTGGCGCGGGTGCTTAACTGGGACAGAGCGCCAACTGGCGCGGGCTCAGTGTTAATTTTCCAGCTTGGCGTGGGAGTGTAACTGGCTACTCACACCAAGGAAACAATAAAGATTTTTACAGCTCTTCTCAGGGAATGGTCAATAGAAGGAATGTTTTCCTCATGGCAAGGGATGCAATGATGGTATTTGCAAGGCATGACACTGCTTATTTATCACATAAATGACCATCCAATGGGCGAGATGGGAATTGCAGGGACAGTGACAAAATGTTGTGTAACAAGGACCAAATAGATCAGTATGTATAAGTTCAAGAGGCTTACGTGATGATCCTTCTTTGGAATTGAATTGAACCCTGGTTTGCTTACCAAATTGGCATGATTTGCATATGGTACTTTCAAGCAAAGTGATGTTGGGTAGATCACAAACAACTTTGAGTCTGCTAGATTTTCTTATTTGAGAGAAGCTCAAATGTCCCAATCTTCTGTGCCATAACCAATTTTCTGTAGATTTACCTAAATAGCATTTCTCTGTGCCACCTTTAAATATATACAAATTTCTTGGAGTTATAGTTCCTTTTATTACAATATTTCCTGTGTCAAGTTCACGATCAACACATTATTTTGAACTAAAGACAACTTCATTTCCTTGATCACACATTTGAATCACACTAAAAAATTTATGCTTTAATCCATATACATACATAACATTGTTAGCTTTCACATTTTCCTTTAGAAAAACCGAACCTTTACCCTTAATGATAGCAGGAGAGGCATTTCCAAAAGTAACATTTTTTTCCTTCTCTAATGCATTGTATGAAAGGAGTTTATTTTGATCACCTGTCATGTGTTTTGAGCATCAACTATCAATGTACCATTTATTTTATTCTCCTTCTGTAAATAAGGATGTTATCACCAAATTGATCTTGATTGGCTACTCATTAATCAACTCAATGTAACTCTTTCAAACCACTTCTAACTGAAGATTAGCCTCTTCAGTTTGAGAGGGCTCTCTCAAAGGGGGTTTATGATTTTGAATAAAGATAGTACTAGATGGCTAACTCTATGGAATTGCAACTTGTTTTGTATGATTGCAGGTTGAAAAATACAGTCTTGTTACCATTGGGCTTATGGAATCAACAATCAGTAGTCTAAGTGACAATGATTCTTCACATGGAAGCGGAGGCAGATATAGGTTTTTAACAGAGATAATTCACACACATAACATAGGAAAGCACAGTCATTTCACTACTAAAGGAAGTCAAAGCATAATATTATGAATTCTGAGTAATTAGAGATGAAATCTACTGCAAGTGATAAAACATAAAGATATAGATCAATAAGACATCAAAAACCTCATGAGAATCTCAGGTCTGGAAGTAGAATGCCACTTTGTATTACTGATAATGGTAAAAAATATACAAGCAGTAATTTGGTGCAAATGTTCTCCAACCATTTTCTTCTTCGATGTTTTGTCTATAAATAGACATTATTTAAAATATGGATGATCTGCCTCGTGGATAGATGCTCGAATTCTACTATGACACCTTTCGTAACTAAAATCAATAACTTAAAATAGAAAACTGACAGCTACCTTTAGAGAAACAAACTCCTAATAGGACTCTATATCCTATTTATTACACTCCTTTATCCTATGTGTGAAACATTTACACGATGGTTACATAATGAATGTCACATGCTCGAAGGACACATGACCAAGTATACCACCACTTTACATATTTATAGCACCCCTATATCTATGGAACATAACCCTGCTTTTTAGGAATGGATGACCTTCATCTTCAACGTTGTTTTGATTGATGACCTGGCTGCATGGCACTCCCTTTGAGTCATAAATATCTGCTAATGAGATCCAATGACATGCTGGAAGTCTCCAGCTGGAAAAAATGCTGTTAAGATGCTCAAAATCCTTCAAAAATTGCTCGCTATGAAAACAGGGCAGTTTCATAGCGAGTTTTAGTAGCGTCAGAAAAATAGCTTTTCCATCAATATTCTTCACTTCTTTGTTGTTCCAACATCTTCATGATGCCATGACACCTTGAAACTATGGAAACCTCTCCTTAAAACATGCCAAAACTGAATTTAAATGCAAAAAATCACCTATAGGTTTTTTCGTAGCGTATTTATGGCTTCAAGCATGGGGTACGCTACGCAAATGTGCAAAAAACCAGAAATTTCTCCTTTCAAGAAAATCTTCAAAAACTGTCCTCTAGCTACAAATTTGGGTTCTTTGCATGTTATGAACCTCCCAAAATTTTTTCCATCTTACCTTATTACTCTTGTGGTGTTTCCTCCTCATTTAAAATCAGTTGACTAATGGGCTCTTCTACCGCTGTCATCTTCAAACCTTTCTTTTCCAACTCTACATGAATCAAATCCATTTGCTCCTACAGATCTTGCACTTGGTGTTTTAATGCCATGTTCTTAGATTGCAAGTGCAGGTTTATCTTTTTGATGTGTTTGAACTCTCCTCTTAGTGGCTGAGTCCACTTTATCAACTTTTCTATATTGTCCAAGGTCTTTGAAACACTTGTGACTTGATCTTCCCCAAAATTTCTCATTTGCTCAAACTGAACTTTTTCAACTTTGTGTTTCTTTGCCTCTTGCTTCAAAACTGATATCTCCTCACCTGCCACCTTCAACTGCTCTTTAAGGGTTTCAATTTATGATTTTTCACTAATTTTCTCTTTACCCTTCCTTTGTTTGATAACCAACTCTTCTTTTGCAGGTGAAGAGAGATCTATGATACTTGGTGGCTAAGAAGTTTCATTTATCTTCTTAGTCTCTTTACTGCTTTCCATGAACTTTCTTGCATGTCTAGTCATTGGCTTTCTAGGTTGAAACATGAAACTAGCATCATCACCTGAAAAATATAATTTCTTAGTTGTCTTACCTTTCTTCAGCTTTCTTCCTCCATCTTCAATGTCTTCAGCTTGGACAATGGGAGTTTCTTCAATGTCAATTGCATACAAGATGTCCTTTAAGTTTACTTTAACCACTGTTTGGCTCCTAGTAACTCTCTTGCTGCTTTTTTTTCTGATTGTTTGCTTCTGTTTTGCAGGTGTTGTTTTATGTGTGTCAATCTTCTGCAAAGGCTCTGCCTCCATGCTCACTGGTTCTAGAGGAGATGATCTATTCCCTTCTTCAAATTCCTCTGCTACTGTTGGTGATGAAATGTTTCTAGGTTTTAAGGCTCTCTTAGGAGTGACAACATCAATTTAAAAACCACTCATGAACAGAAAGGAAGTCCAATCTCTGTCTAGTCTCTTTAATTCCTCTAACACCATGTTGTAGCCGCTACAACACCACCCAAAATTTTGGGTATATTCGAAATTTCGAGTCCCCCTCCTCGCTTAGTCGTTAAGGTTGGCCTTTAGAAAATGACATCCTCGTAACCGATCCCAAGCCCCTCATGAGCCTTCTCACCATCATGATGAGATACTCTTACTGCAACCGCGCCATGTGTGAAGGGATCACCATGCATACATTCGAATGGAAACCTTTTTTTTGTATTTACATTAAGAGCTCTTGCACCATGGATTGTTTAGGCACTCAGTTTGGGTGCTTCACCAAGCTCATAATCTGATGTTAATTATTTGGGGATATCTTTCTCTAAAGGGTAACTATAAAAATTGACAATCTAAATGTTTCATGCAGGTCAATCCCACGGATGATACACCAAACAATGTCATCACCACACCGATGAAAAGGATAAGAGTAATGCGAGCTGAAATAGGAGAAGTGGAAGACATGTATCGCATGTACACACGGAACAAGACTGTGCCAGTCAAGGGAGCTTTCGGTCACAGTGGAAGCTGTCGGTCTGCACAATGAGCCAAATTTTTTTGCCAGCAAGCAAGAGGACCCTTTTCAAAGAAAAGGAGGCCGGATAAGGAATATTGCTATGAAATCAAATATCACCAAAAGAAGGCTGCAAGTCGCAAATCTGCTTGAGGTCGCAAGTCGCAAATCTGCTAAAGGTCACAAGTCGCAAATTCGCTTAAGGTCACAGGTCGCAAAGTTCCTCAAGTCGCAGGTCGCAGATTGTTGAAGGTCGCAAGTCACAAATTTTCTTGACGTCGCAAGTCGCAGATCTACTAAAGTTCGCAAGTCGTAAATTCGCTTAAGGTTGCAGGTCGCAAATTTCCTCAAGTCGGAGGTCGCAGATTCCCTCAGGTCACAAAATCATGGCAGGTTGCAGGTCGCAAATTTCCTCAAGTCGCAGGTCGCAGATTCCCCCAGGTCGCAAAATCATGGCAGGTCGCAGGTCACAGATTGTTGAAGGTCGCAAGTCACAAATCTTCTTGAGGTCGCAAGTCGCAGATCTGCTAAAGGTCGCAAGTCGCAAATTCACTTAAGGTCGCAAGTCACAAATTTCCTCAAGTCACAGGTCACAGATTCCCTCAGGTCGCAAATTTCCTCAAGTTGCAGGTCGCAGATTCCCTCAGGTTGCAAAATCATGGTAGGTCGCAGGTCGCAGATTGTTTAAGGTCGCACGTCGTAAATTCACTTAAGGTCACAGGTCGCAAATTTCCCCAAGTCATAGGTTGCAAATTCCCTCAGGTCGCAAAATCATGGCAGGTCACAGATTGTTGGGGGTCACAAGTCGCAAGGTCTAGTCAGGTCACAAGTCGCAAATTTCCTCAAGTCGCAGGTCGCAGATTCTCTCAGGTCCCCACGTCGCATAGTCGTACTCCCTATTAAAAGCTCGACGATGCGACCCAGCGACCCAACGACTAAGTCGTGAGGTCGCAAAATCATGGCAGATCGCAGGTCGCAAATTGTTGGGGGTCGCAAGTCGCAAAATCCAGTCAGGTCACAGGTCCCAGAACAGACTGGGTCGCAAGGCAGCCTAACAGTCGGGAAGGCGAAAAGTCAGGGAGCCCAAAAGGGCTAGTTTTTCTCTATAAATACCTCCTTTGGGAACTTTTAAAGGACCTTTAGTTTGGGACTCAAGTTGAGTACATGGTATTACCAGAGGATTATACATTTGAGCATGAATACAAGCATTTTGAAAAATCCCTTTGTGGATCTGGTGTTGTCATATGTATGAGCACTATTGAGTATTATATTTTCAATTTCTGAACATCTTTATATTAAGGGAACTGTATCTTTAATTCATATCACAATCGCATAACAGTTTGCTGAGTATGTTAATGGTGGTTGAGTTCATTTCACTTTCTTAACGAACGCTGATGGCTTTGTTTATTAGCATTTTTGTTACCATTTAAAACTTTTAGGAAGTGAAGGGTGTTCTTGCCATGAGGAATTGTTTCCTTTGTGGTCAGAACAATTTACAAGCATGACCCTAATGAAGTGTTGTTAACAACACTTCCTTCGGTCTTCATGCTTTATTATTTCCTCTTTCTACTCATAGTGTTGTATGTACATTTAATGCATCAATCATATGTCTTGAATCATTTGATTAGGTGTGTATCCACTGTTTTATAGAGTTTAAGTGAGAGCCAAAGAAAGGAAAAATCAGCAGCAGCCGGACCCACACCCCGGATGGGATCCCTATTCCAAACAGTTCAAGGTCTAATTGGGAATTTTTACCGGGGAGATCCCCTGCTGTTGGCTGGACAGATTTTCCTGTCAACAGAATTGGCGCTAGAAGGAGGGCCAGATGACAAGCTGAGCCCTTAAAGCTTGCATTTAATCTCATATCTGTAATGGCTCATGCTAAAATCATTCTCCCGAGATATTTTTCGGAGTTTTATGAGCCTCGATACTTCATCCTCGATGAACTTATGTATCACTTGTCCCAGCTAAAATTCGATGGTGAAAGCGGAGTGTCCATAACCCGACACCTTTCAGATTTCTGTGACTTTGGTGAGTGCAACGAAATTGACAATGAAGGTTTGATTTGTTTGCTTTTCTTCCTCACTCTCAAAGGTCGCACTAAGCAATGGTGCCGCACATTGCCGGAAGCTTCCATCCATTCGTTTTAACAACTCGCCAGTGAATTGCAACAAGATTTTCACAGGTACGATTTTCAAAGTGTATTGATAAAGCTAAATGACATTAGAATGGAACCTCAGGAACCTCTAGATGAATTTTCTATCAGATTTTTTCATTATTGTTTTGAGTTCCCTGAAAAGGATGTCGATTGGAAGTTGTTAAGTGAACAGTTCAGGTATGTGATCCTCGTTTCTCTTGAGAAATTTCAAGTAGCAACCCAGCCTGATCCTAGTGTTCCCTATGATGACCCGCAAGTGGCTAGCTGTTCAGAATACGTCCCCAATGTTTCCTTTTCCATCTCCTCGAGTCCAATCAACATTCCGGCCTCCCAGGAGAGTATTGATTTTTGTGATAGTCTTGCTCCTCCTCCTGAGTTGTCGGGTAGTGGAGTTGTGACCTCGAAATTTTTGAGCAACGATAGATGGGTGCATGAGGATAAAGCCTATTGTACTACCTTTGAATCTTTCACGCACCCTGTTGAATCAAAGCTTGAAAACCAGATGGGCCCAACATCCCTCCAGGATCATGAAACCTACCTCGAGCCCACTCGATGTCTCCCTGGACACAGTCCTAAATATGATTTGCATACTGATTATGAATCGACTCCTATCTCGGATGAAGTTGATTTCCTTACAGGGCCTGCCAGATCTTTTTTTTCCTTGAATGACATGGATGCGCATATTGAAAAACCTTATACAGTTTATACCCCTGCGACTCAAACTTATCGTTCATTATTCCACGATTTATTTCACAAGTCCGCCACACCAGTGATTTCTTCGATACATTCAAAATTTCCTTATACTGGTATTGGCGACAATCATGAGCACGCAGATGGTGTTTCGCAATCACAGTTCAAAACCGATGAATCTTTCAGATTTGATCTTTCTCACTCAGAATATTTAGACAGCCATAGGAGCGATTTCCTGTCTGGGAAACCTCAAGATGTCCTCTTTATTGATCCATCCCAGTCGATAACTCCCGGGGAGCCCAACATGCCAGGTACCCAACTTGATCAAATCAATGGTTACAATGATCATTGCTTATCTGAAAACATATTCACTAATACCGCTGAGGACTGTCACTCGTATCTCGTTGCCGACCATATGGAGACACCAGAATTCGTTGATTCGCCCTATGAATATTTGAGTACCCATCAGGGAATCGAAGCACTCCCGCTCTTGCGAGTCGTCATCCCTAGTTCTTCCGATCCCGACAAGACTCCTCAAACAACTCTAAATAGGATTTCTCAGCTTAGGGTTTCTGAAATAATGACTCCCAAGTACCATGCTCCTCCCAACATAACCACGTCGGATATCATTTCGTCTGGGTGGATTTTTCATTCTAATGAGGTTTCCTTGAGCACATATTCTTGTCCCCCAACAAATGGTATGCAACAACCGATATACCCCAATTTATTCACTGGTAAGAGAAAACCGACCATTGTCTCTAATATTTCAAGTTGTTTCCCAACCAGTACCTGTTGCCATCAGGCACAAACATGTGATTTTGGTCAAATTCCCCAACTTCCTAAAAACCTTCCGGTAAATTCACCCCATCCTGGAAAATCTAAAGAATCTAATACATCGGATTATCAATCTGTCAGTGCGCAAACATTTGGCTGAATTGATATAAAGCCCACTGACATATTTCCAATTACTACAATTGATGATCACATCCATTCGCCAAATGATCTCACGAACCCATCAAAGTTTGGAAGCCCCCTGCTCGAAGGCTCAGAATTGGTCCAGGACGGTAAGGCATTTTAGCCTTCACTAACGGTTAATTCGGATCCTCACATCCTCGGCGAAATCTAGGAGCAAATCCGAACTAAGGTTTTCAAAATTAGGGTTTCTGCTCTTGGATTCGCAAGTATCCATAATTCGACTGACACATGCTTGTTGTTTCCATCTCGTAAAATCAGTCATCCTCACCACCACAATGAGGTTGTTGGCTGAATCAACCAACCCGATCCAGTGGATGTGCTTGCAAATAGGCAATGGCTTACCCAGTGCCCATCAGACCTAGGATTATGCATGAATGGATGTGTGTCATTTATAAATAGTTTTAAGTTTCGAGAATATATTGCTGTGTATCAGGATAAGAGTGAAATTCAGCTTGCACAATCCACTCTAGCACATTCTTTGGTAATTAGCCATGGCCTTCTTACTATTGCACATGCTCTTCAGGTAAGTCTTGCTGTTGGTGCATGATTTTGTATGCTAGCTCTAATTGCGAACATTGTTGTTCTTGTAGGGCGGGAACTAATGTGATGGCTGCATTGGAAAGATGATTTCACATAACCTGACCGCATCATTGGTTAAACTAGGAATAGGCTAGCTAGGATCTACTAATAAATTTTTGTTTTTCAAGTTATTGATTAGGTTTACTTGCTAAGGTTTTACTTCATGGTTTAGAATTATGCTTGCTGTATTTTCTTGCGTTCTGTAGTTTTATGCATTTAAAAGTTCCATTTATTTTTGCATGCATGCTTTTTCAGTTTCCCTATTACTGCATAATGTTCAGATAATCACTTCATGTGCTTTGCCTTGTCTCTCCACCTCCAACTAGTGGATCGTTCCCGCACATGGCGTTGCATTGCATCTTGAGCCTCATTATTACATTGTGTCATACACTTTCTTCCTCACATCATTTTCGCAGGTTGTTGATATAGCGTTGAAAATATTCCACATATTTCCTATCACTGCATGAGCCCTCATTGAAACTTTACCACCTTGCGGACTTGTTCTGCCCCGATTTCTGAAACAGTAACCCCATTGTTTGTGTGAGGTTGCGGTGGCTATCTCAAGAGGCAGCTTTCTCTCAGGACAGGTCATCGAAGTTGAATTCTCAACAAGATGCCTATGAGTCTAAACTTATTAGCCGAGGAGATACGAGCCGGTTGTTTGTGGGAGACCTAATGAGTTTTAATGGCCCAATACCCGTAAGCCTAAGCCTTGTGCCCAACAAAGTCTTGGACGTCTTAATGATCTGCTTTGCACGCTTCACCTATTGCGGTAGATGGGATGTGAAGGTTTGGCACAAGGGCAAACCCAAATTAGGATATCTTTCAGTGTCTGTAAAACAAGAAACAACCTCTCTTGCTCGTAAAATAAGACGGGATCCCTCATCCGGCCATG
This sequence comes from Pinus albicaulis, assembly GCA_034641835.2. Classification (NCBI taxonomy): domain Eukaryota; kingdom Viridiplantae; phylum Streptophyta; class Pinopsida; order Pinales; family Pinaceae; genus Pinus; species Pinus albicaulis. The sequence goes on along the minus strand of CM076581.1, from coordinate 15,306,031 downwards.
AAAAATAAGTGCCACGAGCACATGAAAATAAGTGCTACAAGCACATGAAACAAATAAGGGTAAAGGATTGAGAAAGGCTTCCTACACAGAGAGGTGATGCAATGACTCCGCCGGGGTACTGACCAGGCTTGCTGACAGCGGAGCAACGCTTGTGATTTCTTGAAGTGACTCCGCCAGGGTACTGTCCAGGCCTAATGGCAGCGGAGCAACACCGAAAACTTACTTAAAAAATCCTGAGAATAATAAACCCACTGCCTAGCTCTTCACATCATCAACAAGCTACTGGCGTCTGTGAGCTTCCACTTTGATGTGTTCTGATTAGCGAGACCTAGTTGAGGCACAAGGACTGGGCATACCTGTAAAGGCCAAAGTAATACAAAGGGTACCTACAGAACCTGTTCAATATTCCCTTGCATCACTATCTTGGCTTAGAATATTGTTGTGATATTGACAGAGATGTTGAATTCTACCAGTGGTTCGCCATTTGTTGTAGCCGCTACAACACCACCCAAAATTTTGGGTATATTCGAAATTTCAGGTCCCCCTCCTCGCTTAGTCATTAAGGTTGGAATTTAGAAAATGAAATCCTTGTAACCTGTCCCAAGCCCCTCGTGAGCCTTCTCACCATCATGACGAGATACTCTTACCGCAGTCGCGCCATGTATGAAGGGATCACCATGCATACATTTGAATGGAAACCTTTTTTTATATTTACATTAAAAGCTCTTGCACCATGGATTGTTTAGGCACTCAGTTTGTGTGCTTCACCAAGCTCATAATCTGATGTTAATTATTTGGGGATATCGTTCTCTAAAGGGTAACTGTAAAAATTGACAATCTAAATGTTTCATGCAGGTCAATCCCATGGATGATACACCAAACAATGTCATCACCACACCGATGAAAAGGATAAGATTAGTGCGAGTTGAAACAGGAGAAGTGGAAGACATGTATCGCATGTACACACGGAACAAGACTGTGCCAGTCAAGGGAGATTTCGGTCACAGTGGAAGCTGTCGGTCTGCGCAATGAGCCAAAGTTTTTTCCCAACAAGCAAGAGGAACCTTTTCAAAGCAAAGGAGGCCGAATAAGAAATATTGCTATGAAATCCAAAGATCGCCAAAATAAGGCTGCAAGTTGCAAATCTTCTCGAGGTCGCAAGTCACAGATCTGCTAAAGGTCGCAAGTCGCAAATTCGCTTAAGGTCGCAGGTCGCAAAGTTCCTCAAGTCACAGGTCGCAAATTGTTGAAGGTCGCAAGTCGCAAATCTACTTGAGGTCGCAAGTCGCAGATCTACTAAAGGTCACAAGTCGCAAATTCACTTAAGGTTGCAGGTCGCAGATTGTTGAAGGTCGCAAGTCGCAAATCTGCTTGAGGTCACAAGTCGCAGATCTGCTAAAGGTCGCAAGTCACAAATTCGCTTAAGGTCGCAGGTCGCAAATTTCCTCAAGTCGCAAGTCGCAGATTCCCTCAGGTCGCAAAATCATGGCAAGTCATAGGTTGCAAATTTCCTCAAGTCGCAGGTCGCAGATTCCCTCAGGTCGCAAAATCATGACAGGTCGCAGGTCACATATTGTTGAAGGTCGCAAGTCGCAAATTTGCTTAAGGTCGTAGGTCAAAAATTTCCTCAAGTCGCAAGTCGCAGATTCCCTTAGGTCGCAAAATAATGGCAGGTCGCAGGTCGCAGATTGTTGGGGGTCACAAGTCACAAGGTCCAATCGGGTCGCACGTCACAAATTTCCTCAAGTCGCAGGTCGCAGATTCTCTCAGGTCGCCAGGTCGCATAGTCGCACTCGCTATTAAAAGCTCGATGACGCGACCCAACAACCCAGCGAATAAGTCGCGAGGTCACAAAATCATGGCAGGTCGCAGGTCGCAAATTGTTGGGGGTCACAAGTCGCAAAATCCAGTCAGGTCACAGGTCCCAGAACAGACTCGGTCGCAAGGTAGCCTAACAGTCGGGAAGGCGAAAAGTCAAGGAGCCCAAAAGGGTGAGTTTTGCTCTATAAATACCTCCTTCGAGAACTTGTAAAGGACCTTTGGTTTGGGACTCAAGCTGAGTACATGGTATTACCAGAGGATTATACATTTGAGCATGAATACAAGAATTTTGAAAAATCCCTTTATGGATCTAGTATTGTCATATGTATGAGCACTATTGAGTATTATATTTTCAGTTTCTGAACATCTTTAGATTAAGGGAACTGTATCTTTAATTCATATCACAATCGCATAACAGTTTGCTGAGTATGTTAATGGTGGTTGAGTTCATTTCACTTTCTTAACAAACGCTAATGGCTTTGTTTATTAGCATTTGTGTTACCATTTAAAACTTTTAGGAAGTGAAGGGTGTTCTTGCCATGAGGAATTGTTTCCTTTGTGGTCAGAACAGTTTACAAGCATGACCCTAATGAAGTGTTGTTAACAACACTTCCTTCGATCTTCATGCTTTATTATTTCCTCTTGCTACTCATAGTGTTGTATGTACATTTAATGCATCAATCATATGTCTTGCATCATTTGATTAGGTGTGTATCCATTTTTTTATAGCGTTTAAACGAGACCCAAAGAAAGGAGAAATCAGCGGTAGCCGAACCCACACCCCGGACGGGATCCCTATTCCAAACGGTTCAAGGTCTAATTGGGAATTTTTACCGGGGAGATCCCCTGCTGTTGGTCGGATATATTTTCCCATCAACACACCAATAGCTTAATCAAACTGTGATGAAAAAGAGAATTTTCGCTGCCTTCTGTTTTAATTTGAACCTTATTTGACATTTTACCTAGACTTCTGTATAAATAAAATGGAAAGTCATGTGACCTTTTACCCACAAAATGCAGAAGAAGCCTAAGGTGGTAGGAGTAGACCATGTGAAACCTTACTTAATAGGTAAAATACTTTTGAATGATCATCAACAAGTTTGAATAGTTGTCCTTCATGAAACTCCTAGGGATAGCATTTGTCAGATCAATTTCACTATGTTATTTCTTGATGAACTCTTTGCAATCCTGCATTGTGAACTTGATGCCTTTAAACCACTGTTACCCTCCTCTAGGGATTCTTGTTGCTATTGAAATGTTGTCTGGTGTTACTATAAGGTTCAACATTCCCACTTTTGAAGTTGTTCCTATGAAACTGTTAGCAAAATCCTTGGAAACCTGTAGATGACAACCCTGCAACCTTTGACAGAATTGCAAGCAACCTGTTCTTCTGAAAACTCCATGGAAGTTGGGTCTTCATTGAGAAAATTCATGTCCATGGGCTCATACCTATGGAAATTACCACCTTTGTTTATTTTCTTCCTTGCAGCCATGGGTGCTTTATATCTTCTCAGCCTCGCTTGCTTGATGACACCTGCAGAGTTTAAATTTGCCAGCAACTAGCTTGGCTCGATGAAGCAGCTCTCCATAAATCCAATTACATGCAAAGATAAAGCGGAGTATGACAAAAAGAGTAATTGGGTAAGGTTTTATGGTTTAAATGACAGCTCATGCATTAATCATGACACATGCATGCTAAAAATGGTAATGATGACCTTAGACATGGCTTTGTACCTTTGAATTAACCATAATAGACTCAAATGACCTCCACCCTAACTCCTCCAATCATGAGCTAACATTTTATATCGAATTTGACAAGACAGGTAAGAAAACATGTTTTTGTAGCGTATCTAGTTTATCCTCTGACAGTTTCGCTACGAAACTACTAGGCAATTTCATAGCGAAAACTGTTGTTTTGCTCTATAAAATGCTACGAAAAGTTGAAAAACTGACTTAAGCGCCCTTTTTGAATTTAAATGCATGTGGAATGAAATTGACACCCTATGATGATTGATGGGACATGACATGACATAAATGGAGGTGGCCTTGAACCTTAGGATAGGTTAAACATGTAAAAAATGAAATTTTCCCATACCAACTTGAAAAGGCTTAAGGAGACCTTATCCTTTTGATGAGTGAACTGTATGACCATGTCAAGTAATGTTTCACAATTTTATGAGTGATAATAGTGGCTCCACTTGGGATGGTGTGCCCCTATGGTACACCAAAGAACCCGTAGTTCCATATAAAAAAAAAACTCAAACTCTGAAGTTTTGCCAAGCTTTCTTCAAAATCTAATGGCCTTCACCTCGAGCTCAAGTTTGATGATCAAATTTTCTTTATTAGCAGAAAATAATAATAAAATGGAATATATACAATGGAGTGAAAAAATAAGTATAACTTAAGAGGAATAGCGCTTTAGAAACCTACCATTGACAGGCCCTCCAACACAAGGTTGTCCATCCATCTCCTACAGTAGATAAGTGTTGTTTCCATGGAATGCATCTACTATGAATGGTCCTTTCTAGATATTCTCAAACTTACCATGTTACCCCTTTTCTTCAATTTTGGCCTCCCACTTCAACACCACATCTTGAATCTGAAAATTTTCATTTTTGAACTTCCTGTCAAATGTATTCTTTATTCTATTTTGAGACTATTGTTGGTTGTTATATAATTCCTCCATTTTTTCATGCAGATCTATCAACTCGTTTATTCTTCTCTAAATAGCATTAGGCTCCTCCTCTAGTCCTTGCAGCAATTTCATAACAGGCACTCCCAAGGATGTAGGAAAAATGGCTTAAACTCCATACACCAACTCATAAGGTGAAATACCAATTGATATTTTTGTACATATTCTATCATCCCACAGAGCATACTTCAGCTTCAAATTCCATGATCTTTTTCTTTGTTGCAGCACCTTCTTAATAATTCTCACAATGTTTTTGTTAGAAGATTAAACAAGACCATTACCCTATGGGTAATAAGTAGTAGAGTGTCCAAGTGTAATGTGATACTAATGACAAAAACTGATCAACCTTTTGGATTTGAAAGCCTGTGAATTTTCAGTGATAATCTTCATAGGACAACCAAACCTAGAAAATATGTTATTCTCTAAGAACTGGATAATGACTGAATCATTTTCCTACTTTGTTGGGATTGCTTCAATCCAGTTGGTGAAATAATTTGTTTTTGTCATGATCCAACGATGTTTCCCTGAAGAAGATGGGTGTATTTCACCAATAAAATCTAGCTCCCACTACTGGAAAGGTGCCTCAACATAAATTGGCATCAAGGGTAAAGGAACTAAATTTTTCTTACCATAAAGAATTTGACATTCATGGGAGGCAGCTATCTTCTTACAAACATTTTTGAACATGGTGGGCCAGTAGTACCATGCTCTGAGAATTTTGTTTTCTATGGCCTTCCATTAGTGATGACCTCCACAATATCCTTTATGAAACTCTTCAATAACTTTTTCAACTTCCTCTTCCAGCAAACAATTCAAAAGAATGCCACTAGTATCTTTCCAGTATATATTTTTATCTATAATACAGTACCTCAGATTTTTTATCTTCACAAACCATGCTTTAGATTTAGTCAATTCAACAAGAGTTCTATGATGATGTAAGACAAAGACAATGTCCAACAAATTAGCTATCCACTTCCCTCTCTTTCCATTAGGATCAGCTTGAGTCAAGATGTCCTTTATCACAGTATTAGGCACAAATGCTATGACATGAGAATGAAAAATATAAATTCTGAAGTCTTTAATGGCTTTGACCAAAGTGAGCAGGCTCATGCTTCACTTTTTCTAAATGACTGTTTTGCTTCAACTATCCATTTAATATCAGCTCCTTTCTTCAACATCCTGGTTATGTATTTGACAATCTTAGCAAAGTTGGGAATCAACCTTCTAACAAAATTCACTCTCCCAAGGAAAGACTGAATTTCCTTTTTGTTCCCTGGTAATTCAACTTTCTGAATAACATTGAATCTATTGGGATCAATCTTTATCCCATCTTTTTATATAATGTGCCCAAGCAACTTTCCATAAGTTAAAGCAAAAATACTCTTAGTGGGATTAAGAGAAATACCATATCTCCTACACTTCAGCAGAACTTTCTCCAAATGCTTCAAATGGTCTTCCTCTCTTCTTGAGAATACAATTATGTCATCTAGATAGACCACCACCAACTTATCCTTCTCCTCAGCAAAGGAAATGTCCATTTCTCTTTGAAAGGTCGCTCCTGCATTCATCAAACCAAAGGGCATATTAGCATACATGAATTCCCCCCATGGTGTAGTAAAATTAGTTTTCTCCTGGCCTTCTGGGTGTACCAATATCTGATTGTATCCTGAAAAACCATCCAGCATACACATCCTTTGGGAACCAACAATATTCTATAGAATTTGATCCATGTTAGGGAGAGGGTGGTTGTCCTTCAGAGAAGCTTTGTTCAAGTTTCAGAAGTCAATGTAGATTATGATCTCTCCACTCTTTTTTCTGACTGGTGTTGGTGTCTGGATATGAATAGAATTCAAACCTTTCTCCACATAAATTATCAACCTGAGGGTGTTAGTTATTTCAAGACTAACGACAAAGTATATGTAGATACAAGTACATGACCTGCTATAGATCACAGGTTTAATTCCACAACACAAAGACCACTATAATAGCAATTAAATAAAATGTATAAATTAAAGAGATTCACAACAATTAAGAATAAACTGTAACAGCAGTAAAGAAATCACAGTAAAACGCAACACTGCAAGAAAAATGGAAAACACAACACCTGATCAGAAGAGTGGACCCAACTCTATGATCAGGGCTACGGTAAACTCATGAATTACAGAAGAAACAACAAGATGTTGTGCATTCAATTAATCGAACATGCTTTTGTTACAAATCGGTCTCTTCTTGCTTAACCCTCTATGCCTTCTCCTATGCGTTCTATCCCCCCTCTCTGATTTGTGTCCCTTTAAATATACAAACAACAAAGGGAAATAGACTGATTACAAAATATCAATAATCAAGATGAGATCTGAAAGATCTTTCCACCATGATTCAGCTGGCACAAGTCGAATCTGGCAATTACAATTGGGGCAATTTTGGAAAACGGGCACAACAGAAAATATGCAAATATGTCCTTCGAATAACCCTGCGTTTCTCTCAATCAAGACCGAATTTTGGAAAACTGCTCAATAGAAAAATAATTTGGTTTGTTCTGCACAAAACCCATGTTTCATATTTTTAGGATTCTTCTCCATTTGCCCAAAATGTTCAACTCAAAATTGTCTCTTGTTATTCCAATGAATTTCTAAGTTGGAATATTTAATTATCAGCTGAAGATCAAATCTGCAATTTGGAAGAGATATTGGAGGCTAAAATAGTGAGTTATGTTATAACGAATTCATTAATAAACCATCATTGGAAAAATCATGGATAATAATCATTAATTTATTAAAATAAAGGAGAACAAGTATTATTTATCCAAAAGAGCATAAATAATTATGAAATTGAATTATCTAATAAATTATGATAAATAATGTGATAAAAGAACTTTAGAAATGGATAAAATAGATGTTAAGAAGTGATAATAATAATACAAATTAGAGGCCCAACATCTCCCCCAAACTGAACATGTTGCATGTCCTCATGCAACCCAATGCCTTTGTATTAACCAAGTTGTAATACAATAATCAAAATGCTCACCCCAGCCCATGATACTGATGGAAGAGAAGGCTTCTTCCTCAAATTCTTCCTTAAAATAATTTTCATGTATACTTTCAACCATATGTATGTGAAGTTGCAACAAAGTATGATACAACTAAATACAAACTTCATTACAAACTAGATTTTGCTGAAATTTTGTAAACAAATTTATACTATATTAATGCTTCTCCAATCCGAAAATCAAATCAATGCAATGAACGGATTTCAATATATCAGCAAAATGGTTTTAGGTAATAATGCATGATTTTTTTGGAATTAACAAATTGGTTTATCTTGAAAATTTCTGGCTTTAATGATACATCTTTGTTGTGCAAAAATCAGAAGAATCCAGTTAATAGTTTTAAGGATATACACAAATAAATATTAGGATTGTATATCTTAAATGAGGAAGAAACAAGAAATCATTCATCATGTATAGCAACCTTTTCCCTAAACTGAAGAATTAACATGCCCTCATGCTACACTAGAAAACAAATTGGGGTGGTTTCTACAATCATGTATGAAATATTTGTTTGGTGTATAGAAACATGGAATAAGGGATATTTTTATAATGAATAATGAGATCAATGGATGATAAAGAATATTAATGGCATGCTCATGATAATGAACGTAACACTCCCCCAAACTGAAAGATTTTGTCTCTGAAAAATGGGAAGTGGTAAAGAAAGAGAAATAATGGTTGAAAAATATGAATGAATAATGCTCAATGGTTTTTCATGACATTCTCCTAAAATTTTAATAAATCAAAACCTTATGCTATTTTACCTCAAGTTTGACCTCCATAAAAATGTGGAATGGCATGTATGGGTTGAATTTTTTTTATTTTTAAGATGATATAGGCTGAGCTACTGCTGAAAGTGATGCGGAAGGTGGAATCCATGCAAGCTGAAAAAGTAATCAGAAAGTGTGGCAGGGTTTCCTTCCACCAAACTGATTAGTTTCCCTTTCATCTATAAAAAAAATCTCATGAGTATCCTTAATCAGTAATTCATCACCTCAATTACCTCATTACATATAAAAGTGACATAATCATATTGTGAATGACATGGAATAATAATGGATAAGAAGGGAAAAGATGCATTCCCTATACCTATAATATTTGGTTGTTATGAGCACAGAAATTAAGAGAATTAGTTATCTCAGTCTTTGCTTCTCACAGTCTGTCCAATTACATGGGATTCAAAATTAGAATTAGGCCTCTGAGTGGTGTTGTTAAGATATGAATAAATGGTGATTGATTGGGCAAGAAACTATCTTTGGTTAAATGTATGATACTTGTAGAATAAAGGAATTATAGATTAGATGATACAAAATATCAAATATCAAATATCCGAAAAGTTTCATCCGTGGCATGTAAAATAAATATTTATAACTCAAAAATAGATATAAACCATAACCACCATCATCTAAGAACTGATTAAATATTACCCCATGAACCATGAGTTCTGGAAAACTTTGTATATGCAACAGTTAGCTTTATCGGAAATTAGCTTTGAGAAAACAAGATAACCAAGTAGATTATAGTATTAAATTAACTTCTATGCCATAGGCATAGCCACTGCTTCCAGCAGGCATCCATAGCCTCGACAGGGATGCCTTTTTAACCCATTGAGATGCCAGTGTCCCATCTATTAGAAATAAGTACATAGTTGCAAAAAGACTTTTCAATTTACTTAGATTTCAACTGAAGATCATTGTTCTGGCGCGGTAACTAGTTAATAACAATGCCATTCACGGGAGCTCACAAAAGTGAAAAATTGGGCTCATGATGAGACCTCTTGTCCTTCAGTCTTATGACCGAAGGCCATTACAATGGCTTGGTGACCAGCAGTGGTAATGTCACTTTATTAGGACCTATGATCATGGTAGGTCGGCTCGTGATGAGACATCCTATCCTCCAGTTGACCATTTATGTTTAAAATTCAACTACAGTTTTTGTTAATCAATAACAGATTACTTAATAGATGGGGTGGCAGGTCAGCTCCTTAAGAGCTAGGGATGGTGTAAAAAGTTGTGTAGTAACTAATTTCAACTTTGATAGTTTTGCTTCTCAAAAAATAATATCCTTCAAATGACTGCTGATAAATATAATTTTCATTTTTGAGATTGGGGTTGAGGAATAGTTCATTAGATAATGGTGGAAAGATTTAAATACAATTATGTGGTCATCATCATAAATTTTACAAGATTAGGGACTTGAAAATTAGGAAATTTGAGAGCTGGCATGATGAAATCATCTTTGCATAATTATTCCTTAAATATAATATTATGTTTATAGTTCACCAAAGAGAAAAACAAATAAAAAAGACCTACATATGTTGAATTCAACGTGAAAACTGGCCAATAACAATAGTTGTGACTGAGGTAACAAAAACCATGACTTAGGTAATAACAGGGAAAGGGGAAAAAGAACGATGTTAGGAAGGTGACATGAAGGAGGATTAGCCACTTTACAAAATAATGAGGAATTAAGAGTGAATCATTCCTGACAAGATTTACCATAATAATCATATTTAAATATGAGACCTCCCCCCCAACTAAAGTATGTCTGTCATCAGTCATAGTTGGTCATGTCGTAAGTAAAATACCAATTAAATCTATGGAGTCAGTCGAGGATGTACCTGGCGACTTACCTTGGCAAAGTAACAACACTATAGGAGTAACAGCACCAAGTACTTAAAAAAAATATCACCATGGAATAACATCATCGGAGGAGTAACAACACCAGAAACTTGGAAATTTTTTTTGGAGTAACAGTAGTGACAGATTCACAACACTGATGGAGTAACAGCACAGCACTGATGGAGTAACAACATTGACGGATTCACAACACTAATTGAGTAACAACAGTGACGGATTCATAGCACTGACGGAGTAACAACAGTGACGGATTCACAGCACTGACGGAGTAACAACAGTGACGGATTCACAGCACTGACGGAGTAACAACAGTGACGAATTCACAGCACTGGTGGAGTAATAGTAGTGACGGATTCAAAGCACCAATGGAGTAATAGCATCCAAAGTAACAACAGTGTGAGTAACATCATCCGGAGTAACATCAGTGCGAGTAACAACATCCGGAGTAACAACAGTGCGAGTAACAACATCTGGAGTAAAAATAGCGAGTAACAACATCCGGAGTAACAACAGTGCGAGTAACAGCATCCGGAGTAACAACAGTGCGAGTAACAACATCCGGAGTAACAACAGTGCGAGTAATAGCATCCGGAGTAACAACAGTGTGAGTAACATCAGTGTGAGTAACAACATCCGGAGTAACAACAGTGCGAGTAACAACATTACAGAGTAGCAACATCCAAGAGGTAACAACATCACGAGTAGCAGCATCCAGAGTAACAGCATCACGGAGTAACAACATCCGAGGAGTAACAACATCCTGAATAGCAGCATCTAAGGAGTAACAACATCACGAGTAGTAGCAACCAAAAAGTAAAAAAATCACGAGTAGCAACATCCAAGGAGTAAAAACATCATGAGTAACAGCATCCAGAGTAACAACATCCGGGAGTAGCAGCATCCAAGGAGTAACAACATCACAAGTAGCAGCATCCAAGGAGTAACAACATCACGAGTAGCAACATCTGGAGTAACAGCATCATGGAGTAGTAGCATCCAAGGAGTAACAACATCGTGAAACTTAAGAACTTGCTACTTTTATTTTGAGAACAAAACAAAGAAAATGTGATTTTGAAGTAAACAATACCTGAAACATAAAAACATCAGAAAATAAATGACTCTTTATTGAAAACCAATAAATAAATAAAAATCTTAAGTTACAATGGTCATATTTTTGTTGCAGAAATGTTGTTTGTGAATGGTGAATAAATGGAAATTTATTTTTATTTTTTATTTTTATTTTTATTTAATTTTATTTTTAATTTTTTTATTTATTTATTTTTTTTCGGAAATGACTTGGATCTTCAAATAGAAATCAATTCTCCATTTCTCATGTTATAAATCCATTAATTGATGAAAAATATTCATGTTGTTTTCTCCATGTGAGGAAAATTCTTTGAAAATATTTCATTATCATTGTCTTCAAGAATCACTTGTTCATAAATTGACCTCATTTACTCTCCTGGGACCTGCAAAAAACGAGTGTCTACCTGCAATAAAAAATAAAATCATGGAAGAAGAGAGGTGATCGAGCTCTCATAATCCAAGAAATATGCAAAAAAAACAATTAGTTACTCTATAAAACAAATCCATGGGAAAAAAAATAACAAAGTAAAATTAATTTATTACCTGCGGGAGAGTGGTGGCCAACCATACTAACCAGCAGTGTTTCAATGATAACTTCTTTGATTTTTGTCCGATTTGAGTGATTCCAAAGCCAAATGAAATTGAATTCAGAGAGATGCCTCCAATAGAAACAATATTTAAAAATTCCATGTAATGGTATGTTAAATTTGCGTAGAACAACCTGCATAATAGAGTCATTTTCGATTTTCCAGCTCAGACCAAAAGTTGATATTTCAAGCATAACTTTGTAATTTGATGACGGATTGAACTGATTCAAATTGGAGATTAAATTAGATTCATTTATCTATCTCCAATAGAAACAGGTTTTTAAGGCAAGGATAATTGATGGGTCAAATACGCTAGTGAATAGCCGAGAAAACATAGTTTCAAGAGTGCTGATTTACGATAAGCAATCAGTATTTTGGTCATAACTTCCTCATATGATATCACAATAAAGTGATTAAAATTGTGTTGTAAACTAGATTCATAGGGGAATATACCATAGAAATAGGTTTCCAAAATCTAGTCATTTAAGCCTCCAAAAACGGACTATCCCAACTCTGTTTCTTAGCTGCCTACTAGACATCATGTCACTGTTTTGGTCATAACTTTTTCGTTTCAATTCGAAATAAAGTGATTCAAATTAGGTTAGAAAGTAGACATGAAGGGCTACGTAGGATATAAAAATGTCTTGAAAATATTCCCATTTTGTCCCTCAAAACATGACTGTCTCGACTGTTTTTACAGAATTTTTTCATCAAGCCCGCAAGCCATAAGATAAGATAATCAAGGAATTTTTCCATGAATATGATTGTTTGTAGGAATTTTATTTTCAATATAATGCATCTACATACATAAATAAATCTGAATATTGATCACCGATGTTAATTTTCACAGCATGTTGCAGCAAAACAACTATTTTTCGATATAAATAAATTTATTTATTTATGTCCTTATTCATTCTATATTCTACCATACACTACACTACTTTGAAAAATAAAATATAATTACGTATAAGAGTATCTATAATGAAGCCATTTTCGAAATAAGGCTTCAAATATGCACATACCCATAATTGAGAGATGTATGTTAATAAATACACGGGTATGAGAGACCAACTTCCCTATTAAGGATGGTGCCAAGAGTTGCTGAAGTGTGGAGTGATGTTGCAAGCAAACAACAGAGTGAAACCAGCCTTCAATATAGTCTTCATTTCTCATATTTGTAACATCGTGAAGTTCCTTAACTGAGTTCCAGATTTTGTTGATGCTTTTTTTCTTGACCTCATCCTCTGTCTTTTTGTTTAGATCTCTGTTCATAGAGATTTTGAAGAGGGTTCATCAAAGTAACAACATTCGCTCAGGACCCGAAGTAGGATAGATAGCTTCCTCCCCGAGACAAGAGAATAGATTCAAACAGACAATAAAAATAAAAAGAAAAATCAAAATTCAGGACCTGAAGTAGAGTAACCACATACCCTCCTCAGGACGAGAAATTGGCCCTAAGAAAAAGAAATAAGAGCGAAAAACTAGAAACTATGCCCAGGACTTAGTGTAGGGTTACAAGATACCCTCCCCAAGACGAGGGATTAATTTTAATAAAAAAATAGAACAAAGCAGAAATAACAACAACATGTTATGCTCAGGACTTGGAGCAGGGTAATAAATGCCTTCCCCAAGACGAGAGATCAACTCTACAGAAAAACAAAAATCACTTACGCTCATGACTTGAAGCAAGGAAATAAATCCCCTCCCCAAGACGAGAGATTGACCTTAGATCTTTTGCAGATCCTATTGTTGCACCTGTTAGCCTTCCCCGACAACAGTGCCAAAATGTTGGTGTCTGAATATGAACAAAATTCAAACCTTTCTCCACATAAATTATCAACCCAAGGGCATCAGTTATTTCAAGTTTAACGACAAAGTATATGCAGATACAAGTACATGACCTGCTGTAGATCACGGGTTTAATTCCACAACACACAGACCACTGTAACAACAATTAAATAAACTGCAGAAATTAAAGAGATTCACAGCAATTAAGAATAAATTGTAACAACAGTAAATAAATCACAGTAAAACGCAACACTGCAAGAAAAAGGGAAAAAACAACACCTGATTAGAAGAGTGGACCCAACTCTCTGATCAGGGCTGCAGTAAACCCATGAATTACAAAAGAAACAACAAGATGTTGTGCATTCAATTAATCGAAAATGCTTTTTTTACAAATCGGTCTCTTCTTGCTTAACTCTATATGCCTTCTCCTATGCGTTCTATCCCCCCTCTCTGATTTGTGTCCCTTTAAATATAAAAACAACAAAGGGAAATAGACTTATTACAAAATATCAATAAGCAAGATGAGATCTGAAAGATCTTTCCATCATGATTCAACTGGCACAAGTTGAATCTAGCAATTACAATTGGGGCAATTTTGGAAAACGGGCACAACAGAAAATATGCAAATCTGTCCTTTGAATAACCTTGCGTTTCTTTCAATCAAGAATGAATTTTGGAAAAATAATTTGGTCCATTCTGCACAAAACCCATGTTTCATATTTTCAGGATTCTTCTCCATTTGCCCGAAATGTTCAACACAAAACTGTCTCTTGTTATTCCAACGAATTTCTGAGTTGGAATATTTAATTATCAACTGAAGATCAAATCTACAATCTGGAAGAGATATTGGAGGCTAAAATAGTGAGTTATGTTTAACAAATTCATTAATAAACCATCATTGGCAAAATCATGCATAATAATCATTAATTTATTAAAATAAAGGAGAACAAGTATTATTTATCCAAAAGAGGATAAATAATTATGAAATGGAATTATATAATAAATTATGATAAATAATGTGATAAAAGAACATTAGAAATGGATTAAACAGATGTTAAGAAGTGATAATAATAATACAAATTAGAGGTCCAACAATTGGTACCAAGTTAGCAAGACATTTTGAGAATCTGATAGGAACACTAATTTTTTCATCAAAGAGCTTCTTAATTTCCTTCTCAATCAGAGGCATGAGCAGTGGATTAATCCTTCTCAACTTTTGTTTGAAATATTTATCATTTTCTTTAATAGGAATGGTATGCTGAATAATAGTAGGATCATACTTCTTCAAATCAGCATAACTCCATGCAAAAACATCAATAAACTTTTTCATCATCTCAATATATTTATGTTTCATCTCTACAGAAAGAAACTTAGAAAGCTTTATCATTTTAGGCATTGCTACTGCACCAAGATTGCAACTCTCTACTCTTTATCATCAGCTTGCATCCTAGGATATTTGAACACATCATTTTGGTCAAAAATATTTTCAAGTGGGATAAGATCCTTGGGTATAAAATTATTCTTCAGCTGCAAAACTTCATAATTTTTGGAAATGTTGTCATTGATGGCAAAGGAATTGGCACCTAAACTATCCATAAGGTAAAAGAGACAGAGAGGTAGCAGAGGCAGCAGATGAAACAGAGGAATTGATGCAGTAGAAACATAAGGAATTAGAGACAGAGCAGTGGAGTTGAATCAGGGGTTTTAATACAGTTTGCAAAGAAGATGGCGCAGATTAATGGAGTAGGAGGTGGCGCTTCAGTGGCGACACTCTCTTCTGGTGGTTGCGGAGGCACCCCTTCGCTGGTTCAAAACTGTCGGGGTGTGCTCCCGCAATAAATCGTGACCGTTGATCTGTGGTCAACGCCCGATGGACAGGTCAACTGCGGAGGCACCCCCTTGGGTTAATCATCAGACTGTTTGTGCCCCCGCAGTACCATTGATCTCAGTGAACCACACATCTTTTAACGTAAACTCTGAAAGATGGACGAAACTTTAAGCGAAGGAGAATCACGTGCGGAATAAATAGTGAAAGCAGATTCCAGTTTTTATCGCACTGCTTTCGACGGGCAAGCGGTATTCAAGAGGTTGGCTCCGATTCCATAGGGCTTTTGACACGTGGCAAGGTGGACCCCCACAAAACCGCTTGTCACTGCGCGCCATCGCGCGTTATAGTTCGACCCAGGATTCCCAGCGATATTGTTGTGCGCCGTTGATCTGGGAAGGGGTCATCGGACGGTCGTCATTTGTTGAAGGTGCGCGGAGATTAACACAGGTATGGCGGACCATCGCACGTTAACGTTCAGCATCGGAGGTCGAGCGATATGCATATGTGCCGTTGATCTTGGAGGCTCGCGATCTAACGGTGATCGGGCGATGGACTTGCACGAAGTTTATTTTGGTACGGTGGGGCGCATATGTGGGCCAGGGGTCAAAGGTTTAGTGAAATATTAAACTATTTGAAAGCGTCTGATATTGTTTCTAAAATCTGAAGGGTTAAACATAAGGGATTAAAATGTTGTAAATATATTTATTTATCAATTGATAAATAAATTAAAAAGAAATAAAAACCCGTGGGCCAAACTAATGGAAATATTGTAAAAGGAATACCATTAGCGGTTAAATGGTTTTTAACCCATGGTTTTAATAAAGGGAAAACTATATAAGGAGAAGAAAATTAAAGAACGGAGTGTGCATTGTAAGGGTTGTGAACGAACAATTTCTAAAAGGAATATCTATATGGGCGAGCTCTGGTCTTAACTGAGAAATCTGAAACTACGATGCACCCATGGATAGAATGATCTAACGATGATAAATCTCTGGTTTGTATGAGAATATAGAAAGTAAATAAAACTGGTGACCGACAATGTATGTCATATGGAAACTGGTGGATCCAGTCTGAAAATTGATGAAACGTGGTCTACAGGAGTGCTGAAGGTCGAAGCCTTCAGAAAGGGGGTTGTAGCTCCCTTCCAGTGGTAGCTGGTAAATGAGAGAAGGTTGTAGCCTTCTGCAGGTGGGTGCCTGCGTGCTGGTATAAGTCTGCACCAGCATATATTGTAAGAAGTCTTCTCTATAATAAATATTGAAAATTGAGATTACAGCAGCGGTGGTTTTCTCCCGAATTGGGTTTCCACCTTAAATCCTAGTGTTCATATGTGTTGATGGTTTGTTCTGTTATTTATGTTCACGCTTAATGCTTATCTGATGCAATGCTGGATGCAGTACTGTAACATATGTTTTTAAGAGAAAGAAAAGAAAATTTGTTCAGCCTTAAATACTGATTCACCCCCCTCTCAGTATTTTTCCCAACAATAATTACCCTTAGTTTCAGCAAGCATTTTTTGCTGATCTACTTGTGTGGTTTCAAACTCCTCTTTCAATTCTATGACGTTTTTGACTTGCTGGTCATCTTCAAACACTTTCCAATGGATGATGTTGTCTGGGATAGTAGGTCTATGACGAACTTCAACCTCATAATTTTCAGTGGAATGTGTAGGGATAAAAAACAGACTTGCAGAAACAACTAGGGAATCAACCACTGAGTTTTGATCCCTAGTTTTCACAATAAATGAATATTCTTGAATTTTTTCTAACATCTCCATGATTAGATTTATGTATGCTCTCATTCTCACATCTTTGGTTTGATATACACCTTCAACTTTCTTAATAACCAATTCAGAATCTCCACAAAGTGAAATTTTTTGGGCATCCAATCTTTTCAAAATTTCTAAACCCAAAAACAGAGATTCATATTCAGCCATATTGTTTGTGTAGTCAAAGTTTAGTTTGAAAGAAAAGAACTTGCTTTCATCATTAGGACTTGTGATCCAAATTCCTGCTCCATCCCCCTCTCTTCTAGCTGATCCATCAAAGTGCAAAATCCACCAGCCCTCTGCCTTTTCTTCAATGATTTCCTAATTTTCAGCTTGCTGATTTTTAACCTCCTGAACTTCTTCCTTTCTTTCATCTTCTGCTTCATCAGTTAGCTCATTGAAAAGAATTGTTGATCCTAATTCAGTTTCAACAACATAAATTTGGAAATTCTAATGTTTATCCTTACTTCTTATCATATAAGCCATCATTGTCTCTCTGTACAATATTCTTTTCTCACCAAAAATAGGAATGGTGGCATATGTTAAGTCCATTTGCATGGTGCCTTTGATTTTTGCTGCCCAAGACCTAGATAGAAGCATGCTAAACTTGGGTGTAATGTCTACTACCACAATGTCCATTACCATTGTCTTGGCAGGGACTTGTGTAAGGCCAACAACAACATCTTTTATCAATCCAATGCATTGAACTATTTTTGAATCAAAAGAAAACAAATCCTTGTATGGCCTAGTGATTTCCAATCCCATCCTCTCCATAATCACCTTAGGCATGATGTTATGAGAGGCCCCTGAATCCAACATGGCATTGTGTAATGTCATGTCATGGATACTAAGGCTGACATAGAAAGGAGGTACTTCTTCATTGTGCTCATGTTCTGATATTGGTCCCAAATACATGGTAGGATGGTCTTCTTGTACATTAAATATGTCTGCAGCTCTTGTTTGAGAATTCATCATTTTTACAATTTTTATTCTGTACTCATTCACCTTAAAAATTTCTCCAAAAGGGTCCGAGATCTTGATTTTGGAAATCTCATTCTCCAAACTGAAAGCAAAACTAATCTTTTCAATTTATTTGATAGGAGGAGGAGGTGGTGGATCTTTTCTAACATCAGCTGCTTTAGGGGCATCTTTCTTGGGCTATGTTTTATTTGCAGTAATAGGAAAATTCATGTTTCTGAGGTTGTATTGCTTCTGCATCTCAAAGATTACATGTTGATAAACCTTAAGGTAATCAGATGGTACCTCACCCTTGTTTACATCGTGATCAGACTTATCATGCTCTTCTTTATTCAAAAGCATTCCAGACATGTTTACATCTAGGTAGTTAATGGAGTCTTCTAGAATCTCAAGCTGATCTTCGTCATCAAATAAATTTTGCTGAAAAGGAGGCCTTACTTGAGGGTCAGGCTGATTTCTGTTTTCCCTTGGTCTATGCTGATTTTTAGGTCTTCTAAACAGTGAATTTCTAAATTGTAGTTCATGTTGTGCAGGAGGTGCAGAAGCATTTCCAAGGGCAATCCTATCCATCTGTTTGTCCATTGTTTTCATCATGGAGTCAAATTTTTCATTTGAGGTGGAAGGCTTGTCTTCTTCTTTCAATTTTGTTTTTCCCATATTTGATTTCTTGGCTGCTATCATATTCAATTCAAATTTCACAGCATCATTATGCATTTCTGCTAGTGAAGGGGATTCTCTTTCTCTAACCAGGATAGAGAAGTCATAGTCAAATGCCTCAGCATAGCACAATTGAGATGATACTGGTGGAGGCTTAAGATGAGAAAGGATGGAATCATAGACTTTATTAAATCTCTTGGAGAAATTTTGGACAGTTTCATCTACAACTCTTTTTAGACTATTGAATTCAGTGAGGGCATGCACAGGATTTGTTCTATTTCCCCACTTTCTCAAGAAACTATCCTCAAACTCATTCCAATTATGCAAGATTCCTGGAGCAAGGGATTTAAACCACTTTCTGACCTCACTAGTGAAATTATGAGCAAACAGTCTCATTTTGACATCTTCATGGTCAACCACCTCTCTGTCTATAAATTCATTCAATTGGTCTACATGTTCTTCAGCTGTAATTTCTTCGTCACTTACCCAAGTTTTAATTCTAGCAAATTATTTACTTGGGAGGGCATTAAGGACGACTGGGAGAACAAGTGGAGCATACCTAGCAAGTGCAACATCAGGCGGATGTGGAACATTTCTAGCCATGATGACAGGGGCTGTGGTATTTTTAGGTACAACAGTAGTAGAAGAAGAACTGTTAGGAGGTGGTGTAGTTGGTCTTTGTAGTCCAGTTACAAGTGAGCTCTAGTTAGGTAAAGGAAAACCAGATTTTCTTCCTAGCAAGATTTGAATTGGGTCTAATTCCTTCAACTTATCCAAAGATTCCCTCTCTAACAATAAATCTAATGTGACTTCCCCCCAGAATTCTTCTTTATCATTTTGGGTCACTAAGGTTGAGGTATCAATACCTCTTCTTTGCAGGTCTAAAACAATCTCAGTCAATTCATTTTCATTTTAAGACCTAAACAAGACTTCCTGAATTTTATCATCAAACTTTTTATCTTCAACACTTCTTAAAAATTCAGAGGACAAAGCTCTTGAATGTGATGGAGTACCTGATTTTGAAGAGCTTCCTTGACTGTCTCTGGAAATTGTGTTTGGATTATACACTATAACAGGGATCTGGATTTCTCCTCATGTATCTCCTTCTCGAAGCCACCTTTAAGCATGAATTTTTGAAATGGAGTCACCAAGGTAGTTGCAGCCTCAAACAGATTTTAAGCGCCTGCTACCTCCAAGAGTTCAGCTTCACTTTTTGCACAAAAACTTTGAGAAATATGTCTTCAGACTCCCGACAGACACACCAAAATGTTATCACCAAATTGATCTTGATTGGCTGCTCATCAATCAACTCAATGTAACTCTTTCAAACCACTTCTAACTGAATATTAGCCTCTTCAGTTTGAGAGGGCTCTCTCAAAGTGGTTTATGATTTTGAATAAAGATAGTACTAGATGGCTAACTATATAGAATTGTAACTTGTTTTGTATGATTGCAGGTTAAAAAATGCAGGCTTGCTACCATTGGGCTTATGAAGTCAAAAATCAGTAGTCTAAGTGACAATGATTCTTCACATGGAAGCTGAGGCAGATAGAGTTTTTTAACAGAGATAATTCACACACATAACATAGGAAAACACATTCATTTCACCACCAAAGGAAGTCAGAGAATAATATTAAGAATTCTGAGTAATTAGAGATGAAATATACTACAAGTGATAAAACATAAAGATATAGATCAATAATACATCATAAACCTCATGAGAATCTCAGGTCTAGAAGTATAATGTCACTTTGTATTACTGATAATGGTCAAAAACATACAAGCAATAATTTGGTGCAAATGTTCTCCAACCCTTTGCTTCTTCAATGTTTTGTCTATAAATAGACATTATTTACAATATGGATGATCTGCATGGTGGCTAGATCCTCGAATTCTACTATGACACCTTTCATAACTGAAATCAATAACTTAAAATAGAAAACTGACAGCTACCTTTAAAGAAACAAACTCCTAATAGGACTTTATCTCCTATTTATTACATTTCTCTATCCTATCTGTGAAATAGTTACATGATGGTTACATAATGAATGTCACATGCTTGAAGGACACATGACCAATTTTACAACCACTTTACATATTTATAGCACCCCTATATCTGTGGAACATAACCCTGCTTTTTAGAAATGGATGACCTTCATCTTCAACGTTGTTTTGACTGATCACCTGGCTGCATGGCACTCCCTTTGAGTCATAAATATCTGCTAATGAGATCCAATGACATGCTGGAAGTCTCTAGCTAGAAAAAATGCTTTTAAGATGCTCAAAATCCTTCAAGAATTGCTCACTACGAAAACAGGGAAATTTTGTAGTGATTTTTAGTTGCGTCAGAAAAATAGCTTTTCCATCAATCTTCTTCACTTCTTTGTTGTTCCAACATCTTCATGATGTCATGACACATTGAAACCATGGATCCCTCTCCTTAAAACATGCCAAAACTGAATTTAAATGAAAAAAAGCACCTACATATTTTTTCGTAGCGTATTTTTGGCTTCAAGCCTGGGGTACACTACGAAAATGTGCAAAAAACCAGAAATTTCTCCTTTCCAGAACATCTTCAAAAAATGTCCTCCAGCTGCAAAATTTGGGTTCTCTGCATGTTAGGAACCTCCCAAAACATATTCCATCTTACCTTATTACTCTTGTGGTGTTTCCTCCTCATTTACAATCAGTTGACTAAAGGGCTCTTCTACCATTGTCATCTTCAAACCTTTCTTTTCCAACTCTACATGAATCAAATCCAATTGCTATTGCAGATCTTGCACTTGGTTTTTTAATGCCCTGTTCTTGGATTACAAGTGCAGGTTTATATTTTTTATTTGTTTTATCTCTCCTATTAGTGGTCGAGTCCACTTTATCAACTTTTATGTATTTTCCAAGGTCTTTGAAACACTTGTGACTTGATCTTCCCAGATTTTTCTCATTTTCTCAAACTGAACTTTTTCAACTCTGTGTTTCTTTGCCTCTTGCTTCAAAACTGATATTTCCTCACCTGCCACCTTCAACTACTCTTTAAGGGTTTCAATTTCTATTTTTTCACTAATTTTCTCTTTACCCTTCCTTTTTTTGATAACCAACACTTCTTTTGTAGGTGAAGAGAGATATATGATGCTTGGTGGCTGAGAAATTTCATTTATCTTCTTAGTCTCTTTACTACTTTCCATGACCTTTTTTGCATGTCTGGTCACTAGCTTTCTAGGTTGAAACATGAAACCAACATCATCAACTACAAACTCTAATTTTTTAGTTGTCTTACCTATCTTCATCTTTCTTCCTCCATCTTCAATGTCTTCAGCTTGGACAATGGGAGTTTCTTCAGTGTCAATTGCATGCAAGATGTCCTCTAAGTTTCCTTTAACCATTGTTTGGCTCGTAGTAACTCTCTTGCTTCTTTGTTTGCTGACTGCTAACTTCTGTGTTTGCAGGTGTTGTTTTAGGTGTGTCAATATTCTGCAAAGGCTCCGCCTCCATGCTCACTGGTTATGAAGGAGATGATCTATTCCCTTGTTCAACTTCCTCTGCTACAGTTGGTGATGAAATGTTTCTAGGTTTGGAGGCTCTCTTAGGAGTGACAACATCAATTTCAAAACCACTCATGAACAAAAAGGAAGTCCAATCTATGTCTAGTCTCTTTAATTCCTCTAACACCAATAGCTTAATCAAACCATGATGAAAAAGAGAAGTTTCATTGCCTTCTGTTTTAATTTGAACCTTATATGACATTTTATCTAGACGTCTGTATAAATAAAAGGGCAAGTCAAGTGACCTCTTACCCAAAAAATGTAGAAGAAGCCTAAGGTGGTAGGAGTAGACCATGTGAAACCTTCCTTCACAGGTAAAATACTTCTAAATGATCATCAACATCTTTGAATAGTTGTCCTTCATGAAAATCCTAGGGATAGCATTTGTCAGATCAATTTCATTATTTTCTTGCTTGATGAACTCTTTGAAATCCTGCATTGTGAACTTGATGCCTTTAAACCACTGTTCCCCTCCTCTAGGGATTCCTGTTGTTGTTGAAATGTTGTTTGGTGTTACTATAAGGTTCAAAATTCCCACTTTTGAAGCTGTTCCTGTGAAACTGTTAGCAAAATCCTTGGAAACCTGTAGATGACAACCCTGCAACCTTTGACAGAATTGCAAGCAACCTGTTCTTCTGAAAACCTCCATGGAATTTGGGTCTTCATTGAGAAAATTCATGTCCATGGGCTCATACCTGAGGCAATGAACACCTTTGTTTGTTTTCTTTCTTGCAACCATGGGTGCTTTATATCTTCTCAGCCTCGCTTGCTTGATGACACCTGCAAATTTTAAATCTGCCAGCAACCTTCTTGGCTCGATGAAGCAGCTCTCCAAAAATCCAATTACATGCAAAGATAAAGAGGAGTATGAAAAAAATACTAATGGGGTAAGGTTTTATGGTTTAAATGACAGCTCATGCATTAATCATGACACATGCATGCTAAAAAGGGTAATGATGACCTCAGACATGGATTTGTACCTTTGAATTAACCATAACAGACTCGAATGACCTCCACCCTAACTCCTCTAATCATGAACTGAAATTTCATATCGAATTTGAAAAGACAAGTAAGAAAATAGGTTTTCGTAGTGTGGCTAGTTTATCCTTTGACAGTTTTGCTACGAAACTATTAGTCAGTTTCGTAGCGAAAACTGTTGTTTTGCTGTATAAAACGCTACGAAAAGTTGAAAAACTGACTTAAGTGCCCTTTTTGAATTTAAATTCATGGGGAATGAAAACTGACATGATATGATGACTGATGGGACATGACATGACATAAATGGAGGTGGCCTTGAACCTTAGAATAGGTTAAACATGTAAAAAATGAAATTTTCCCATACCAACTTGAAAAGGCTTAACGAGACCTTATCCTTTTGATGAGTGAACTGTATGACCATGTCAAGTGATGTTTCATAATTTTATGAGTGATAAAAAAAGCTATGCCACAAATTTCAATCTGTAAGTCCTTCTTTCTCCATACCTTGGAGTTTGTAGGTATATATTCTTTTGGCTAAAGTTTCCTCTTGCATTTAGATTCTTCATGACCAAAGTTATTGTAATACGTACATTCAATTTCGTTTTAAAGAGGATAAAAGTTGTTATAATAATTCTTCTTTATTCCAGTTTCATTTCTTTGCTTTCTAGCTTCTCTGGTCATGATGGTTTTGTATGCAACACATTGAGCAACTTTATAACCAAAATTATGACATGAGAAACATTTTCCATTAAATAAGAAATTTATGCGATCATGGAACCTTCTATTGATGTTTACCTACTGATTGATACTTCTGTTATTGTTCATCCTTAAATTGAAGTGGTCATGCTTTACTTGGGTATTCTCTTTTTTCTTTTGTTGAGTGACAAAATGTTTTTGGCTAGCTTTAGCTGCATTCATACAACTTTGTGCTGAAGATTGAGAAGATTCTCCAATATATCCATTTACAAGAGGAGAGTGTTGAACCTTTATAATTTCATCTAAGGTTTTAGATCCTTTAGAAAATCTAAGATTTAAGGTTTTTACTTTCTCAATTTCCTTTCTTAGACTTACTATTTCACATTCTAATTTTTCATTGTGCTTCTCCTTTTCTATAAGTTGATTCTTTAGAGTATCTATGGCTATTTTGTTTTCTTCGGAACATACTTTGAGTTGATTGATTTCTTCAAGAAAATAATTTTCTTCTAAAGCATCCATAAAGGTATCTTTAGTCTCACTAGTGTCCTTTTCAAGGGCCATGAGTAATCTAATATCTTGATCAGATTCTCCTTCTTCACTATTTGATAGGCCATCACTATCTTCATGAGTATAATAATTTTTTCTATTGATAAACCGTTTCTTATTTTCCTTTACCAATTCCTTTCCCTTTTCATATTTAACTTTATGGGGACATTTAGCAGCGTAATAACCAACTCTTCCACAAGAAAAACATTTGAAAGGAAGCTTACCTCTAAACCTTACAGCGCCAAGTTGTAGTTTATTTACAAATTTTATCTTATCTTCTTCTGAAACATACCCTGATCCTTCTTGTTCTTCCATTTCCTTGCCTTTTTCATCAGCTCTAAAAAAAACTTCTTTGACTTCAGATGGACGTCCTTTCATCATTTCACAAGCAGTCAGAATCCCATGAAGTTGAACAATAGTAAGAGTTTGTAGGTCCTATTTCTTTTCAATAGAAGACACTTTTGAATCGAATTTAGGAGTTAGAGATCTTAAAACTTTTTCAACTAGAGTGGTGTCAGTTATATTTTCACCCAAATTTCTCATACGATTTACGATATCATCTAGACATAAAAAAAAACTAGCAATGCTTTCATCATTATGCATTCTCAGAGTTTCATATTGAATTATTAGAGTTTGGAGTTTAGCACTTTTTACCTTGGCATCACCTTCATAGCTCAGAATGATTTTGTCCCATATTTATTTTGTTGTATTCAACTGCATAACTTTGACAAATTCTGATTCAGTTAGACTCCCCAATAATGCGTTGACATCCTTTACATTGGTTTCATATTTCTTTCTTGTTGTTGGATCTACTGGAACTGAGGCTAGATATTGGTAACCGCCTTCAACTATAGCCCATACATCTGCTCCAAGAGATTGAAGATAAGATCTTGTCCTGGTCTTCTAGAAGATTAAATTGTTTCCATTGAAGAGTGGAGGTCTCATAGATGTTGTCCCATCTTGATTGTTCATTTTAGATGATCTTCCTTCTAGCGATTAAGCTTATACATAAGGACCTGCTCTGATTCCAATTGTTGGAAAAAATACTGAGAGGGGGGGGGGGGGGGGGGGTGAATAAATATTTGCAATAATCACAATATTTTTATTTTTTCCCTTTACTTATTTCTATACGCGACTTTTATTATCCCAACCAACGTATGTACGCGACTTTCCAAACAGAAACTAGCGTATACACCGATATCTTTACTATTTAGGTAAACATTCAGAAGCCATCTTTAACCCAGACCATCAGTTATGCATCAGATAGTTAACCAGTAAATAAGTGTAGTAATAACAGAATAAATCATCACATATGAACACCAAGATTTAAGGTGGAAACCCAATTCGGGAGAAAACCACCGTTGTTGTCGTCTCTGTCTTCAATATTTATTATATGGAAAACTGCTTACAATATTGTATTGATGCAAACTCATATTAGTACACAGGCATCTACCTGCAGAAGGCTGCAACCTTCTCTCGTTCTCCAGCTACTACTGGAAGGGAGCTCCAACCCCCTGATATCGTTTACCAGCCTCTACTGGAAGGGAGGTACAACCCCCTGATCATAACACCAGCTTTTACTGGTAGGAAGCTTCTACTTCCATACTGAAGGCTTCAACCCTCAGATCCACTGTAGACCACGTTTCATAAATTTTCACACTGGATCCCACAACTTCAACACAAATCAGCATAACTATCAACACCAATAAACTTAACCCAAACTTCAATCAAAACAGTGATATCATTGTAACGAGAACATAGTAATAAACCCAGATTTCAGAATCGGTATGCAGAATCAATCTCAACACTACTTCACTTTACTGAACCCACATGTATACGCGCTTTCCTTCACACCAACCTGCGTATAGATCTGAGAATACTGAATTTCCAGAATACGATCAGTCTTAGAACTAGATCTGAAGCTTTCAGTTAGATATATTTTCAGATTTGCAGAACCCTTATTCAGTCAACATCATTAATCATATTTAATCACTCATTGATCAGATTTTTACATATTCAACTTAGCAACATATACAGTATTCAAACAACCCATATCGACATGAAGTCTTCATTGACAAACAACAGAAATATAGCAGCAATAAATAGATAACCTCTCCAAAAAGCTTCATAAAACCCCCACTTCCATACGCATTTTAGCTGAGACAAAACCACGTATATACATGCTTTCACCGAGATGAACTAGCATATAGATATGTAAATATTAATTTTGCAGAAAGTTTCAGATCTATAGACTTACCCATATTACTTCACTTCAACAAACATGTGCCAGGTCACAGATCCAATCATCTCATCAATAGATCAAATATATAGTCATCTCAGGTCTAGATATCCCGATCCATCATTGTATCCAAGGGTGCATCATATTTTTAGATCTACCAATAAACATAGTCCATTGCATGCAGATATAATTCAGAGAGAAGTATTCAGTAACAACCCTTGCCCTTGCACACCTGCACTATGATATTATTCTCCTTATATATATTTAGCCTTTCCTAATACCATGAGCCAAAACTAGACAAGTACCGATGGTATTCTTGGATGAAATCAAATAAATGACACAACGCTCAATATTGTGGGCTAAAACCATGGTAATTCCCTATGGTGTTATAATTTTAGAGTGCAAAAGGCATACGTGAATTGGATCGTTCTTGTCCGCATGTATACGCGACTAGGCCTATACTAACCCACATATAGAACCTTCAATTATGAATATTAACCAACTAGTGCTGGACTTTACACATTTATTCTACTAGACCTTCTGCAAACTAGTATGCTTCTCTAGAAGTCATGTACTTCATTATTTTCCAGAGAGTTTCCATCAAGGACAACATGTGCAACCATAAGAATCATATTTCCAACAACGAATTCTATAAAGAGAAGATCCAATATCTAGGCCATGTAATTTCTGCTAAAGGGATATCGGTAGAACCAGAGAAAATAAAGACTATTATGGAGTGGAGAGTACCTAGGAATGTAGTGGACATATGTTCCTTCATGGGTTTGGCTAGATACTACAGATGTTTTATCAAAGCCTTCTCTCAAATTTCATTTCCTATCACTTCCTTACAACGTAAGGGATGAATTTTCAAGTGGACCAGTGATTGCCAAACCAATTTTGAACGGTTAAAGAAACTATTAACTATTTCCCCTATATTGAAGGTAGTTGACCCAAACAAGGAGTTTGAGGTCTGCACTGATGCATGTCAGGAAGGGGTGGGTGTAGTGCTGACCCAATATGGAAAATTAATTTCATATGAGTTAGGAAGCTGAAGGAACATGAGAAGCTATATTCTGCTTATGATTTGGAGCTGACCGCAATAGACCATCTCTTAAAGTATGGAGGCACTACCTATTAGGGAAAATATTTATGCTGAAAACATATCACAACAACCTCACTATCTATTTTAAGCAGTCAGGCCTGAATGTGCACCAGGCAAGGTGGAACGCATTCCTGAGTGAATTCAAATTTGAAATTCAACATGTAAAAGGTAAAGAAAACCACGTTGTTTATGCCTTAAGTAGAAAAATGTAGAAATTATATAACTAATGTGTTATATGTCCAAGATTCTCCTGATATCACACTATTTTAACTTCATGCAAAATGCAAAATCTATTCCACCATTGATCATTTGCGGAAATTAAATCAAGATTGCAATGCACACATGAAACAATAAAAACACATAACACAGTTTTTAACGGAAAATCCTGAAGCTGAAAACCCCAAATATATATTATGTAACATGGAGATCATATGACAATCTCATACAATCATACAAAGCTTATCACAAGCTATCAGTACAGTACAATCGTCATACACTAATCAAGCCCAATCTTGCAAATCCATGCACCGATCTTTGCCACCTACTAGCCTGCCTCCACTGCACAATCCCTGCTAAAGAATAGCTTTGAATGAATTTGAATTACTCTTTAATTGAGTGCGCAATCCTCATTGGCATCTCCACTGTGTGTTGGATGCAATCAATGCATCACTAATAGTCACAACAGATAGTCTCTCTTTCCCTTTCACCTATCTCTCCACTGGTCTCCACTGAAACTGCCATGCACTGTAGTTAACTGATGTATTCTTCAGTTGATTAATGCGTTATTATTTTTGAATTAATTAACTAATTAATTCACTCCACTCTCACTAGTGTATCATTCAGTTAGACTAGATACAACTAGCTCAACTGAGTCTAACTGAGTTAAACTAAATACAACTCCACCAACTACTTCTCCAACTCCATCAAACTCTGTCACATGAGATCTAACTAAAGTCCTCCATGCATTAGCTCCCAAACAAACCTACAGACAAAGTAACATTCTTCACTCAACACGCGCACATACGCCTGCTTGAAGTGCCAAAGAGAATAAGATAATGTTTAGAGTCAAATATTATTAAGAGCTAATAATATTCGACATATCAACATTTTTTTAGACTGGCAGTCTAAAAATGAACTCCGCCAAATATGTACAGCGAAGCTTATCTATTTTTCACATTTGAACAACCATCTACAAATAGCCTCCTGCTACATATAGAATATGCTCACCATGTCTAAAAATAGACATACACCTAAAAATAACCTGTGTGGGCCCCACCTAGTTTAGGTGATTATTTTCCAACTAGGATCAAGGATGATGTTTCAGGATGCCTCCTTCACTATTTCTTGTTGCAATATTCAACACTTCCTCTCAACAAGAAAGGACTGTCTTTGCATGCGACATGCAACTCCATGCATTCGCCCTGCAACCTTTGCAAGCACCTTGCAACTCCATGCATCTACTTTGCAACTCTTTTGAAACTGAAAGGCTCCAAACAACTCAATCAGTCTAATTCATCTATCATCAAAGTCTTCAACTTATGCTGGTACCAACTGCACATGTCTTCAGGAACCACTGCGCTGTTGAACTCTGCACCCATGCACTCTGCACTTGCTGTCAACTCTGAACCGCGCTCTAGTATCCAACACTGTCACTTTGATCTGCCTGCATCAATACAACTAATCATGCTAATGCTGCTCTGTGGGCTCCTCGTAGCCAGGTTCAATTCATGAGATCCACACCATCTCAATGAATCCTGCCCAGAAATCTCCTCTTGGGATTACTCATGCATGTCGCCCCACCTCTCACTTGGTGGTATAGCTGCATGCACTCCCTCTGCCCATCTGTCATGAAATTTCTCTGCATGAGTGGTTTCTCCCACTCCATGATCCTCATCTTGTGACTGCTCCACATCCCGAGGTTCACTCTTACCTGAATGCAAAACTTTCTCCCTCTCAAGCATCAATTGCATGGAATTCTTGCACTTCCCAACAGTAGGAAGCTCCATAGAAATCTCATCTACTTCAATTATGTAGAGATTCTTAGCTTGAATCCAAACCTTATTGACTTGTCCTGTTGCTTTGTACCAAAGGAAAAATTTTCCTTCACTAAAGACAACATCATACCCTTTATCCTCTAACATTGCGACTGAGATTAAATTCTTCTTTAAACCTGGAACATGCACAACATCTTGTAAAAGAATGAGTTTACCTGAATCCCTATGAAAGGTAATGGTACCGATTTCGGTCGCACTATATCATCCATTGTCGCCCAAATCAACATGCAACTGGAGATCTTTCTCCACCAAGTCACTGAAAAGGTTCACATCTCCTGTCATGTGAAAGAAGCACCACTATCAAAGTACCGCCCCGATCCCAATGCACTAGACACCATGCATGTGATCAATGAGAAGTCAAGCTCAAATTGTGAGGCAAGAGCCTCACCAGCTACAACTCCAACAACCTACTTGTTCTTCTTCTTCTGTGGACAATTTGTGGCAAAATTCCCATGTTCGTGACAGTGAAAACACTTCACTTTGGACATGTCATGCTCTTTGCCATCTTCACCGGCCTTAGATATAGAATGGAATTTCTTCCCCTTCTTCTTATTTGCCTTGGAAACCAAAGCGCAATCCTCTTCATCATCATTCTTTGATGAAGAGCCATCCCTGGTACTTCGCCTTATCTCCTCCTTCACAAGATCCGACCAAAGTCGCTCCCATCCTGGCAATTTCTCCAGTCCATTGACAGAGTCTTCGTAGCTATGCCAACTCTTCGGAAGCCCAAGGAGAGCCAAGATCACCAATTCTTCTTCATCAACACTGACTCCTACACTCCCAAGCTCATCCCTGCAGTGGACAAACTTTGTCAAGTATACTATAATAGTGTCATTCTTCTCCATTTTTATTTTTCTAAGCTTGTCTTTAAGCGCCAACTTCCTCTGGTCACTTCTGCTTTGGAAAAAGTCTGTCAAAGCCTTCCACATTAAGAATGGAGTGGCTTTACCATGAAGGCTAGACACAATGTGGTCCTTCACACCTTCCAATAGAATCCTTCGACACTTTTCTACCTTCTTTTGCCATGCGTCAAGTGCGGCTGCATCGCTAGAAGCAGGCTTTGGAATATCAACATCTATGAACTCCTTCAAACCATTATCATCCAGCACCGCCTCCATCCTGTCCTTCCATGCTATGAAATTAGATCTGCCCTCAAGGGCATACTCCAATCACAATCCGTTGAAATACATTTCAATGAATTCTCAACTTCGACACCAAGAAAACACTGCAGCAAATTCGAATTCCACCAGCACAAAACTCAACCGCTTCAATAATTGCAATCTCCTCCAATGATCAACTGCTCCAATACCATGTATAGATTATATAACTTGTTAGTGTCAGCCTTTGCAGCCTTCCTCCAGTGATCAAACATGCTCTTACAAAGTGTTTTTAAGGTGTCAAGGTCAAATTTTGTCATTTCAAAGAGTCTTCAAGAAAAATTTGGTCACTAGGCATTAGGTCTAGGGTTTGTTTTCACTCTTTTCAAATTTGTCCAAATGTCGGTCCATGTCACCATTCAGCTGAGTGTTCCATCATTCAGAGGGTTGTTATCATCATGTCAAGTTCCATTGGGTCATTTTACATCTTGTTCATGCTTCAGTTGTGCCTAGGTAAGGTCCATTTCCCTCTCCTAGGGTTTTGGATGGTCAAATCATTAGAAAAATTTGTATCCTGATGTTCATACACCTTCCCCTATCATTAATGTACCTTATTAAACACTTCCCATCACTGAGATCCCCCAAATTCCTCATTTTTGCACAAACCCTAGTTTCTTGCCACAACTTGGCAATTTTCTAGGCTGGGCCTGTGTTTTGCCCTTTTGGACCCCTTCCCCTCACTCAATCTCTGAGATTCCACTTTCCCCTGCTTCCTAACATCCCTCCCTACTTCCCAAAATTTCCCCAAGAATTTAAAATCCCCTTATCCCCTTCATTTATCTTCATTTCGACAAATCCCTTGTTTCACACATCGGGATAGGTTTCACTCAAATGATGTTTCAGAGCAATAAAAGATGAATTTTGAAAAACTGAGAGATTTTTTTCTACAAAACATGCCAAGGAAGAAAAACCTCCTTCACTTTTTACACAGGTGTAATGGTTTTGGAGAAATGTCAAGAATACCGTTGCCTCAGGAGAATTGATGCACCTGCAGGAAGTAGTGTTGGGAGATTTGATTTTTGACAGGGTAAATGAACTCCAAATTCAAAAATTACACTTGGGTTGGAAACTAGACTCCAAGACCTTTCCAATGAGCTATTACACTCCCAATTTGGACACCGGGAAGGCCTCCAAAAGCCTCCTGCAAAATGAACTATGTAGCGCGCTACGCATTGGGCCATAACTCAAAATTTTTGTCATTTCTTTACCAAAAATCAAATTGACTCAGTCCCCTTTGTTCCAAATAAGTTTATGTGTGTTTTAATTTCTATTTTTCAAGGTTTGGTGTAGTTTGAAAATCGGATATGAGAGTTGAATGTCAAAAACCAACTCTATCTTGTTGAAGAAATGCCTCTCCATGGTTTTTGAATTGGTGTTTTAAAATAGTTTTGGTGTCACTTCCCACCTTGTTTTTCCATCTCCCATGATCTCATTATTATAGTCTATTTTCCTTATCCCCTTACATCCCCTTACATCCTAAGTGACTTATTCCTAAACCCCTTTTTCCTATCCCCAAGTCACTTCATTCCCTATCATTCCCATTTCCCCATCTCATTTGTAAAGTCCTCAAACCCCAAGTTCCCAAACAATAAAGTGAGTGTCCTTGCACTTTAAATCTCACTTGAGTACAGTCCATTGTTCCCATTGCATTATTTCCCACACTCCCCTCCTACTTAGCATATTTTGGCATTGAGACTAAGACACTAAACTCTTCATATTCACCTCGGGCAACATAGACGAAGAAGGCATTGAGGAGGCGTGAAAAGGCATAATCTTGGCAGAAAATTCTTTCAATGTGAATGATACTTGATGATGTACCCTCAGTCCAAATTTCAGCAAATTTGGAGAAAATTTTGTCAATTGTGATTTTTTATGCCTTAACACAGATTTTTCCGCCCAACGCGTAGCGCGTCGACGCGCTCGCTTATGATTGGGACACTTTCTGGAGGGAAAATTTATATTTTTGGATTTTTCATGGTAATTTATGCATGCTCCAGTAGGACCAAATCATTTCACCAAGTTCTGGATGATCAAAGGGGCCAAAACACCATGAAAATCACCGTTCTGCCACCTTTTTCAGTAGCAGGAAGTACTTGTGGGAGAATGAAGTTTTGGAGGGGAAAATGAGCTCCAAATTGGGAAATTCCACTTGGGTTGGATATCCAAAATCTAGGGCTTTCCAAAAATCTATCATGATCTTGATTTTGATGCCGGGAAGTGCCCCAAAAGCAGGCTGAAAGGCGCACTACGCATAGAGATTTTTGGTCCATTTTTCATCTTCCAGCTCAGGATTTCGGCCAGTTGGACCAGTTTTGATTGTGGATGTAATTTTTGAGTTATCTTGATGTAATTTTGTGGTTGGAATGTAACTTGGACTCACTTTTACCTATTCTAGAATATTCACTCCTAAAAAAGTAAAAATCAAGTGTAAGAATCAGTTTCCTTCCTTTTAGAGGCAAGTTGTTTGGTTGCCTAGATTCTAGCTCCTTGTTTAGAATTAGTTGAAACTGCTCCTAGAAGGAGGAATTCGACCCCTAGAGGCATGGGAAGGGGTTAGGATGGTCTATATGATGTAATTTCTCAATCATTTTCAGAGGTTGGACTGGTTGGACTCTTGGGAAAAGTTTGGCACACTATTGTCCATATTTTTCACATTTTGGCTAAGGAAAGATCAGAGGTTTTGCAGCACCTGTTGGGATTCTTGTGGCTTTCAGTTATTGATGGTGTTTTCTCTCAGTTTATTGTAATTTCTTTCATGTTTAATGTATGTCATTCCCTTCTTATGCTTCTGAAACTAAACGAATGAGTAAATGAGGTAGAATCCATTGATTTCAGTGCTCTGCCTTTAAATTTGTTTAGTTTTACATGTTTTCGCCTGTTTGGAGAGGATTCTTGTTCTCCCTTGCCCTCTTCAACTCCTTGTCGTTCTGATTCATCCATACACATAATCAGAAGCATCAAGACTACTGCCTACCTCGCCCCAACTCGAATTCTGCAAATATCTGGCCTCATCCCCGAGCCTAAAATTGTTTTTCCCATTTTTTCAACAAAAACCCAAAAAATCAAAATCAAACTTTCCTATCTCTTTACTAGCCTAAAATCAGTATTCATTATAAGTCATCTCAGCCCCTTTGAAGACCTTTTGCCGAGATAGACTCGGAGAGAGCCCTCTCCTGTCCTCGTAGGGCTAGCTACGAGGCTGAGCGTGGTTTGATGTAGCCTTGAGTTTTACCTTATTTCAGCCTAAGGTAGATTTGAGCGTTAACATAACTGATGTGTTATATGTCCAAGATTCTCTTGATATCACATTATTTTAACTTCATGCAAAATACAGAATCTATTACACCATTGATCATTTGCGGAAATTAAATCAAGATTGCAATGCACACATGAAACAATAAAAACGCAATCGCACATAACACATTTTTTAATGGGAAATCCTAAAGCCGAAAACCCCAACTATATATTATGTAACATGGAGATCATATGACAATCTCATACAAGCATACAAAGCTTATCACAAGCTATCAGTACAGTACAATCGTCATACACTAATCAGGCCCAATCTTTCAAATCCATGCACCGATCTTTGCCACCTGCTAGCCTACCTCCACTGCACAATCCCTGCTGAAGAATAGATCTGAATGAATTTGAATTACTATTTAATTGACTGCACAATCCTCATTGGCATCTCCACTGTGTGTTGGATGCAATCAATGCATCACTAATAGTCACAACAGATAGTCTATCTTGTCCTTTTACCTATCTCTCCATTGGTCTCCACTGAAACTTCCATGCACTGTAGTTAACTGATGTATTATTCAGTTGATTAATGAGTTATTATTTGTGAATTAATTGAATAATTAATTCACTCCACTCTCACTAGTGTATCATTCAGTTAGACTAGATACAACTAGCTCAACTGAGTCTAACTGAGTTAAACTAAATACAACTCCACCAACTACTTCTCCAACTCCACCAAACTCTGCCACTTGAGTTCTAACTGAGTCCTCCATGCAATAGCTCTAGTAAACCCTTAGGAAAAGCGCAATTCCTTCTGTCAGCTATTGTGCCACATCTATGTACTTAACTGAAGTGCTCTAAGAGAATAAGATAATGTTTAGAGTCCAAATATTATTAAGAGCTAATAATATTCGACATATCTATTTTTAGACTAGCAGTCTAAAAATAGACTCTGCCCAATATGTCTAAAAATAGAAGCTCATATATTTTTCACATTTGACCAACCATCTACAAATATCCTCCTGCTACATATAGAATATGCTCACCATGTCTAAAAATACACATACACCTAAAAATAGCTTGTGTGGGCCCCACCTAGTTTAGGTGATTACTTTCCAACTAGGATCAAGGATGATTTTTTAGGATGCCTCCTTCACTGTTTCTGTTTGCAATCTTCAACAAAAAATACATTGTATTTATGAGCTCTAATTTAACTAGGTGGAATTCATGTTTCAATAGAAAGTGAAAGAGGCATCACAAAAAGACCCAGAATACCAGTTTCCGTGGCAGCAAGTGCAACAAGCAGAAAACCGAGGAAAAAAGACAGATTATAAGGTCAATAATGAACAGCTCCTAACCTTCTGAGGAAAAATATATATTCCTAATCAAATTAAATTGAAAGAGCTTATTTTGGATGAGTATCACCGAAGCTCTTATGTCGGTCACCTTGGTTACCAGAAAATGTTGACAGCAATCAGAAAAGACTACTTTTGGCCTCAGATGTATAAAAATATTGCTTAATCCTTGACTAAGTGTCTAGAATGTCAATAGGTCAAGGTGGAACAATAGCACCTTGTGGGTTTACTGCACCCTATACCTGTACTGGAGTGGAAATGGGAAGTCATTTCACTCAATTTTGTTGACACCTAATCCTATGGATGGGTGTGCATATGTATTTTTGTATATTATTTAATATTAGGAAATAAGGAAGGCCAAGAGTCATTGGGAGATGAATCCCAATAGCCTCACCTCCCATCTATAAAAGCATGTACATTCTTCAGCTAATACACATTCTGATTTGAGGAGTTACCTCCTGGTTTGACATGGTATCAAAGCCAGCTCCACTATTGGCATTTCTGCCTGTGGTGTAACTCCCTCTCCTTTGCTCAGTCAATTTTTATTAATATTTTTTGCTGCTCATTAATTGCTAGATTGTTATTCTGCATTTTTTTTTTCTCTAATATCCCTGACATTTGCAGCTCCAGCTCCTGCAGCTCCTGAAGACTGTAGGCTCCTCTGTCATTCTGCAAATTGCAGGCTCTTTCATTCTGTAGATTCCATTTCAAAAATTTTTGTAACGGCCTTTTGGGCCTCCTCCATCGACTCACCATCTCCAGCGCCCTCACTCTGCATACATCTCCATCCCTCAACTCAGCGCCCTCACTCTGCATACATCTCCACTCCCTGCTCGACCTACCCATCTCCTCCCTACGCACTTTCATCTACGCATATCTCCCAACGCCTTCCCTACATTCGATTAACACTGCTGTCATTCGACTGTGTTTTCAAATACCATTGCGCTGTCATTCGACTGTGTTTTAATATTCCATACAGTGACTTTTAATACGCCATTCACATTCTATATACAATGCATTTGTAATACACAGTCATATACGCTGTTTCAATCCCGCCCGTGGCCTTTCGGCCCTCTGGTGTTAACACAGTCATCCGATTTATATAATACGTTGATCGCTCCACAGTTTTATAACACCACTCCTCTGCA
Organism: Pinus albicaulis; assembly: GCA_034641835.2. Classification (NCBI taxonomy): domain Eukaryota; kingdom Viridiplantae; phylum Streptophyta; class Pinopsida; order Pinales; family Pinaceae; genus Pinus; species Pinus albicaulis. Next base: position 15,269,084 of record CM076581.1, on the reverse strand, counting down.
TATATATAATACGTTGGTCGCTCCATATTTTCGTAATACATCCCCTCCATTCCGCGCGGTCAACCTTTAATACCGCCTTCTCTTCATACATATCGCTCCGCCCTTCATGTTTTTTACAGTCAACTCCAGTTTATAATACCTCCGCCTGTCATATACCTCCGCATATTTGTTTTAATACCGCCCTCCCATTACAGCGGCGTTGACAACATTGATATAAGTTGTATGGTATTCATATTTGTTTTAATACCGCCCTCCCATTACAGCGGCGTTGACAACAATTGATATAAGTCGTATGGTATTCATATTTCCCATTACTTTTGTAATCCCATATCCATATATTTCCGCCCCTTTCCAATGTTAAATACCACTCTCACATACATTTCGCCTTTTAATACCATATACCCATACTGCCCATACGCCCCATTCCATTCATAATTCCGCCCCTTCCCATTCATAATTCCATCTTTTTTCATATACATTTTTCCCAAACAAAAATATATATATATATATATTTTTTGTGCAGAATTCAGTTTCTAGCAAAGTGTTTCTGTCTTTTAAATTCAGTATCTTAGCAAGAGTTTGTGCTTTTTTTTGTGCAGAATTCAGTTTCTAGCAAAGTGTTTCTATCTTTTAAATTCAGTCTTCATCAAGAGTTTTTGAGCAGAATTAGTTTCCAGCAAAGAGTTTTTAAACTCAGAGTATTTTTCCAGCAAGAGTTTTTGCCCCTTTATTTGAAAGATTTCAAGAGTTGAAAGTTTTTATAGCAGAAATTTTTTTCCTCTTCAGAAGATTTTTTCCAGCAATCTAATGCATTCTCTCATCTCAATTGTTGGGGTGGTTCTCTCCGGCAAAGAGAACTATCTTGAATGGTCTCGGAAGATTAAACACACACTCATTTTTAATGAGCTGTGGAAAGGAATCTGTGAAGGACAAGCAGAAAATCGACCAGAGAAGCCCACTTCAGACAAAGAGCTTGCCATTTGGGAAAACAAGAACTGCAAGGCCTATGCCTTGATTGCAGCCTCAGTAAGTGAAGAGGTGAGTCGCCATATTCCATCATTCTCAAATGCCTATGAAGCCTTGAAGAAACTAAAAGAAATTTATGACTCACATTCAGAATTAGAAAATGTTCAATTGATGATTAAGCTGTTCAGTCTTGAAATGAAGAATGATGATCCCCTTGCTTTAGCTTTAGAAGTAAGATCTATAATGCATGACATTGAAAACACTGGTGTAAAAATGGACGTATCTCTCATAGCATATGTTAAGGCATTATATCCGACTTACTCACATTATCTTGAGTCTTTGCAAGCAAGTGGAAACTTTGAGCATATCACCTTTGATAAACTTGAGCAAAAGTTTGCAGAAAGAGAGAAAGCTTTTGGGAAGATGACAGTCCCTTCATCTTCCGAAGAGGCTGCATACTTGGCACAAAGGGAAAAGAGTCATGCTCCGGATTCATCCAGAGGAAGAGGTGGCAGAAGAGGAAGAGGAAGAAGAAACTTCACAGAAAGGGGGGGCAGACAAGCTGACAAATCCAATCTTCATTGCACACGTTGCAATAGAGATGGACATGATGCATCCAAATGCAGAACACCATGGGAGAAAATTGAGCAGCACAGAAATCAAGACAAAGGTAAAACTAATGACAAAGACAAAGGTAAAGCACATGAATCCGCTCACTATGTTCTAGCACATTGTAACAATGGAGTAACTGAAAACCTATTTGATGTTTCATTTACTTCATGGAGAGATGATTGGTTGCTAGATTCGGGAGCAACATGTCACATGACATTTAGAAAAGATTTTTTTGAAGAATTCACTGACAAAGTTGATGGAGCAGTATATTTCGTAGATAAATCCAAACTCAAGCCATCAGGGCTTGGCACAGTCAGGCTTAAGTTGCCTGGTCTTCCAGATCATATTCTACATGAGGTTCTATACCTCCCTAAGTTGAGGAGAAACTTACTGTCCCTGGTCCAAATCCGCCAGCAAGGACACTCCATTCACTTGTTTGATGGCAAGGCAGAGGTCAGAAAAGCATCAGATCACTCACTTGTCATGGAGGGAATAGAAGAAGGGAGACTCTTGAAGTTGAAAGGTTCATCTGCTCATGCTCAAAACTTTGCATTCAGTTCATATCATGATGAAGGTACATTTCCATCAAGTCTTTTATGGCATGCTAGATTTGGACACTTAAATTATGACAGCCTTCGTTTGTTGAAGAAAAATGGTGTTGATGGACTGCCTACAATTCCTAGAAAACCTAAGGAATGTGATGCATGTATTCTAGGAAAGCATAGCAAACGACCATTTCATGATTCACACTCAAGAGCACATAGGAAACTTGAACTTGTTCATTCAGATTTATGTGGCCCTATGCCTATTGCTTCTGCAAATGGAAACAAATACATGATGACATTTATTGATGACTACACGAGAATGTGTTGGATTTACTTACTGAAGAATAAGTCTGATGCTTTTCAAACTTTCAAGAATTTTCATGCATGGATTGAAAATGATGCACAAACACATATTGGCTCTCTACGTAATGATAATGGAAAAGAATACACTTCAAACGAATTTGAAAATTATCTTCGTCAACATGGAATCAAACATCAAACAATTGTGCCATATAATCCACAACAGAATGGTGTAGCTGAAAGAATGAACAGAACTATTTTAAATATGGTCCGCTCCATGTTATTTTTCAAGAATGTAAAATTGATGTTTTGGGCTGATGCAGTTCTATGTGCTGTTTACATAAAGAATAGGTGTCCTTCAAGTTCAATGAGAAACAAAACTCCTTTTGAAATGTGGCATGGCCACATTCCTTCGGTAAAGCATTTCAGGGTCTTTGGGTCCACCTGTTATGCCTTGATACCCAAAGGTCAAAGGAACAAACTTGGTGCTAGAAGCAGAAAATGTATCTTCTTGGGGTACTCCAATACCTCCAAAGGATATCGTCTCTATGATGAAGCAAATAAGAAGTTTGTGATAACAAGAGATGTCATATTTCTTGAATCTTCCAAGAGTGACAAGGTTGTTGAGCGGCAACTTGATCGCCTGGACAGATTCACACATGCAAAGTATTTCCAAGAGTTTGATAATGTGATTCCACACCTTGAAGGGGGGATTCCGATATTGAATCAAACTGTGGAATCATTTCCTGAACCACACTCTCCCCCACATGAAGAAACCACCATGGATGACACATTGGATGATGTGATTGACAGAATTGGGAGATTAAATCTTGAATCAATCCCAACTCAGTCAAGTGACCAGCCAGGACCATCTCAGAAAGGTCCCCCCAAATGGCTGACAAAGACACTGGAGGATGTTCATCCTGATGAGGTTGGAAAAACAGGAACAAGAAGTTCCACTCAAGAGATCGAAGGTGATGTAGATAATTCTGATTCCCCTGTTGATATGGATATTGCTTATAACTTTGAATTGAGTTTGTCTACAGATCATGAACCAACTTCCTTCAAAGAAGCCGCTTCTCATGATGAATGGAAAGAAGCGATGCAGAAGGAGTATGATGCCTTGATAAAGAATGGCACTTGGAAGTTGGTTGATCCACCTTTGGGAACGAAACCAATTGGCTGTAAGTGGGTCTACAAGAACAAGTACAAAGCAGATGGCTCACTTGACAAGCACAAGGCCAAGCTTGTGGCAAAAGGATTCGCACAGAAAGAAGGAGTCGATTATGAAGAAACTTTTGCTCCCACAGCAAAATGGACCACCATCCGGACTCTCTTTGCCTTAGCAGCTCAGAATGGATGGAAAGTTCATCAGATGGATGTAAAAACAACCTTCTTGAATGGAGATCTAAAGGAGAAAGTTTATATGTCCCAGCCAGAAGGATTTGTGATAAAGGGTCAAGAACACAAAGTTTGCAAACTTGTAAAATCCTTGTATGGCCTTAAGCAAGCACCACGAGCCTGGTATGAGAAATTAACCGAGCATCTTCTGAAACTTGACTTCAAACATTTTGATCTTGATGATGCAACTTTGTTTGTTAAGAAAGTTGGAAAAACAGTTGTATATCTTGTGGTATATGTAGATGATCTTTTGATAACAGGAAACAATGAGAGCTATATTGCATCCTTGAAGAAAGAGTTGAAGAAAGGTTTTGAAATGACTGATTTGGGTCATGTTCATTACTATTTGGGTATTGAAGTAATTCAACATCCTAAATTCATATTTCTTTCTCAAAAGAAGTACATTGGATATCTCTTGAACAAATTTGGCATGGATGACTGTAAACCCTTAAGCACTCCAATGGAACAAAACTTGAAGCTCACATCTATTGAAGGGAAGGAATTTGAGGATGCAACTAAGTATAGACAACTTGTAGGAAGTCTTATCTATCTAACCACCACCAAACCTGACATTTCATTTGCTGTTGGAATCCTCTCAAGGTTCATGCAAAAACCTTGTGAAGGACATTGGTCTGCTGCAAAAAGAGTGCTAAGGTACTTGAAGGGGACTCAAGACTTTGGACTCAAATATACACAGGTAGGTGACTTCAACTTGATCGGATACTCTGATTCAGACTTTGATGGTGACAAAGAAACAGGGGTGTCTACTACAGGTTACACCATGAGTCTTGGATCAGGAGCTGTCTCATGGAGATCACGCAAACAGTCAGTTCCAGCAGATTCCACGACCGAGGCAGAATATGTGGTAGCAGCTGAAGCAACAAAGGAAATTGTGTGGCTCCAGAAAATCCTGGAAGATTTGCAGATGAAACAAATGTATTCCACTCCACTCATGATCGAAAACACTTCTGCAATAAAGTTGGCCAAGAACCCAAAGTTCCATGATCGAACAAAGCACATCAATACAAAGTACCATCTAATTCGACATCATGTTCAGGCCAAAACCATCCATCTACATCATTGTTCCACAAATGAGCAAACTGCCGATATCTTCACCAAAGCACTTGGAAGAGAAAAGTTTGAAAAGTTCAGATCGATGCTTGGCCTCACCAACATCCCTTCGGATTAAAGAGGGGAATGTTGACACCTAATCCTATGGGTTGGGTGTGCATATGTAATATTGTATATTATTTTAATATTAGGA